>JAYESA010000018.1:153634790-153827616 GCA_036927795.1 Iris macrosiphon | reverse complement strand
AAGGAAATTCCATGCCAGCTTAGTGATTAGAGCCATATTGGATATCTCTGGGCATCTAATTCCTAGAGCCCCTTGATCTTTGAGAGAAGTAAGGGTAGACCATGCAGTAAAATGCAGCTTCTTATTGCCTTCTAGGTCACCCCACCAAAATTGTCTTTGGTGTTTGGCTAATATGCTTGTAACTTGTTTAGGAATTAAATAAGTAGAAAGATAGTAAGTGGGGAGTGATGACAGGGAAGATTTGATCAAAACAGTACAACCTGAATGTGATAAGCATTTTCCTTTCCATCCTAAGTTTCAATGAGATGGAGTTCAGGAGTTTGGTAAATGTGGACACTCGGTTTTTTTATAGGAGTAGGTGGTGTCCAAGAAATGATTAAAGGGATCGAATCGTCGGGTTATTTATCAAACTCCGACAATTCCAGGAGAAGATCATATCGACAGAGGCTGTTCTTGGCCAGCCGTGCCCTGTACAGAAGTGTTTTGTGTCAGAGGTCTTTTACTCGCTCTAGAGTGTGAATCTTCATCTCCATCTGTGGATGTTGTTGTTCAAGCACGTTTGGTCCTGTTACGTGAAGTATGCTTGGGATACACTGAACTAGTATTGCAGAGATCTTTCTTCTGGGTATTTTGGATATGAGACTTTGGGAGAACAACTCTACTTGGAGATGAGGAGGATGATGCAGCAGACAGAAGAGAAGGGGAGTGAAGGTGGGAGTAAGGTGGGAAATGGAAGATACATCCCTCATCTTATGGTTGTCAGTGTGCAGCTGGACCTTGGTATCAGTAATAAGGCTTTTAGAATCAGGTGCATTCGTAATGTTAGCATTTGGTTTTGCTTTAGCAGGCAAGAAGTCAGAAGGATATTTGTTCCAGGATGTTGGAGTATGAGAGTAGGTTATGTATCAGGCGGGTTGATTTGATTGGTGCTAAGAGTGAACATCATCTGTTATTGGGAACAGAGATTTTGAGAGTGGTTTTTGATCATTGGGCACAAGTTGGGTGATTGGTGGAGAGGTAGGAAAAGGGGATTTTTGTTCCTGTGGCAAATAGATGGGGGAGGGAGGGTTGGGCAGATTCTGGATTTTGTATGTGTTGATGGTTTCCAAACTGTTCATCAGGTTTGAAAGTATCAGAGAAGTGGGTATCAGGAATGTCTGCGGGGTTAGTGTTCAAGGCTCGGGTTGATTGGGTTAACTCTAGGATTGGATTAGTTAAATTAGGAGTAACCTTGGGTAAATGGGTTAGGTTATGATGTTGGAGATGTTTCCATTGAAACAAGGGAGGAGAGAGGGGTTGATGGAGAATTTTCACAGAGGAATTAGTGGAGGAGATGCTGGGGAGAAAATCAAATCGCCATGACTACATAACTTCATGCATGTTATGACTACACTCCGGAAGAAGGCAGTTTAGGGACACAGAAAAAATAAAAAAAGAAGAGGAAAATGGAAGTATAAGTGCGGGCTGAGCGCTGGGCTTCTTATATAGGGTTGTTCACTATTGATGAATTCCATGACGTCACTTTATTTTAGCTTTGGCCATTTGTTATTTCGTTTAATAGTCGGCGCTGGCCCAATGTTGACATCGGCTTATCTTCTACTATATAACGCGGTACAAAACCTAAAACCCACCGGATACTATATTATATTTAAAATTAAAATTATGTCTAAACTAACTACATGATATTATCTAATTAAACACATATTCAGAATTCAAAAAAAAAAATATTCAAATATATTCAAATTATATTTAAAATATTCTAATATAATTTAAATTTTTATATAATTTATTAATAATATTAGAGTTTTTTTTTTTGATACGTACAACGCACGTGAACGTGACTAGTTATTATAATAATATTATAATAATTTAAATATAATTTATATGCCTACTAAAGTATTTATCCGTCCAACTAGTACTAATGGATCCAAGTCCCAACACGTAGATCAAAATATAAGACCAACCAGATGAATATAAATGATGCCATTAAGGGTCCTGATATAAGTGATGCCAGTAAAAAGGTCATGATAAGCCAGTCCAATACTCTGTGTAACCAGTCGAGAATCAAGTAAAATAATACTATAAAAATGAATCATATTAGCTATCAAGTAAGAAAACTATCAAAGAATTTACTCGTCTATGGTCCTGAGCTAAATACAATTAGAGGCCGAACTGGAGTCCAAGACCTATATTATGAATATCCAATGTCAATCAGTGATTTGGAATCGAAAGCAATTATAATTTATCTAACTAACTACATGATATTATCTAATTAAACACATTCAGAATTCAAAAAAAATCATATTCAAATATATTCAAATTATATTTAAAATATTCTAATATAATTTAAATTTTTATATAATTTATTAATAATATTATATTTATTTTTTTTTGATACATACAACGCATGTGAACGTGACTAGTTATTATAATGAGAATATTAGTTAACATTAATATGTCCACTTTATTAATGCAGCCTACCAATGGGACGGAATAAAATCGTGTCCGTCCCGAAATTCATTATATATTGACTGGAAATAAAAGATCTCTCTTAAAAATAATCATTTCAAGATTATTCTTACGTGTTGCAATTAATTATAATATACTAGTTATGTACACGTATTCTTTATGCAAGTAAAATCCAGGGTCTAAACGCTAATTAGCCCAATTTTACATCTATCTTTTCTACAGAATAACTAACTATACAGCTTGCTCGCTTCCATCATTTTAGTCACCTTTTGCTGAGAGAACTTAATTCTTCCTACAACTCAGCAGGTGACTGCTCAAACCTGAAGCATAAAAAATACACACTAAATTCAATAACTCAATCCTCTCTCTTTAATTTGTCACAATCATTCATTTCACTGGAGCAGTAATTCTAATCCCCAAACACACAAAAACTTACAAATGGGCACTTGAATGAACGAGAAACTCAGCAGATTACAAATTTTCTTTTGGTGTACACTTGGGATGACCGAGAAACTTCACTTCTCCAACTTGACAACAAATTTCCAAAACATTTTCAAACAAGTAAATCATAATGGTTCTTGCCACTATATGGCAACCTTACTTGGCATCCTTTGCTTCTCTTCTTTCGATTTCTTGCTAAATTGTGATCCACATTCTGCAATAGGAATAAAGCCGTCCCTCTGTGTTCTCGCACTATGCTGTTATTCCATACATCAGTGATAAAATGCAGTGAGAATCATCATCAGATATAGTAGATAACCAATCTTTTTATATTTGGGGGAGTAAAACACGATATGAAACATCATCAGCTATAGTAATATTTGATATGCTGAGAAACTGTCCAATACAAAAGTAATTTGTCAAGGATGCAACATAAAAAGCAAGCGAAGATGAGCAATATTCAAGTAGAGATGACATAACAGAAGGGAAGAATAGGAAGAGAAGAGATGTCACCAATCAGGGAGAGGGTTAACACAATCTTATTTCTGGGCTTGGAATGAATGAAGAGATTCTAAATATTCATTATGCTGATGATATATTAATTTTCTGCAAACCAAATATAGGGCAACTGACAACTCTAAATTAATTTGAAACACTTCAATTATGCATTATTGGCCAAGTGGAGGGGGAAACTTTTATCTTCTCTTAGTGGATTGCAAAACAGGTTATTTTTAATTACTAACAAGAATGCCTTTCTGGGATCTCTCTCTCCAAACAATTTCTCATTTCTCCATCTGGACCAGGTGTGGCTAAATTTGATATAAACTTCAAAGATGGTATTTCTTTTTTAGATGAAGTAATGGTTCTTTTATTAAGTTTTGGAAAAATGTATGGTTTTAGGCCCTATGTCTTTGCAGCAACTTTTTCCTAACTTGTATCAGATGACATATGATGAAGATTGCCTTGTGTCAAGTCAAGGAAGCCAACCAGAATTGGTCTTGGAGCCCTACATTTAGACAGATTCTTACGGAGGATTTCTCTCAAAAAAAAGGGTATATTTCACTCAGATGACATATTTCTCTCAGATGAAGTAATGCTTTTTATTAATGAAATTTGACTGGGATCTCCTTGATCCATCCTTATCTCAAAAAAAAAAAAAGGGTAGATAGTTTAGATCAACTTTTAACATCATCAAAGTTGTAACTCTATGTCAACCCATGTTTAAAGACGTCAAGATGAGGTTGTACAAATGAATACTGAATTTAGCAGGATTACGATACACATAACATACAGAGGCCTTCTTAAATCTTAACCACACTGTTTCAAAAAACTGACTTCCTCTAAACCCCAAAAAACTTTCTAAATCTAAACAGAAGAATTCAGTCAACCTAACAAGCCGAAGTTCAAAGGCTTCTTCGGTTTGGGTTCCAAAAGTTCATCATAACGACTATAATTCTCAGGTTACAAATAAAATAAACATTATCAAGTGAAAATCCCTATACTTAATGCTCTTACAAAAGTTCTAGTAAAGATAACGAGCGGACTTGTGTTCTTTTCATTTGATTCGTAACTAATAAGTAGCGGGGAAACCATAAAAGCTTATCGTGGTATGAAAAGTAGTAGTGGCAAAAAGTTGCAGTGAAATGAAAATGCAGCCATGCATATGGACATTTTTATTGGAGCCCAAGTAGATTTATACATTTGTATGCAGGCTCAATAAAATCTCACCTTTCCAGTTGTTAAAACAAAGAGTGATAACAAGGCTGCATCAACAACTAGTCAACTTTGACTTCTTTTTTCTCCTTCCAATGTCGATGATAAAATCTGTACCCGAGAGGGATTTTGCGGAGGTTTCGGTCACCAAATATGATCCCAAAAGGGAGTATTTCGGATCTCCCTGACCGCGGAAAGCCGAATGAGGTCCCAGGTGGGGTCTGGGAAGCAGACCGGCTTGAATTCATGTCATGCTTTCGGACTACTTTCAAGCTAGTCCCGTCCCATATTATTATTTGACTGACTTGATAAGGGAAACTAATAGATCAGGAAAGGACACTTGCTTTGGTTCATTCAAGGCATCTAGCCTTAAGAGAAGGGACACGAGAGTAGCCCCCTTTGACCACGTTCTTCCATAAACAAGCGTGCGGCCTCATCCGCAGTCCAGTCGGCAGATGTCCTTCCTGACGAATGACTGATAGGAACGGATTACCTGGACTTTCCTGCATCCGATCGACTCATACCTCCCAGCCCTGTCTCCGGGATCTCATTCAATAGAAAAAACGGGTAGATAGAAGACTTCGTCCCCGCTTCCTTTGCTCCACTGGCACCAAAGATCCCCCAGCAATAATGGTGCAGCTTAGGTCAACTAGTAAGAATAAGATACATTTTACTCAACAATTGCCTTTGGGTCCCGAACTCCCTATAGGTAAGGATCGTTGTTGTTTGCGAGGTCTCGATCATTTACATGGACCCAATTCTCATTCCATTTGTGGGAATGTCTCAAAGGTTATCCTTTTCAACACTATTTCAAATTCCAAACAGACATCACTATACCAAAATATGCATTTGTAAAGAACTAATCACCATGATGAAAAATTGTGTTATTTAAAAGTTTTTTTTTAAGATGTATTATCATATCTCTTCGTCGAGACTCTTTATAGTCTAGAAAAACTTTGAGGGTGCACCTTAGTTGTATGAGCTTAAACTGCAACCAAAAGGTAGGTCTACCTACCTGCCAGCTGACTACATAGGTTTATGACAAGGACCTCTCATACTCATAGCCACCTTAGTTAAGAATTTGGCACCAACATAGATGGTTGATATCAGATCGACAATCGGTCATAAAATTTTGTCAAATCTTATATGGAGCTTTCTTGTAGAGCCGACCCCTTTCATATGGGAAAAGGCTTGTGTCACGTTCCGATTCCGTAAAGTCGATAATCGTTCTCAGGACGTGATGTCGTGCGTGCCTAGATTGCGCAACGCACAAGGCAATAACGTATATTTTTGATAATTCGTTTGAAACATAGTATAAGTCACATTTCAGCAGAAATATTGAGACGCGTCATTTGAATAGGAAGAAACTTGCTTTTTCATTGATAACTTGAAATATATTACATTGATATGAAGTACATTGCTTATGCCGAGTCGGCTACATTTGATTGAAATAACAAAAGACAAACAAGCTGTCATGAATAATACTTGTTGTCCATACATACATCACACCATTCGCATAGATTGTTACAAAACGCCTTCAAAATGAATTGGACTTCATCTATACTTCAAAATAGGAAGAGCTTCACGTCGTCTCTTCAATCTTCAGCTTCGGCCTAGTACCGTGCGCCCTCCGCGTTCCCGACACCTGAGATGTTGGGTATCAGTACACCTACTTGTACTGGTGAGCGGGACGAGCTCGCTCGCCTAAACCGACGCTACTTGTTTAAAGGGACGCATGCATTGAATATTATCTTGCTATCAGGAACTAGAGTAAATTTGCGGTTCATGTCATAGGCACATTTGAAAGCAGTAAATTAAAATTATATCGCACGCATCGGTGATGGCTTATTCACCCGACGCGCACATCCCTGCATTGAAACATAGAATACTTACCCCCTGCATAAGACAATATGTTAGCAATGCGTTCTATCTTATATGCAGTCATTGGCGTCAAATCGACGCCGTGAAGGACTATTCCATGGCAATTACGGCGTGCCACTCAGCTCTAGGGTTGCGAGCCCCGCTATGGTCCAGTAATGGCCCACGCCATAGCACGTTTTCATTATTTTTTCCATAGGTTGATTCGGTCCTGGTGTCCCATATACCGTTTCAAGGAAACATTAAACCTTGTGCACAAATTGTCCATGACCATGCAAATGCTTAAAACAGTTTATGTTATGAAACATATGCATGACACGGAGCAAAATTAAGCAGAAATGTTTATGTACTCATGCGACAATTTCAATCTCTCCTCCAAGCTGTATATTCCGATTAGTACCCAGTAGGCACCCTAAATACTCCGAGGCACTATGCCACAATTGATGTTTCATATTCGTGTTCCTTTCAACAGTTCCGTGGTTCAAACCACAACTGCCGACTTCACGTACGAAGCTTAAGTTATAGACTGCGATCATAAATGCGCTCGACGATTTATAGTTCTCTCATGTTCTATTTCTTAGTGGTAAGCATGCATTATGGCTAACATTTATATTTATATTCAACTGGACATCGTCGATATGAACATATTCGAGGCAAAGTATTTGTTTACACGACCGAGTAGAGAAGAAGGACCGAACCACCCACCAATTAGAGAATGTGCCGAGGAAGGAGACTCGCTTTGCTACGATCAAACGTCAACTACGTGCGTTCCTGCAATGGTACCAGCATCGTGTTAGAATCCGTTCTCAATCCGTCCTAACGAATTCCTTAGAAAACGAAAGCAGACGACGATGCGAAAATACTTCATTCAGAACCTCGCAACGAAAACGTTCAAGAAAACCAACAGCTAACCGGTCTCGTCGAAGGGGCTCTTATATGGAGCCCACTTGCCGAGACGCAGTCCACTGCATCTAGGACTAATTCCAACAGAAGTCAAACCATGAATTGGAATCATTCTCTTTTATTCGTCCGAATGGAGTCGATGCCGAAAGGGTCATTTGATATTAGGTTCAGATTTTGAGTTAGACTAGCCACAAGTCCATTACGTAGTGCGTCGTCCTGTCGGATCGGAGATGGGACACTACAGCTTGGATTATATAATGATGATGTTGAGAAGTGACAGATTGTCATAATCTGACAAATATGTATATTACTATTTGATCATATTTTGCAATAGAGTAACAAAAAGATTCACATGTACTCCATATTCAATATATAACATTAAAGTATCTTGGCTAGTTTGATATGGTGGCAATCTAATATAAAAAAAATATCGATCACGTGAAACAAAAAAATCAATTACAGAGAGAGAGAGAGGGGGGGGGGGGGGGGGGGGGACGTGCCAAAATCTCCAATTGGATATGATTGCCTGCGTGCGTTCCAACTAGGTATATTGGAAGAAAGTAGTTATGGGGAGGATATGGTGGGTAAATGGTTCCTAAGGGGTTCCCTTCGGAAATTTTCTAAAGCGGAATATGTGTTTGGGTAGCCCATTATATCCTTCCATGACTACCATTCTTCCATTTGATGCAATGCATTGATATCCAATGGGGTTTTGACACCCCACCCCCTTGAAAATTCCTACGGGGACCCCGAGAAGCATGGTTATCCACATTATTATCTTGTCTCACAGGAAGTTAATAATTTGAACAAGTAAATTTATAAATTTAACTTGGAAACCATAATTTGTTTCTAATCTCTCTATCAATAAATTGCAAATATTTAAACAAATTTAAATATGCGATAATTGAGAAATACCTCTTTCTCTGGTATATAAACAATAATCTGCTGATGGCACAATTTTGATAGCACCTGAGATGGTTATTAAAAGTCAGATAGTAAGAAAATGAGATTTTTAAATGAAGCCAGTAAAGAAAAAGAATCAGAATTCGGACTTGATGTTTACTAGTACGAATACAGTTTAAATTGAAATTGACAATATCAGTCTTAGTTGCTTTGGAACACAAATATTCATGTTTTTCAGAAAGCAAAAAAGTAAGGAACTCAACTGTTATAGGTACTTCCAATTTTTCTTAGGAGTGCTGAGAGAAAAGTGACAAAAACGACTTCTAAAAGTTGACAATATCAGTCTTAGTTGCTTTGGAACACAAATATTCACGTTTTCAGAAAGCAAAAAAGTAAGGAACTCCACTTTTATAGGTACTTTCTTAGGAGTGCTGAGCGAAAACAACTTCTAAACTTTTAATTTGTTAATTTTCTAACCACTCCTGGGCAAGTAATTTTTTGCAAGGAAAACAAGAATCAATGCGGAAATAAATAGAATGTTGGAGTTATTAAATTTTCAACCAAATTATAAGTGAAATAACAACAAAGACTTTACGTCACATTATTGGTTCGGCTACATAAATACTTTTCTTCAATTCAGCTCTATTAAGGGTCATCTCCTCCAAATATTATCAAATATCATATCCTTTTTTCACAGCCTTCACGCAAGTTCACTTGCTCAACCCCTATATTGAAGCTCCTTTAACTAAGATTCTTGTAATCCTAACTAATTGATCAACAGCTATCCTTTACACTTGTCCAACCATCCCATAAAACATCCTCTCATTGTATTAAATGACACAAGCTCAACTTTCCATGAATGCTCTAATTTTCCTTTCAATTTTAAGGGTAGCCTATAGTCACAAAGCGCTCCAAGAGAACTCCACTCCTGCACTCCAACCATTGTGCTCCTCAATCTCATCATCACTAATGTGACATACTGCCATGTGCCAGTGTGAGGCTAAAATTTTGATAAAATGATATGCAATCCGTCTGGCTGGTCTACTCAGTAGAGTTGATTGCTAACAAGCATACCACAATAAATCCGGGACAAATCCGTCCATGTGCCAATAGGAATCCATCCACACTGGACACACATTTCTCTTCAGAAGATGAATGAGATACGATATCAAGATCCAAAAATGTCTGTAAAAGCACAGAGCGTCTACCGTGCATTGTTTCAGTTCAGAAAAAGCTATATGTTTCTTCTCGCTGTGCTACTCGCATGTATCCATATCATATTTTTTGAGTAATTGGTGGAATTTGACTAGAAGGAACACCCAAGCACCTGTGTGGCCTAAAGTTGGATAACCCACCACCCATCTCACATAGTCCATGTGCATGCGGACACACAAATCTCTTTCCTAAATCCGGAAGTTTGGCCTAAAATCGGATGACCCTCAAACATGGTAAAAACATTAGTACTCTAAACTATTTTCAACAAAGCTAAGTATTGGCTACAATTGATACATATTGTTTATTTTGTCTTGGATTCGGTAGAGGCTGATCCAAAACCAGACTAACATATTGGTTTCAGCAGATACTTTGAGAATTCTCAATAAAAGCCTGTAAACAATATCAAATTCCCAAACTAATCATGTGAAGCTTACTGCCAAGTTCCAACTAGTGATCTATCAACCTTCATGCGGATATGTGATACATAAAATATTACAGTGTAGATATAAATTGGAAATAATCCCTTAATGTAACTCTTTTGAACTAACTTGTATTTTAGCATCCTTAAGGGGGGCCAGTAAGAATTTGCACATGTAAGGCATGCAATAAAATCTAATTTTCTTAATGATGTTAAATTTGGTTGGGATTTATTTGAGCTTACTAGAGTACAGGGCTATATGCATGAGCGAAGAGACATGGAAAAGATAGATAAGAGGAGGAAAAGGATTTTAAGACTAATATAGCTATTATATTAGTTTTTATATATAATGGAACCTAAATCAGATCTCAAGCCAAAATGGAAGAAAATTGCGCACATATCTCCTTTGAGACTCACTAAGAGGGACCTGGACTAATACCACAACCAAGCTTTATAAGCTTGGCTTTTGGAAATATTTTATACGAAAACTTGTTTTCTTTTCTAGTATTCTTCTTCTTCTTGTGTGTGTGAGTGTGTGTCGGGTGGGGGTACGGGTAAGGGCGGCGGTGAGGGTGAGTGAGAGAAAGTTACCTTTTCTTATATAGATTCCTCTTAAATCACTAATTACAATGCTTGTTAGTCAAAACAAATAAATAAAATACGCCAGGCCATGAGTCAGTGTAGTCAAAGGCGCGGCTCAGGCGCGCCTTGCTCCTAGGGGCGCCGGGTAGCACCTCAAGGCACTCCAGGCGAGGCACATTCTTAAGGCGCACCTAAGGCGCGCCTAGGTGCGCCTTTTTCGAGCGCCTTGGAATAGCTAAGGCGCGCCTAGGGGCGCCTTGAAAATCTTGTAAAAAAATAACATGTTTAGACTATTTTTTAAACTGTTGTACTATTTTTAGACTATTTTTTGAACTGATGTACTTTTTTTTATTGTTTTCTCTCTCACTCACTCAATTCAAAGTGATTGCAACCTAGACATGGGAGAATTTGAAGCACACATGTTTATCAATGTAGAAATCCGATGTGAATATATATATATATATATATATATATATATATATATATATATATTTTGCGCCTCGTGTCGCTCGGGCGCGCGCCTTAAGTGCGCCTTGCGCCTCGGACGATTTGGACCCTTTGCGCCTTGAGTGCGCCTTGCGCCTTTGACTACCTTGCCATGAGTTAGTTGACATTTTGAGTGTCTACCCCAATAAATCCTCAAGTACTGTTACGTATGAAAAGTGAGCTGTTACTCTTAGGCAAACAGCAAGGCTGAAAAAGAATTGCTAGGTCTTGACTTGTGGTCATTCATGGCGAAGCTGTTCCCTCTTGTCTACCTATATTGAACCTTTAGGGACCCTTTTAATCATGTTCATTAGTTTGGGAGTTTATAAAAGGATAGGTAAATAATATACTAACCAAAAGCTCTGACTCTCCTCCCCAAAAATCAGACCGTGGGATGCGTTGACATTATCTACAAAAAGAAATTCTCGAATGAAACATTTTTAAAAGAGGCATTTGATACAAAAGAAGAAAACCAAATATACCGCTTCAAGGACTCCTCCACTGTGATTGCTACTAATGCTTCTTCGTACTGAATCCATTCATTATTGCCATCACATATAACTTCCTTGACAGCCATCCGCAGTTCATCTGTGTAATCAGTTCTAGTAAGTATATTCTGAAATATGGTAGTCAAAGGAAGAGAGAGACAAAATATAAGCAATCAAGAAGTATAACAATAAAAGGATAAATCCCTTGGGTGTTTACAAGCTTTAAAGGATATATTCTATCTTTTACAAGCACCTCTTGGCCTCTGGCTCTTGTACCAATGATCTTATCAATAAAGAAGCATCAAACTATTACTCAGCTATAGTCAGGTGTAGGTATCATAAAAATGTGAAATCTAGGTAAAATTTGTGATCCTCGTCACTAGTAAGTACGTATAAAGTTCTAATAATATCACCATTCACCAGGGTATCAGAATAATGTTTAAGAGGGGACCACTGCACCCCCTCCCCCAACACCCCTAGTTCAGTAAATGACCATTAATTTTTCTTAGGATTTTCACATTTCTTACCTACTTCCATGTAGGTTGCCCCCTCTGGCTTGAAGTTCCGTGACGGTTGCCCCACCTTAACGATTATCCTGGCTCCGTCTATAGCTAAAAAGATTGTACATTGGTTTAATACATTTGGCACATAGATTAAATGAACATATCAATCTTCTTTTTTATAATAAAATAATTTTCCTTGCAATGACAAATTATCAGCTGCTAGCATTCACTAAATGATACATCAAGTTTGCATTCTTAAATCTTCATTTATTAATGCTTGTTTTTATGTTAGACGAATAACCTAAGCTTAACATGTTATCCATACGTATTTAATCGTAACCCCCTTGTACTGTATCCTAGTTTCTCAAAATCTTCGTGATCTCGGCAACTTATCGGTATCCTATTATTGTATCCATATATCCATGCAAATAGCTTTGCTATAGTCGGACCTAGGTCTCAAAGTAAGAACATGGTTTCTGTTTGTGCTAGCTTCAATTAGTAGAATTAACACAAATCTAATGCAAAACTGATCCTCATTAGTAATATAGTATTAAGAATATCAAAAGGGTATTGCTGGCAAAATTAGTTCCAGGTTATGTCTACAAAAATAGATTGTACTATGATTTTTGCATTTCTGGTACATAGGTTCATTTAACAATCAATCTTCCATTTAGCACATCAATCTTCTACGTGGGTTGATTGAACTTGCTTCTAGTGGAGATCTATTTTTGGTTTTCGAATTCTTGCAATATCACTAGGAGAAAATTAATGTTCCAAGAAACAATTGACACGTTATCTGAATGGCTACACACAGAACTGCCCCAAAATAAAAACAAATATCACAGTATATGTTCGCAACGCAGAATTGTTCTTAAGGAGCATTATTGACAAAAAGCATAAAGGTAACTTAAAGTAGAAAGGGTACTTTGCACCTTAATACCCTGAACTATCACCAGTTTGCAGCTTGCTACTGTAAAGAAGAAAGGCTACTTTGAAGTTTAATACCTTGAACTATCACTTATTTGCCGTTTGCCTGGGGTTCCTTTTGTTTTTATTTAATTTTCTGTCTTTACCACTGCACCAACTCTTCAGATCTAAAATTTCAAATGTCGAGTGATTTGATTTGAGCTCATAGATTTTGCATCATATGGAAGATATTCTAAAATTGTATTCTCATGCCTGTTGCAACTTGAAACTTTGACCTGCTAATGTATTTCACATTGTGGTTTGCTTTGTTTCCTGGCTTTTAAGTTTCAATATCAATATTTTGTTTTTCTACATTATACTTCCATAATTCAAGTATAGCTCAAGTATCATATTTGAATGCTAAACCAGTTTATTTCATGTGGATATCTTTTAATATCATTTTCTTAGGGTGCAGCATATGTGCACGGAATATAGTTTGAAGTATTGGCCGATACCGATCCAATACGGTCGATACCGATACAGTTTGGCATGTCCCGATCCGATACCGACCGATACTGGCCGATACCGACATTAGAGGTCTCTTTTCCGGTCAATTCGGCAAAGAAAATTGAATTAAAAAGATCAATTAGCAAGAGTGTAAAAGCATATAAAAGAGAAAATTTTATCTATCGCATATAAATCAATCGACAAGGGTGACTACTATTTCATTCAATTTCAAAAATTCTAAGAAACAACACTGGAAATACTTTAAGTTATGCATAAATGTATAAAATATATTTTCTAAAATGTTAATAACTAATAATTGTTTGCTCCATGATACCAAAAAATCCGATAATCCGATCCGAAACCGCCGATACCGCCGATCCCAATACTCATAGGAATGGTCCGATACCGATACTTTGAACCTTATAGTTACATTTTGTCATTGCTTATGGCAAGCTGCTATCATTGATAATGGTGACTATCGCCTTATTACTGGAGACAGATCTATGTGGGATGAGTTGTGGACTGATTCATGACCCAATACTCGATTTGTCACTATTTGGTTTTATCGAAGAAAATCAGGTAGATAGCAGTGGTACTGTTGATCAAACCTGTTTATTTTGATCGACGGCTTTAAATCATACTAATGGATTAAAGGATGGGGGTTTGATTTTCCTGTATTTGTATTTTATGTTTATATACATAATGTGCACAATCTTAAGTTCCACGTGAATTGGATCACCACACATGAGGAATGAATAAAGACTATTTGTTGCCATGTATGTTCCAGATAGCTTGTGTTAAATACTTTAGTTGAGAAGATGTAATATATATGACATGAAATTCCTTTCAAATTCTAAGGTCTTTGCAATATGAACAGAGATAATGTGAAGAAGAAGAAGAAAACATTCGAGAAGTGAATATGTAGGAATAGACATGTGCAACGAGTATCTCTTCAATGGGTTCAGGGTGGAAGCACCGAAGATTTCATTCGGCACTTGTAAAATGATCGATTGCTTTTTATCCATTGACGAGCACATGAACGTAAGAATATATATGTGAGTGTTTACCAAAGAAGTAATAATTTGTATGAGATGGAAACAATTGTTTGTTTGTTATTAGAAGAAGAAGAAGAAGATCCATCCAATCCAATCCATACATTGAAATGAAGGAAGGGAGGGGGGGTGGAGTTAGAAGAGGAAGGGTATAATGGCTTTTGTTGAAGTGGGATAGTCGTCCTTGAACTTGTCCCTGTACCAGCGGAGGTTGGCACGTGCCCTGGGGAGGAGATTGGAGCAGGTGTAGAGGAAGAAGGCCAATGCTGCAGGCGACCAGGCCACCACCGCATATCCGAGCCACTCCACCACCTCCCCCATGTAGTTAGGGCTGCACACGTGCTCGAACCACCCGCCCCTAGGTATCTTATAGCCTCCTTCTCCTTCTCCTTCCTTCTTGAGCCGCAGCAGCGCCAGATCGGAAGTGATGTTCACCGACATCCCCCAGAAGAAGATCCCCATCCCCAAAACAATCCGGAACCAGATCCAGAACCCACTACTAGTACTAGTACTAGTACTAGTACTAGGAGTATTGATGAAGGAGGATTGGGTCTGTAGATATGCGTTGTGGAGATTGAAACAAAAGGCCATGAAGGCTATGGAGAGTGGGACTCCTTTCTTCCCCCCTTTGGTTGTGAGGAGGAGGAGGCGGAGGGGGTAGATGATAGTACGGTGGGTATAGTGGATCAGGAACAAGGAGATGGTTAACAACTGGAAGGGGGTGAGGTGCTGCTGGTGGCTGCTGCCACGGTGGAAGAGGAGGAGGAGGAGGATGGGTAGCCAGAGGGAGGGGCTCTCCATGAGGAACCACGCCAAGGGAGAGGGCAGCGTCACTCCCCACCCGGAACGGAAGAACTTCCCGTAGGGGGCTGCTACGAACTGGAGGGGGAGGACGGTCAACGGACACATCACGAACATGGAAACAAGACCAACCGAGAACAACCTGCTCCCGCCATCGCCGGAAGAATCCGCCATACTCATCGCCATCGCCAGAACCTTGTTTGCTTGCTTGCTTGCTTTATTTCTTTCTTTTCTAGCGCAGTATTAATTTGCTTTTATTCCCCATATCCTGATATTCATTCCACACACACACTTAGAGCGCTCACCGGGAACCCAACCCAGGTCAATAGACCACCCCACTTCCATCGTCATAGTCAACTTTATTAATATGCGAGTTGGCCAACTTCATGAGAGACACTGCCGACACATATCCAAACACATATTCTAAAATATTAAAATTTATATAAAATTACTATTTTTTGAAGTATTTCTATAATATTTACCCACAATTGTACACTATAAATAAACACTCCAAATTATTTTTCACTTTTTTCTTCCTTTTTTTCTTTTTATTTTTCTTCAATATTTGATAAAAATTTATCACTATATTTGTTCTCTTTATTTTTATTTTTCTGTTTTGTTACTTTTGCTGGGCCCAATAATTAATATAAATGAGCTATGACACGTTCCAAATTTGAAATATCTCGTAACTTTTTAGTAATTTTTAAGTATGCATAAGTGTCCACTGTAGCTTTCAAGTGATACAAAATTTAACTAAAATTATAATGTAGCACTTGAAACTTTTTCCACTGTGGATGCTCTAACTATAATCTAATGTTTTCTATAAAAAAATTGGTGTCAATTTTTTTTCACCGATAGATACTAGAGTATTTGTTCATCCTCCAATAGAAAAAACACACGTGGCATCTTTATCCAAATAAAATTATCTTGTAAGTGGTTTTATTCACCAACCAAGATAGTTTTGACTTTAAAAATGTTACATGTGCATTTTCTATTAGAGGATGAACAAATATCCTAATATTTGTCCTAGTATTTGTGAGTGTTGATGCAACTTTTTCTTTGGAATGAATAGAACATCAATCATGTTTTTCTCCTTACTTGTTTAGTTGAGACAAGAGTTCAAGTAACCACACCACTAACCTAGTTGGGCAACCCATTGTGACAAAAGAATATGATTTGGTTTTATTTTTTTATTTTTAAAATGCTCCCAAAAAAATTAATTTAATAAAATTAGATAAAATAAAATATTTTTTTAGAAATTAGTTTGAACGAAACGTTTCGTCATAGGATGCGGCAAAAATTTGACATTGCTCAAATTTTGTCTGAGCCTACGACGAAAATTTACCAAGCTAGCAGGGAGAGAGGGCAAGCTAGCAGGAGGGTGGTTTTTTTTGTTGGTTTAAACATATTTTCGTATCCCCTGCTAGCATCGAGTCCCACTCTCGTAATGAAAAAAAAAA
The DNA here is from genome assembly GCA_036927795.1 of Iris macrosiphon. Taxonomy (NCBI): domain Eukaryota; kingdom Viridiplantae; phylum Streptophyta; class Magnoliopsida; order Asparagales; family Iridaceae; genus Iris; species Iris macrosiphon. Next base: position 153,810,891 of record JAYESA010000018.1, on the reverse strand, counting down.
ATTAATGCTGAAATTCAACCATTGCATATGGCGGAATTTGGACATTTTTTAATTTGTTGCCATTTACTTTGGCGGAATTTCAACATTTTTTTTTATTGACGGATGAATTTTCGTCATAGTCTATGACAAAAGTTGAATGATGCCAAAATTTTGCCACATCTTATGGCATAACGTTTCGGTCAAACTAAATTTTCAAAATTTTTTTTTTATCAAATTTGTTTAAAAATAAATATTTTAACAAATTTGTTGTTTTTAAAATAATATTTTATACTCTAATCAATGCTGAGGAGTTCTTAAAAGAGGCAGTAACTTGTTATTTATAAGTAATTATGGATAATTTAGTCAAAAATATATTTTCTTTGGGATGAAAAAATATTGTTGATTATGTTCGTGCAAGATGAATATGCATGCGTATTATGAAACCATTAGTGGAATTAACTAACTGCACTAGAAGTGAATGTGTAATATTGTTGACGTAGTCCGAATTGATAATATATGTATGTGACCATCATATAGACAATGATGCATTACTAATGATGGGTTTTAGGTGTAATAACATCATAATCCCTTGTTTTGTAGGAAGGACCGTAAATGTGGATAAGAACCGCATAAATTTTGGCTTTTAATTAGGTTTTTGATAAGGGCACTATACTTATTACTTGGGCTAGTCCAATATATTTTTTTTCCAAAATTACAAGTTTGACACTCTTAAAGTTACTTGGGACTAGCCCATACCAAGCTATATAAGTGAACGAATTTTCTATTTTAGGCATTTCACCCTCACTTGAAGAAACTCTTATTCTCCAAGTCTAAACCTAAATTTGGAAATTGATAGTTGTAGTCCCAAGTGGAAGAGATTTTTGCTTTGGTGATTGTGCAACTAATATTCTTCCGGTATGTCTTCGACAACATACGATGAATAAGTTTTGTGATTGTCAGAAAAAAAATTTAGTTTTTTTTTACTATTGTAGGAACAATGTATGAAAATATCTTTGATGACGAAGTTGGATCATGCAATCCATTAAATATGCACCCCGGACGTTTCGAAGAACATATCGGTTGTTCCGAAGCACGTACGGTACGTAAAACGACAACCCTAATTCGACAGTCATCGTGTAAGGACTGTATAAAATTAGACAGTCCTATATAAATATAGGACTGTCAATAATTCGACAGTCCTATATAAATACAGGACTGTCAGAATTTCGACAGTCCTATATAAAAGTATGACTGTCATAATTTTGACAGTCCTATATACAAATAGGACTGTCAAAATAGTGACAGTCCTGAATCTTAAAGAGTAAATTATTTGAAGTGCGAATTATATGAAGTTATTATTTTTTATATTGTTTTATATTGATTATAGGACCAACCTTGTACATATGTTGTGGTACATCCTGCTATTGGGGTTGATGTGGATGATATATTCTCAACGGATATTCAATTTGTAACCCAGGAAGAAGCATTAGATTGGTGCAGAGAAGTTGGAAGATAACATAACATAGTAATTGTCATTGCAAGATCCATCAGATCTCGGTCGGGCCAAAAATATGTAGAGTTGGGGTGCGAAAGAGGAGGTGTGTTTAGGGAGCATCATAAAAAAAGGGTGTCGTTGAAAGAAAAAAAATTCCTAAGAAAAACGTTGGGACAAGAAAATGTGGTTGTCCATTGAAGGTGTTGATTGTAAAAGTAGAAGATGTGAAGTGGATAATCGAAGTTAAGAATGGAAGACACAACCATCCTATTCCAGGGACACTTACGGGTCATGCCTACGTGGCACGGTTGAAGGAGGATGAGAGAAAGTTGATTGAAGAATTGTTCCTTTCCGGAGTTGCACCGAAACAAATTTATTCTGTCGTGCGACAAAAATAAGATGGGAACAAGTCTACCATGAGGACGATCAATAATAGTTTGGCTAGAGCGAAATGTAATAATATGAAAGGAAGAATGGCGATGCAGCAAGTGTTGAAGTTGCTTGGGGAGCATCACTACGTGGAGTACCATAGAAGACATCCACAAACTGATGAACTCCTTTCGTTATTTTGGGCTCATCCTGATTGCACACACTTGGCTCGGTCCTTCGCAGACGTATTGATCCTTGATTGTACATATTGTTTGAATTAAACAAAAATTAAGGAAGAAGAGGTTTATACGAAACATTTTCTTTTTGCTTACAAACAAGAAAAAGAGTACAATTAATCCTATACGAGGATGTTAAGTACAATAAAAATGATTCTGGAGAAGTATTTCTATAGGAGTCTGATCTGCGGTCGATCACTTTGTCCCTTGGACCACACGATGATGAAGTGCTGTAGAAGAAGCTTCAAACTTTCTCTGAACTGAAGGCAAACGCCGGTCAAAGAAAAGTTGCAGGTAGTAATTAGTTAAACATATCTATTCAGAGGTAATATGAACATGATAGAATATGATTCAACTCATTCCTCCCTCCTCAATTAAACATATCTATTTAGAGGTAATATGAACATGATAGAATATGATTTAACCTCTCTCCTCTGTCCGCTTGATCGATCCCCCTATGATCCCCTTTTTCCTGTGATCAGGGGTCTCTATTTATAGAGATCAGTCAAATAACTGTCCAGTTGGCGTAGAAGCCAAACTGTGAAGAAAGTTGCATCTTTTACGCGACGGTTATAATAACTGCTACACACGTTCAAATAATCTTCTGAATCTGTGTGTGACACGTATCCCTTTATGAGGTAACGCGTATAACTGCTTCTCGAAGATCATGGCATGCAAGCCACGTAGGTAACTGCCCCTGCGTAAAGATAGTTGGCGTAAAAGCCAAATAACTGTCTTGTAGGCGTAAAAGTCTGGTTGGCGTAAAAGCCGAAGAGCTGTCTTGTTGGAGTAAAAGCCAAATAGCTGTCTTGTTGGCGTAAAAGGCCAAACTGTGAAGAAGACTGCCTCCTTTATGCTGCGGTTATGACAACTTCTACCCACGTTCAAATAATCTTCTAAATCTGCGTGTGACACGTATCCCTTTATAAGGTAACGCGTATAACTGTTTCTCAAAGATCATGGCATGTAAGCCACGTAGGTAACTGCCCCTGCGTAAAACTTGATGATAATAGATGACCAGCGTAAAATAGCCAGTTTATCCTTCACGACTGAGGTCTTGAGCGTATTCTGGGCTAAATAGCCTTATCACGTACCTTTGCAAATATAATCGAGTTGGCGTATTTCGAGGAGATAGCATACGGCGTACTCCTATAGTTAAAAATAGCCTGGTTGGCGTAAAATGCAAGGATGGTGATGTTAGTGTATTAGTCACAGTTTTAGCTCTCCCAGTCATGACAAAATCTGAAGAATAGAACAAAATCTCGTGCATTAAATGCAGAGATATGCCTCCATCTCGTGCATTAAATGCAGAGATATGCCTCGAGCTCTGTATGAGAAATAGATTTTGACGTGGCGTCTGATTTTGTCTTTATCTTGAGCGTAAAAACTCATTTCTAGGTCTCTGTGCAAAATTTTCATCACAGTCGTTCTTTACGCATGAAGGTATAGCAACCTTTTACGCCAAACAGCCTTGAAGTTTCTGCTTTACGCAGACAGCTCTGAAGTTCAGCTTTATGCGGGCAGTTCTAAATGCCATATTTTACGCCAAACAGCCCTGAAGCTCTGTTTTATGCGGACAGCTCTGAAGCTATATTTTACGCCAAACAGTGACTTTATGTATGTTGGGGGTTTTGACTGTAAAAATACGCGAACAATTCTCCAGCATATTTCATGCTTCTACACATATAAGACCAACATATTTAAAATGCCTCTTTTTTACGTTGTTGGATTTACGTCTACGGGAAAAATATTTACAGTCGCTTTTTGTTTTATGAAGAGTGAGACAGTAGAGGATTACACATGGGCGTTGAGGAAACTACAATCCCTTTACACAGGTTACCAAGAGCCCTCTGTTTTTGTTACCGACAGAGAATATGCGCTGATAAATGCTATAGATATTGTATTTCCTCATGCGCATAGACTACTATGCACTTGGCATATAAATCGAAATATCCAAGCTCAATGCAAGAGAAAATTTAAAAATATGGACGATAAAATCGACATGTTTCGCTTCGAAGAATTCTACAGTGATTGGAGTCTTGTATGGCGAGCAAGTACTACAGACAGCTACGACACAGCATGGTACATGTTCCAACAAAAGTGGGAGACGAGTAACCCGACATGCATATCTTATATCAAAGATACTTGGCTAGAACCACATAAAGAGCAATTCGTCTTAACATGGACGAACATGTGAAGCATTATGGCACAATCACTACGAACCGGGTCGAAGGATCACACTCAAGTTTAAAAAGATATCTACGGTCATCGGTCGACAATTTTGTCTCCATTTGGCAATCGATTCATTTGATGATTATTTCCACGGTGAACGAGATTGTAGCATCATTTGAGATGAGCCTCAATATTGCAAAGCATGAACACAAGCATGAACACCTATTGGATTGTTTAATCCATGTAGTATCTCACAAGGCCTTGGGCTTATTGTTTGAGGAGATTGGTAGGTCGAAGTCGGTTGGTTATGATCTCGAGGTTTGCGGTTGTTCATATCGACGTTCACTCGGACTTCCTTGTGCACATGAGATTAACGAATATCGTCGTGAATTTATACCTATTCCAATAGATGTTGTTGATCAACGTTGGAGGCAGATGTCGATAATGCCAACGGTGGAAGTTTAAGATGATTTATTTTCTTTGCCACAAGTGAAACTCCTGCACGCAAGGTGGTGTGTCACATCAGAACCGGAGAGAAGATCCATTGAGGTTAAAATCCAAGAAATTGCAGTCCCGACAATAACTCGATTGCAAGAGCCATATGTTGTTCGAACTCCTAAGGGAAGACCACACTCAAGAAAGAGTAGAGCAAAAAAGAAGGAGAATGAGTCAACTAAAAGAGATCCATCCTTGTTTGAACATATTGAACGTAGTTTGGAGGCAAAGTCCATAATCGAAAGGGTGGTATTTCCGCAGAGAAAGAGTAAGCTTAATATTCGAAGGGGAAAGAAACAGAAAACAAACGATGCAGTCACGGCGGAGGGTTTAGATAACTTTTCTGATTCATATAGTCTATACATTGAAAAATTTTTACCTGAGATACGGGATTTCATTTGGTCTATTGTCGATGTTCCTAAGGATGGCCATTGTGGATATCATGCACTAGCAAGACAACTAGGCTATTCAGTTGAAGCAGGATGGAGACAGGTTAGGGAAGAGTTGTACGAGGAGTTGGAGTCTCGACTACCCTTCTATAGGCAGATACTCGGCGAAGAAATTGTTGGAGATTTGTTGGCAAGCTTACCTTGTACGGAAACAATTACCGGACAAGACCATTACATGGATGTCCCGCCTGCTGCTTACGTATTCTCTAATAGGTATAAGATGCCTATTGTAATTATCTCACAAGGCATTAACAATACTTTCTTTTCAATGTGTGCTCCCCCGGCCGAACACGGAGTATCCAATCTATGTTCGATTGGGCTTGTCGGACAACACTTCGTCATCCCAAGGTTGATCGGTTATTCTCCTATTCTGCCACCTTCTACGCTTTGGTATAAACACGCACCAGAGGAAGCGATCGCATGGACGACACCCTACACGGATGCAATGGCTGCCTATAAGAAGATGATGAAGATGGAGGATCCAAAAATCATACCGAACGACTACTTTGATATTCTAATCGATTGATATTGTATATTGAAATGTATGTTGTACAAAGAGCCATGTAAGTGTAACTGTATATTGAACTGTATGTTGTGTGTATGTTGTGCAATGAAAGAAGTTATCTAAACCCTAGGACTGTATGTTGTGCATTGATACTAATCGATTTTGACTGTATGTTGTGCATAGATACTAATCGATACTAGGACTGTCAAAATTATATGTAAAACTGTCAGAAAATTAGGACTGTCAGAATTTTGACAGTCCTAGAAGAATGTAGGACTGTCAAAATTTTGACAGTCCTAAACTTTATCCACTATCTGTGGACAGTTATATGTAAGTTTAGGACTGTCAAAATTATGACAGTCCTAGAAGATACTAGGACTGTCAAATTTTTGACAGTCCTAAACTTTACCCACTGTCTTTGGACAATTATATGTAAGTTTAGGACTGTCATAATTTTGACAGTCCTAGAAGAATGTAAGACTGTCAAATTTTTGACAGTCCTAAACTTTATCCACTGTCTGTGGACAGATATATGTAAGTTTAAGACTGTTAAAATTTTGACAGTCCTGGAAGATACTAGGACTGTCAAATTGTTGACAGTCCTAAACTTTATCCACTGTCTGTGGACAGTTATATGTAAGTTTAGGACTGTCAGAATTTTGACAGTCCTAGAAGAATGTAGGACTGTCAAAATTTTGACAGTCCTAAACTTTACCTGTCACGCCCCAGTCCCAAAATATCGAGGGACTAGACACGTGGCAATGGCCAGCAGCACACACCGATGGACAAATCCAATTTAATGGATCCATCGGGGCATACTTAAGCTGTATTACAATGATCAGGGTTTACTAATCTCATCCACAGAATAAATATAACAATATCAACAAAAAAAGAAATAAACAACATCCAGTCACAAGTAAATAAAATCGGAGAAGAACCCGACAATAAGTATGTTACAATTGTTCATTTAAACAAGAATAAAAGAGTTTATTTGCCAATAAAACTGAGCATAGAGAAGCAGATGTTCAGGAAAAATTCTCAGCGATCACCTCGTCCTCAGGGTCTGGTACTGTTCCTGCTAATGCTCATGTTCCGTATACCTCTGGATAGACCTCGTCTACTAATCCTGGGGACATAATCCGGATCCAGGTCCTCAGGGGACATAGCAAGGTGCAGATAATACAAGCCAAAAATAAATACAGTGCAGCAATAAATAAAATAATAGGGTAAATATAAACCAGCTAAGTGATATGCAAGTGAGAGTTTTAGTCATACTCGGGCTGAGACTACTACAGGATCGGTGTCGGAGAAACCCATAGCAGTATTTTCTCGAAGGGCCAGTACGGTACCAAAGCTCTGTGTCAGAGTCTAAGGCACATCCATTAAAGTATCATATATATATATATATATATATATATATATATATATATATATATATATATATTCAGCCTTTTGTATGGTAAATATCTCTCCACCCAATGTAATCTCACGTCACAGTTCACGATGTACATGTTACGCAAGATCAAAAACTAATGCAACAAGTCAGGATAAAATCTAAGCATGTAAAGATGTATATGTCATAAACCTGTATCCTATACAGAATCACCTTGAATATTTCAGGAAGATTCTGTCTCATGATTCGTGTCAGGTGTCCTGGGTATAATGTACTTGGTAAAGACAAGTACGAGAATGTAAAGGGTCACGATATCCGTCTCTAGGTGACGATACACAACTCTGCATACGGTGTTGGCACCCGACTATTAATCGGACGCTAAGTAAGTCACGCGGTCCTAGGTCAAGCATGTACAACAATGAATAAAATAAGAGAATACTATGAATCTATATACTGCAATTATGGCAAGGTACACTTGCCTGGGGTTCTGTCTCCAACTACAGCTCTGACCTCAGTGGGAATTGCAAGGACTCCTTCGTTTGCTGAGATAGACATCACCATCAGATCCAAAAAATATCAAATAGCTAAAAATGCTTGTCCTTGAGTCCAATTTGGACACAAGGGCGAAAATGACCGTTTCTGGTCAAAGCGGGGTCCATATGTGGGCGGGCCACTTTGCACCAAAAAATGTGTCAGAACCAAAGGTCTCCAAATCCGTCAAACTTAGTGTCAACAGGTCCAGAACGTTGATACGAACCCAACAGAACTTCCAGAATTGAATTCCGATGAGCCGTTCACAAAATCGCCCGTCAAGTGGAGCCGTGGGGCCCACGATACGCGATTTTGTCAACGTTCTCAGAATTGAACCAAACTTGGGTCACAGGACCAGCGTATTGCTACGAGTCCGATGGCGCAAGTTTCGTTTCGATCCGACATGTGTACACTAAGTTACAATGATATCCAGAAAAGGCGGATACGGGGCGTTGTCGGCGGATACGCGTTGATTCCGGTGTGCACGCACATCCAAATCAACTTCTGCAAAATCTTGCACATCCATATCGACGGCGCGGACGTTTCGGTAAAGATCGCACGCGACCAAGTCATCCCGTTTGGCGGGACGTACTCAGTTCCTGGGGAAAATAGGGTGAATATTTTCCTGTGTTTTGATCGCGGTTTGCGATCATCACAGGACGCGATGCACCAAGCGGGTTGCACAGGCATCGAGAGGGTCATGTGTCACGACCCGATTCCTTAGAATCGTTGGGACGTCCCCCGAATTGTGATGTCGTGCGGGTCTGGGGTTGCGCCCGCACAATGCTAAAGTATTTTGCATAGCAGGCACATATTCAGAGTACGCAGATAAATTGAAACACAGATTTAAAACATGGAAAAGTTTTCTTTATTGATAATGAACATCTATTACAAACTCCTGAACGAGTCAGCTAATATGCCGAACGGCTTAGAAAAGTGTTGACTCAAAATGAGATAGCAGTCCTGTACATTATATCCCTTTACTAAACTTCAAAAGATATAGACCTCCAGGCTGGAGGATAGCTTTGCCACTAAGCTACATTTGTGTATGAAGAGTTGCAAGCTCCTGTCTTCAAAGTGCTTCAAGGGGCGCGGTGAAGATGCGCCAACAGCTGGACTGGACCGGGAAGACGACTTCGGCTCCTCACTCGGTTTGCCTTAGTGCGGAGAACCTGTTTCAACGAGGGTCAGCATGTCGAAACTGTAAACTCCCTCGACCAGATTTTAGTATTTTAATATTATTTTTTAGTTAATTAGAATTAGTGCAACTTTTTAAAAAAATTTATTTACTATATATTCTATTGATTGTGCACCTGTTCATTACACAATTAATTAGGGCCTCACACTAGCTGTTAACCCTAAACTAATTTCACATTCCTGCCCTAGGCTTGCTAGACTACATTTTCTGTATTTTTAGCAACTTCCAGAAATCTCGTTTTGTGCTTCGTTTTAGTCGCACAAATTGTAACGCCCGCAACCGCTCGGAGCGTTACGCTGAGTCGGACTGAATAAATCAAATGCTGGTTACATTTGAAATATCGGATTTCGGGAAGAAGAATTAATCGAGTTGGTTTCAATGTGCAGATGGCTAGCGGGATAATGGAAATCAGGTGTTCGTTCAGAACAGTACTGAATAGCTGGATGGAAACGATAATGCCGTCTTCCTTAGTCCGATCGGTCGGATGATTTGGAGAGCACGGCCTGCTCGCACGGTCATACCAGTTGAGTAGATCGCGCTTGCATCGGACCACGGGTTTAAGGGATTGGCCGTATCGGCAGGACATGATGCCTAACGGATTCAATCAATGTGAGTGGGCTCTTTCCCTTCTCCTCTACTCCTTCATGCCTAATAATATGGAAAACACGTAATGGCTTGAACACTTGGGATGAAACATCGGGAAGCACTACACTGAGGCGTGCATAGAGTGTGCGTCGTTGGCTTGGTAGGATTGTGGCTTGAATGGTTTACGCGTTGGATAGTTGGATACGATAGCTGGATTATTCATTTGAGGCGATCGGTTGGATACTTGGGATTTTACTTGGACGGTTGGAAATATACAAGTTGGAATGATTCAATTGAGGCAATGGGAATATTGAGAATATCGGGATTCGGGCGAGCGAACGTGCATCCGTGCGCGTGTATCACAAGGATGCTTTGTCTTGCAAAGCAGGCAGTTGTGGTTCGAAACCGAACAACTGTATCGGCGAGGGCGTTGTGTCGTTTGATGAGGCATCGTGCCATGAATGTGACATTGTGCCACTGAAACGACATTGTGCCATGGGTTTTGCTTCGAGCATAGGTGTTGCACCAATTTGGATTGTGTTGAGAAGAGGCTTCGTGCCTATGAAACACTTGATATTTTGATGCCTCGGGCTATGTTTTAAGGTCGAGATTTGGGTTCTTGGAAGGTCATGTTGGGAGAATGGTTATGGATATTTCGGTTGGATATTGATGGAATGAGTCTAGGATCGCTTGGTGGGGCGAGAATGTTCGATCCTCTCGTCATACCTACGTGTCTGCATAGTCACGGACAACCTGAGTGGCACAGGGTTTGGTTTCCTCGAACGAGTGCTCCGGGGCACCGGGACCGTTCGGCCATGGAGGAGACAATTGGGTAACGCGTCTTGGGCGCGGTACCAGCGGTTGGATGCGATTCAGGTGTGTTAGCTACTTAGCGCTGTTTCGAATAGAACCGCATTGATCTGTCCGATCAACGTCCTTTATGGCCTTTGGCCAGTGACTTCATATAAGAATAGATGTTGGCTTGCTTTACTTTGGTTGGTTTGTGCATCGTGTAGGCGCGGCCACCTTGCCTCGGCAAGAGTGTGCACTCGAGAGTGGGATATATAAACTTTGGTTGAGAATGGATATTGAGGCGAGACTGATTGGTTCGATATGTTATCGTGCAAGCGATGACATTGAGTTAGATGGGTCGGCTTTATATAAACTGCTTGTCGTTTGGTTTGAGATTGAATGCTAGCATGCTTAAACTGCTTTACTGCTTTCCTTAACATGTCATCCATATGCCATGAAATGAATCTAGGATTCAACTAGAAAGATTACCATATAACTGTGTGCATTCACTATTTTACTTAGTGTCGGCTTAGGCGAGTGGGTTACCCCGCTCACCAGTACGGTTGTGTACTGACCCACGTTTGTGGGCATTATTTCAGGTACACAGACGTAGTGGCGCTGCTTGGATATACGGGACATGATGTATGAACTGTAAGTACCTTTGTGGGCTAGAGAAAGAGCAAGAGTTATTTCATCGTCTCCGTGGCATCGCCTTTGTGGCATTGACTCGGGGCATCTCATTTGGACCCTATCGTGAGCTTCGTTGCGTATACTCTGATTGTGTGCTTGGTACACAATACTTGACTTCCGCTGCAACTTGGTTGTTTCAATGATAACATTTGGTGTTTGACAACATCGCCTTGTACGAGCGCAACTCCAGGCTCGTACGGCATCACGTCCCGATGAGAACGATTGTCCTGCGGGAGAGCTGTAAACGTGGTGATTCACGTTCAGCGGGGACTATCGAGCTTGCGGGAGATTGGGGCATGACAAATTGGTATCAGAGCACCCGGTTCATTTCTTCGGACTTGGTCCTTCGCTTCATCACAAACTCTAAATAGCTTCCGCGTGTCGTCTAGCTCTTGACTCTACTCGGTGCCGCATCGGATGTTTCATGCAATAAGTCTATTTATTGCTGGTTTTGGCTGCATTTTATTTTTCTTGGTTGGGTTGCTTTGGTTGGTTTTCGTAGGATCGCTTAGTCTCGTTAGGCGTTGTTGCATTCGTGCAGCAAGTTGGTTGGCGTTGTTGCATTTGTGCAACAAGTGTGGGCTTTCGTTGGGTTGGCTTGGCTTATCATTTGGGAGATTCTGATTGCCTCAATGGATCAGTTGGCTGGTAGACGAGATTTGGTTATGCGGCATGTTTGAGTAGAAACATTCGAAGAGAATAGATCCTTGCACGAGTTGCTCGTCAAGCGATTGTGTTGGATAGAAGTTGAAATTTTGGCTGTGGCGCATCGGTTGAGCAGGTTTGAGTTTGGCTCGGGAATATATGGATAAGTTGGTACGAGTTGCTCGTACAACAAAAGTGTGAAACCGTTGGGTATTGGGTTGGACTATTTGGAAGACAATCATTGCACGATTGCTCGTGTTGAGAAAGTATCAGACGGGTTGAGAAACAGTTGGATAATTCAAGCGTTGCCTGAGTTTTATGTCAGACTCGAATTGGGAAAAGGCATGATTATGCATAAGGGATGGTTCGAACGGATCTTGGATCTGTGAAGGAAATTGTAATGCGAGTAGCGACTTAATTCGGAGTGGTATATGGGATACCACATTTTGAGCAAGGCATTGGAAACATTTTGGTTGGACATTCAATGGAAATTTCCTGAACGGACTCGTGAAACGAGAATACAAGCTGGTGAGTGAAAGTCGGTATAATGGAAAGAATGAAAATGGAGCAAGCGAATATTGAGTTGAGCATATAGTGAACGGACTGGTGCAAATGGAAAGCATCGTTGGGCTTAAGAGATGGATCGAATCGGAACGAACATTTGGGTTACGCTTGAGCAAAGCGATGGGATTTTCGGAAGGATAGCGAGCACGAACTACGATTTTGGGCGACACATTTGAGCTGTTGGTTGAGCAACGAAACACGAACTTGGCTTGGAGGGACAATGCGATTGATTCACACAAACTTGTAAGATTTTGGATAGTGCTGCTCGAGAAGTCGACTCAGTTTAGCGAAAATAGAATTTTTGGGCAAGATGGTGCAACGATGATAGACGGATTCTCTGGAAAGACGTGGACGGATTGTGGCCACAACGGAAGGCAAAGATATTGGCGGACAGACTTTTGAAGATAGCTAAATGTGAGAGCAACGTCGGAATAAAATACTGTGCTGCTCGAGTAAGTTGGAAGTGCAAGGTGGGACGCAGCAAATGGATAAGAATTGGAGCAAGTCTTGGGTTTTGAGAATCATTGCAATTTGTAGTGCGAGAATCGAACATGCAATTCGAAAATTTGATGGATTCAGGACAGAACGACGGATTGATGGAATAAGGTTTCAACGAGCGCGGTTCTCGGATTCAGAAACTTTACTCGGGTGAATGATTGGGATTTTATTCGGATTTGCAGATGAGTTATAGCATGGTTTATAGTAACTGTCCATCGTGATGATTACAATTATCAAGCGTAGCTTCGGGACAGCTGACCCTAAGCGACCTTGCCCGCTGAATCGGATATGAATATGGTAGACCCATAGAACGACCCTTGAGGCGGCGTATTTGGGAATGCGTCGAGGGCATATGTGAGGCAATGTGATTTGGCTTATTGACTGAGTGTTGGATTTGAGAGATCCTTGGGATAGCCTTCAGCTGAAGAAGCAGCCGGAAGACCGAAGCGATTGTGGGATTGGCCTAAGTCAACTGATGAGATTCAGAGTCGCAGATTTTTATCGATGGCATCGCCTCTGACTCATCGTGCCCTGGAAGGGAATAGCATTCATATGAATTGACGACTGTGAAACTAGCTCGTGAAGTTAAAGCAGCGGCTCATTCAGATCAAATCCTTGCGAATACTGGAAGGGACAGATTTGTTTCAGATTTACAAGATGTCTCGGAACTTAGTCTGGGAAGCGTGCTCATTCAGAAGGCGAAGGTGATATTCTCTGCTTCGAGGCAGTGGAAGCAGCGCGAATAACTATTTCATGCGCAACCTAAGAATTGTGGCGAGTGTGTCCACGTTGAAATCGTGGCGACACAAATTCCTTTGGCGTGGCGGCAAGATCTTCGTGGATCACACGAACCTCAATATAGATGTTCACCCTGTGAGATATTGAGATGGCAGGAAATGTGTTGGACTGAGCTGATCTAAGCAAGTTGATATTTGGGTAAGTCGCATAGCTGGGGTAGATCAGTTGTGAGAATCGTTCGGTGCACGAGATAATATTTGGAGATGTTGCTAGTACTGATTTCAGAAATAGTGGGATGGATTGAGTTGGAACTCGGACTCATTGAGTCGGTAGAAATCTGCATAATTGAGAATAGTTCTCAAGTGAATGTGTTGGAATGGAAATCGTGATTTGATTCAATTGGGAGCAAAGCAATATGGACGCCTCGGACATAAAGATACCCTTGTAACTTGTTCAAATTTGCTATCGCAAAGCTCGGCTGAAATGCATGTATTTTAGGAACGCCTTAAATATGTGTACGATCCAAAACTAAGCGATACGAAGAATTCGTATTGAGCTGCAAGGAGGATGTGGGAATTTGGAACTTGTACGAGCATTCAGCAGAACGAGATGTTATGTCAGAAATAGTGTATATGAGAGTTGCATAGAGCAGACCTATGGAATTGGATTATGGCATGCTAGTAAGGAATGAGTACCAGCACGGTTCGTGGACGAACCTGATTCTAAGTGGTATATTATGTAACGCCCGCAACCGCTCGGAGCGTTACGCTGAGTCGGACTGAATAAATCAAATGCTGGTTACATTTGAAATGTCAGATTTCGGGAAGAAGAATTAATCGAGTTGGTTTCAATGTGCAGATGGCTAGCGGGATAATGGAAATCAGGTGTTCGTTCAGAACAGTACTGAATAGCTGGATGAAAACGATAATGCCGTCTTCCTTAGTCCGATCGGTCGGATGATTTGGAGAGCACGGCCTGCTCGCACGGTCATACCAGTTGAGTAGATCGCGCTTGCATTGGACCACGGGTTTAAGGGATTGGCCGTATCGGCAGGACATGATGCCTAACGGATTCAATCAATGTGAGTGGGCTCTTTCCCTTCTCCTCTACTCCTTCATGCCTAATAATATGGAAAACACATAATGGCTTAAACACTTGGGCTGAAACATCGGGAAGCACTACACTGAGACGTGCATAGAGTGTGCGTCGTTGGCTTGGTAGGATTGTGGCTTGAATGGTTTACGCGTTGGATAGTTGGATACGATAGCTGGATTATTCATTTGAGGCGATCGGTTGGATACTTGGGATTTTACTTGGACGGTTGGAAATATACAAGTTGGAATGATTCAATTGAGGCAATGGAAATATTGAGAATATCGGGATTCGGGCGAGCGAACGTGCATCCGTGCGCGTGTATCACAAGGATGCTTTGTCTTGCAAAGCAGGCAGTTGTGGTTCGAAACCGAACAACTGTATCGACGAGGGCGTTGTGTCGTTTGATGAGGCATCGTGCCACGAATGTGACATTGTGCCACTGAAACGGCATTGTGCCATGGGTTTTGCTTCGAGCATAGGTGTTGCACCAATTTGGATTGTGTTGAGAAGAGGCTTCGTGCCTATGAAACACTTGATATTTTGATGCCTCGGGCTATGTTTTGAGGTCGAGATTTGGGTTCTTGGAAGGTCATGTTGGGAGAATGGTTATGGATATTTCGGTTGGATATTGATGGAATGAGTCTAGGATCGCTTGGTGGGGCGAGAATGTTCGATCCTCTCGTCATACCTACGTGTCTGCATAGTCACGGACAACCTGAGTGGCACAGGGTTTGGTTTCCTCGAACGAGTGCTCCGGGGCACCGGGACCGTTCGGCCATGGAGGAGACAATTGGGTAACGCGTCTTGGGCGCGGTACCAGCGGTTGGATGCGATTCAGGTGGGTTAGCTACTTAGCGCTGTTTCGAATAGAACCGCATTGATCTGTCCGATCAACGTCCTTTATGGCCTTTGGCCAGTGACTTCATATAAGAATAGATGTTGGCTTGCTTTACTTTGGTTGGTTTGTGCATCGTGTAGGCGCGGCCACCTTGCCTCGGCAAGAGTGTGCACTCGAGAGTGGGATATATAAACTTTGGTTGAGAATGGATATTGAGGCGAGACTGATTGGTTCGATATGTTATCGTGCAAGCGATGACATTGAGTTAGATGGGTCGGCTTTATATAAACTGCTTGTCGTTTGGTTTGAGATTGAATGCTAGCATGCTTAAACTGCTTTACTGCTTTCCTTAACATGTCATCCATATGCCATAAAATGAATCTAGGATTCAACTAGAAAGATCACCATATAACTGTGTGCATTCACTATTTTACTTAGTGTCGGCTTAGGCGAGTGGGTTACCCCGCTCACCAGTACGGTTGTGTACTGACCCACGTTTGTGGGCATTATTTCAGGTACACAGACGTAGTGGCGCTGCTTGGATATACGGGACATGATGTATGAACTGTAAGTACCTTTGTGGGCTAGAGAAAGAGCAAGAGTTATTTCATCGTCTCCGTGGCATCGCCTTTGTGGCATTGACTCGGGGCATCTCATTTGGACCCTATCGTGAGCTTCGTTGCGTATACTCTGATTGTGTGCTTGGTACACAATACTTGACTTTCGCTGCAACTTGGTTGTTTCAATGATAACATTTGGTGTTTGACAACATCGCCTTGTACGAGCGCAACTCCAGGCTCGTACGGCATCACGTCCCGATGAGAACGATTGTCCTGCGGGAGAGCTGTAAACGTGGTGATTCACGTTCAGCGGGGACTATCGAGCTTGCGGGAGATTGGGGCGTGACACAAATATCGTTACAAACGTACGTATTTAATCCCTATTAAATTTTCTGCTCTTTACCCATCTCTGTACCCCTAGAGATTTGAGGACCAAATATCGTTACAAACGTACGTATTTAATCCCTATTATATATGTGTATTATACTATTAATATATATTATATATATACTGTTATTTATACAGTGTATTATACTGTATATTATAAGTATTATATATATTTACCAAATATATGTATATTTATCTATTATTATATATATGTATATATGTATATGTATATGTATATTTATATATATACTATACAATATCATGTAATTATTAATATGTGTATAAATTCTGTTTTTTTACTTATATATATATATATATGTAATATATAAATATATGTATTCATATATTTATATCAAGTATATTTATATGTATATATATGTCATATTATATTTATAGTATATATATGTATATACTATGCATTTCCTTTTTATTTATCTATATGCACTTTTTCTATTTATTAAATATAATATTACTATATATCAGTGGTCACATATAGACCCTAAATAATATTATTATACTGCTATATATAACAGTAGTCACCTATAGACCCTGATATTATATATTGCTGAATAAGTACAGCATTTATATATACATTTTAATTCCTGCACTGTCATTTCTATTTATTATATATATATATATATACCTATGTATATATATATATATGATCTATAATATATTACATATATTATACTGTACTGGATAATACAGTACATAAATATACATATGTATTTACTTTTCTGCCCTGTCTTTTATTTATTTATATTTATTATATAACACAGTGGATATACCCTGCTAGTATATTATTATATATATATCAGTGGATACACCCTGATAATATATTATTGAATTATATATCTATAAACAGTGGATATACCCTGCTACTATATACCTGTATTTGTCTGTTTTTCATATACTGCTATATATATTATATTATATCTATATATATACTATATATATATTATATATGTGTATATAAGTATATATATATATATATATATATATATATATATATATATATATATATATATATGCTTATTATTACAGCCTTGTTATTCACGAACCCTGTCTATTTTAACAGAAACCACCTTCAGCACAGCCAGTGACCCCCTGTCACCAGCAACCTTAAACCTGACTGCAAGATCAGGTTATCAACACTATCAGGAAGTAGGCAAGTATACCTTGCCAAGTTTGTACTGCTTAAATATTAAATGTTAAATGTTCTTATTTAAATTCAATTATTGTCATATAATACTGCTCCTGAAATTACATATAAATGTATCTGAGATTGCCTTGGGTACAGTCAACAGATACGTTGGCTTAGGGTAATCAATGTAGTAGTTACAGACTTACCAACAATTGTGAGAATATCCTGATTTTCTCCTAGACCCTATCACGGGAACACGCAACATGGTTGCAATGCATATTGGGATGCGAGCTGCGTAGTTGACTAGCTACCAGTACGTGTGGCCGCATCACGGATTAGAATAATTCAGGAAATATACGACTTGACCTTTAGTTACATTGGGAGGGGAGAACAACTAAAATACGTATGGGACACCCACCTCTTTACCATGTGCCGCACTCGACGGAGTGATACGGATGATATAGATATGTATTCATGTGACCATTCTCATCGTAGATGGAAAATTTTATAGTGCCCTTGAACGGGGGCATATGTGGCATATACTAGCCTGTCACTACAGATTGGTGAATTACGTCAGCATATGTCTAGCCACACATTTCCCATACGTATTAGGTTGTCTCAATTTGCATTCACTTAGATGGTTAGCACCCTGTATTTATTTTATTCAGTAGTTTAATTCAGTATTTACATACTTGGCATGTTATTTTCTTGTATCTTGTTACGTCCCTTTGAGGACCTGGTTCCCTGACCAGGTTTAGCTGAGACATTCCACCCCACAGTACCTGGACCTGGACTGGAGTCTGGACATGCCCTTGAGATAGAGTTAGAGGAGATGCCGTCAGAGTCTACCTGAGTACACCTGGAGTTGGAGCTACATATTTTGAGGATGTTGCGCTAGTTTATCTTATTTCACTCCTGCTTACTTTTGTAGTGGGATTGTTCCAACCTGACTTTATCTGGGTTGTATATGACATTTCAGATTTAGCATCTATATATATATTCAGCACTTTTCCTGTTATTCTTGTGGATGAGATAGATTTACCTGTATTTAGACTTGTAGTATTTTAGGACAGCGTAGCACATCACTTTGGGTCCATTAAATTGGGTAATCCCTTAGTGACGTGTCAGCTGGCCAATGCCACGTGGCCTAGTTTCGTATATTTTTGGAACTGGGGCATGACAGAAATATACTGGTGAAGGCGAGCTAACCGAACTATACCAATCAACACGTTGTTTTAATAAAACATGCATATTTGTGGGTTTCTATCTTGCCTTAGTTCATTTACAAGTAAGCAGCATATAGAATTTACTGAAATGAACGTGCCACCGTTCGGTGGATTTTACCTGCCCGTCTGAATTACCTGCACAATACTTACCATGCCTTCCCTGCCACGAAGACACAAGTTAGTTTGCAACAGGTTTAAATATATACGTTGGGATCACTGGCTAGAAGCCATAATTGACCGTTTAGTCTTTGAACGAGGATGGTGTGCAACAAAGCACGTGAGGCGCTACACGTCATCCCGTTCGCACGAGAGACTATCGTGAAGTTCCGCCCGGACCGGATCGGTGACAGTGCCCCAGCAACCGTCCGCAGGAACCCGTTGACCTTGTGCACAAGTTGTCCGTGATCAATCGTTCGTGGCACGTTAACGTTGATGCAGTTGAGACACATGAACAAGATAAGCAACATTGCATGATACGTTTTGCATAGTCTTCCTGACAGTTTATTTCATAATAAGTGTATTCCATACTTAGCACAATTTATGGAAGAAGATGCATTCTAAATAAACTTGAAGCATGTATAGAACATTCCCAAACGAACAAGCAAGCATATGAGTAACCGTTCCCAAGTTGAATGACAAGCAATATATAATCCAAGCCTATTCTCTTTTATCTTTGTTTCTTTTATTATTACTTGGTATCGTTTGATCGGGGCAATAAGAATGCAAGTCATTTTAGATGTGAAGCTTGGAAGCAAGGCTAGCTAATCGGGATGGTAGCCACTCACTTAGATTGTTGGAAGGGAGAAGGAAAGAGGCGCTTCACGACTCCGCTCGTAAGCCGCCTACTGCTCGTTCACCTGCACACGAACAGCTCGATTAATACTTCTTCCTCTCTTTCCAATCTCGGAATTGAAGTGCAAGTCAATGAACGAAAACAATGAAAACCATCGAAACCGTTCAAGGAAAACAAGCAAATCCCAAAACCAACTCAAAGCACGAAAGCAACAAGCGACATCAAAAACCGAGGCAATAAAAGATAGCAGCGGAGAGGTCCCTCCTGACTCTGCCGCTAAGTCGATCCTGGGGGCACGGTCCGCTGAATATGGGAATCGATTCCGAAGAAACAAATCCATAACGAGGACGAGTTCTTAATTCAATCTATCCCGATCGAACGATACCGTTTGTGTTTCTTAGCCGCGCTTCCCGCACCGGGGGAACGGGGCGCTACATCCTAGCTAACCAATTTGAAAGTTTCGTCCCGAAACTTAAGAATAATGCTTACCGTTAAGGATGATGAACAAAATAGTTTGGGCAATCATGAATTCGGTGGGTTGAGTCACCGCAAATGAGACATTGCCCGAGTTTCTTGTGGCACTTATCGGCCGTGTGCCCTTGTTTCTTACAGAAATTGCACGAAGGCCCTGGGTTTGCTCGTTGTGGACCGCCGTGGTTAGGGCGCTTTGCAGTGGTATTTACTCTATCGTTGCCTTGGCGTTTGTGATTGTAGGTATGCACAGCGCCGGTGGAAACGTGAGGATACTGCGGTTCAAGTGATAGGGCATGATTCAAGACTTCACGTATTGTTCCATACTGATTATTGACCACGTGCGCATGGATGGCAGGACGCAAACCACCTTCAAACCTTCTAGCTCGACTCGCTGCATCAGGTAAATAGGCCCTAGCAAATTTAGAGAGTCGGTTGAATTCAGCGGAATATTGTTTAACTGACATACTGCCCTGCCGTAGCTGCACGAAATCATTTTCCATTTGACGTTGTACTGGAGGGGGTATAAACTCATCTTCAAACGCGGCACGAAAAGTCGTCCACGATGTAACGCCCCGCAACCGCTCGGAGCGTTACGCTGAGTCGGATTGAATGAATCAAATGCTGGTTATATTTAAAATATTGGATTTTTGGGTAGAAGGATTAATCGAGTTGGTTTCAATGTGCAGATGGCTAGCGGGTTCGATGGAAATCAGGTGTTCGTTCGGAACATTACTGAATAGCTGAATGGAAGCGATAATGCCGTCTTCCTTAATCCGATCGGTCGGATAAATTAGAGAGCACGGCCTGCTCGCACGGTCATACCAGTTGAGTAGATCGCGCTTGCATCGGACCACGGGTTCAAGGGATTGGCCGTATCGGCAGGACAGGATGCCTAACGGGATCAAATATTGTGAGTGGGCTCTTTCCCTTCTCCTCTACTCCTTTATGCCTAATAATATGGAAAACACGTAAAAGGCTTGAACACTTGGGCTGAAATATTGGGAATCACTACACTGAGGCGTGCATAGAGTGTACGTCGTTGGCTTGGTAGGATTGTGGCTTGAAATGATTTACGCGTTGGATAGTTGGAGCTGAGTCGGATTATACATTTGAGGCAGTCGGTTGGATACTTGGAATTATACTTGGATAGTTGGAATTATACATTTGAGGCAATAGGAATGTCGAGAATTTGGGCGAGCGAACGTGCATCCGTGCGCGAGTATCACTGAGTCGCTTTGTCTTACAAAGCGAGCAGTTGTGGTTCGAAACCGAACAACTGCATCGGCGATGGCGTTGTGTCGCTTGATGGGGCATCGTGCCACGAATGGGGCATTGTGCCACTGAAACGGTATTGTGCCATGGGATTTGCTTTGAGCATGGGTGTTGCACCAATTTGGACTCTGTGTTGAGAAGAGGCATCGTGCCTATGAAATACTTGATATTTTGGTGCCTTGGGCTATATCTTGAGGTCGAGATTTGGATTCCTTGGTTGGATATATTGGAAGAATGGTTATGGATATTTGGTTGGATATCGGTTGAACGAGTCTAGGATCGCTTGGTGGGGCGAGAATATTTCGATCCTCTCGTCATACCTACTGTGTCTGCATAGTCACGGACAACCTGCGTGGCACAGGGTTTGGTTTCCTGGAACGGGATGAGGCACCGGGGCACCGGGACCATTCCACCATGGAGGAAACAATGGGCATCGCGCAATTGGGCGCAGTGCTGGTAGTCCGATACCACCAGGCGGGAGTAGCTGCCCAATCCTGGATCGGGTAGGATTGCCCTATTGATCTTGGTCCGATCAATGTCCTTCGTGGCTTTTGGCCAGTGACTTCATATAGAATACAAGTTGGTTTGCTTTACTTTGGTTGGTTTGTGCATCGTGTAGGCGCAGCCGCCTTGCCTCGGCAAGAGTGTGCACTTGAGATTGGAATATATAAACTTTGGTTCTGGATGGATATTTGAGGCGAGACTGATGGTTCGATATGTTGTCGTGCAAGCGATGACATTGAGTAAGACGCGTTGGCTATATATATAAATGCTTATCGTTTGGTTTGAGATTGAATGCTTGCATGCGTAAACTGCTTTACTGCTTTCCTTAACATGTCATCCATATGCCATGAAACGAATCTAGGATTCAACTAGAAAGATTACCATATAACTGTGTGCATTCACTATTTTACTTAGTGTCGGTTTAGGCGAGTGGGTTACCCCGCTCACCAGTACGTGTCACGCCCCGATCTCCCACAGGCAATCGGCCGTTCCCGCTAGGCGGGAATCACCCTCGCCAGCGCTCCCGCGGAACGATCGCTTAACCCATCCGGGCGTGATGCCGCACGAGCATGAGCCACGCCCGTGCAAGGCCATGGTTCATTGGCTGGCGGCAAGAGTTCTAAGCCACAGAGTCGCACAGGTTGTCCGAGTGCAGCGGAGTCATGAACGCATAGGCGATCGGTAACAGGTTCACTGAGTCGACAAATATAGCGGAAGCATTAAAACAAGTAAAGAAATCTCTTTATTGATATGAAACATGTGTTACAGGCGGCGTATAACCGAGATTACAAGTCGCTCAAGCCTCTCTCTCTGAAACAGTAAAAGCGTGCCAAGTGGCTACAACTGTGGAATGATTATAGAGGCGATGTTCATAACTTATGTCTTGTATATGTGCTTCAGTCCCGGACGCACCGTTGCAAGGCTTCAGAGGGAACTCCTGGCCTTAGCACGCACGAAGGAGGCGTCCGCACCGCACGAGGTTCTCCCGCACCCTGCATACAAACTGGTGGATCATCAGTACATTGAATGCACTGGTGGGGAAGCTACTCGCCCGCTCGACAAATCCAAACACGTAATACAGGTTCCGTGCACAACTATTAAGTTGTCTTTCTAGTTGCCTTAGGATCAGTTTCATGCAAACATTGAATAGCTTATCGTGTCAGGCAGTGCGCCGTGCGATGTTAGAGGAAACACGGCGAGACTTACCAACTTACCATCTCCTTCCCTGTCCAAGGCAAACATTGAGGCAAACAGTATAAATTCGAGCAGAGGCATGTATAGACATTCAGGAGGCAAGCATATGCAAACAGGAGGGTCGTTTTAACATGATCGTTCAGGTGTTTAGTTGTTCTTGATGCGATGCAGTGACTCGCACGCGGATAGCCGCTAAGCGAGGATGACTTATCTATATGAACATGGTCGCTGGCAAAGCCATTATGGACGTAGCCGGGGACAAGGATAGCTTGCTACAAGAGTACACGATGAGCTGCAAGCTACCCAGTCCCGAACACGAAGACTACACACGAGCTCCATCCGGACCGGATCGGCCCCAGTGCCCCGGTGACCGTCCGTGGAACTTACCTCGGGTCCGAGGGTAGTCCGAGAGATGAAACCGTTAAGGGACTTAGCATGCGAGGGTCTGAATATAAGCAGTATTTCCTTTTCCATGTTCTAGCAAGCAATACAAGTTGGGATTATTCCCTTAGCTAGGTGCGTTTGATTTATTAGCATGCAGGGGTGAATCACCTAGCGACTAGCATAAACATTCCATATTTTATGTGTGCTGGCTAAGCAAAGACAAGTTCACCGTAGCCACCCACCTTAGCGATGATTCGCCTCGGTAGAGCGATACGTCTGAGCGAGCCTCTGAAAGTCCAAGCCGGATTCCTGTAGGGACAAGTCTGGATATCCTTTGCTTCTCTTTTGAGGCAAAGCGGGTCGGGACAGCTGCACGATTGCCGTTTGAGACGGCAGTCCGCTTGAGCGGAACAGGGTGTTACATCCTACCCAACTTAGAAAAAGTCTCGTCCTCGAGACTTACTAAGGACAAGCAGTAATCTAGGGTTGAGGCAATCCTAGACAAGTCGTTTGTACTTGTTTTATTTGGATATTCACTTGCACAAGCATCGAAATCAGCATATCGCTTAGACTGGATCGTACGCACTTTCGAAGTGCACTTCTAGCGTGAACACGTCAACCAGCTCAGTGATAGCGAAGTCTTAGCACTCGAGTTTCACCTTTTCTTAAGTCTTGGATGGTGCACAAGTTCAAGGCGTCCCTCGAATAGATGCATTCAACCAAACTTAGGGTTGGTAAAAATCGGACAAGCTACTAGCGATACTCTCAGGGGTTCGCACAGGTTGGCACAAAGGCCACTCGCAGCATACAACCAGACAAGCAAGCATATCATTCAAAACGTATTTTGAAAGTATTTAGACTTATTGTTGGAACATCCCATCGAGGCATTGAGAGAGAGCGTGCACATAACCCACGAACGAGCTTTCGAAACAGAGATATCAAATCGAAGTCCAAAGGCGTAGAAGCCAGGCTCTGATACCAACATGTCACGCCCCGATCTCCCGCAGGCAATCGACCGTTCCCGCTAGGCGGGAATCACCCTCGCCAGCGCTCCCGCGGAACGATCGCTTAACCCATCCGGGCGTGATGCCGCACGAGCGTGAGCCACGCCCGTGCAAGGCCATGGTTCATTGGCTGGCGGCAAGAGTTCTAAGCCACAGAGTCGCACAGGTTGTCCGAGTACAGCGGAGTCATGAACGCATAGGCGATCGGTAACAGGTTCACTGAGTCGACAAATATAGCGGAAGCATTAAAACAAGTAAAGAAATCTCTTTATTGATATGAAACATGTGTTACAGGCGGCGTATAGCCGAGATTACAAGTCGCTCAAGCCTCTCTCTCTGAAACAGTAAAAGCGTGCCAAGTGGCTACAACTGTGGAATGATTGTAGAGGCGATGTTCAGGCGATGTTCACAACTTATGTCTTGTATATGTGCTTCAGTCCTGGACGCACCGTTGCAAGGCTTCAGAGGGAACTCCTGGCCTTAGCACGCACGAAGGAGGCATCCGTACCGCACGAGGTTCTCCCGCACCCTGCATACAAACTGGTGGATCATCAGTACATTGAATGCACTGGTGGGGAAGCTACTCGCCCGCTCGACAAATCCAAACACGTAATACAGGTTCCGTGCACAACTATTAAGTTGTCTTTCTAGTTGCCTTAGGATCAGTTTCATGCAAACATTGAATAGCTTATCGTGTCAGGCAGTGCGCCGTGCGATGTTAGAGAAAACACGGCGAGACTTACCAACTTACCATCTCCTTCCCTGTCTAAGGCAAACATTGAGGCAAACAGTATAAATTCGAGCAGAAGCATGTATAGACATTCAGGAGGCAAGCATATGCAAACAGGAGGGTCGTTTTAACATGATCGTTCAGGTGTTTAGTTGTTCTTGATGCGATGCAGTGACTCGCACGCGGATAGCCGCTAAGCGAGGATGACTTATCTATATGAACACGGTCGCTGGCAAAGCCATTATGGACGTAGCCGGGGACAAGGATAGCTTGCTACAAGAGTACACGATGAGCTGCAAGCTACCCAGTCCCGAACACGAAGACTACACACGAGCTCCATCCGGACCGGATCGGCCCCAGTGCCCCGGTGACCGTCCGTGGAACTTACCTCGGGTCCGAGGGTAGTCCGAGAGATGAAACCGTTAAGGGACTTAGCATGCGAGGGTCTGAATATAAGCAGTATTTCCTTTTCCATGTTCTAGCAAGCAATACAAGTTGGGATTATTCCCTTAGCTAGGTGCGTTTGATTTATTAGTATGCAGGGGTGAATCACCTAGCGACTAGCATAAACATTCCAGATTTTATGTGTGCTGGCTAAGCAAAGACAAGTTCACCGTAGCCACCCACCTTAGCGATGATTCGCCTCGGTAGAGCGATACGTCTGAGCGAGCCTCTGAAAGTCCAAGCCGGATTCCTGTAGGGACAAGTCTGGATATCCTTTGCTTCTCTTTTGAGGCAAAGCGGGTCGGGACAGCTGCACGATTGCCGTTTGAGACGGCAGTTCGCTTGAGCGGAACAGGGTGTTACAGTACGGTTGTGTACTGACCCACGTTTGTGGGCAATATTTCAGGTACACAGGCGTAGTGGCGCTGCTTGGATATACGGGACAAGATGTATGAACTGTAAGTACCTTTGTGGGCTAGAGAAATGAGAAAGAGAATTTCATCGTCTCCGTGGCATCGCCTTTGTGGCATTGACTCGGGGCATTCCATTTGGACCCTATCGTGAGCTTCGCTGCGTATATTCTGATTGTGTGCTTGGTACACAAATTGGCTTCCGCTGTGACTTGGTTGTTTCGATGATAACTTTGGTGTTTAACAACATTGCCTTGTACGAGCGCAACTCCAGGCTCGTACGGCATCACGTCCCGATGGAAACGATTGTCTTGCGGGAGAGCTGTAACATGGTGATTCTCGTTCAGCAGGGACTATCGAGCCTGCGGGAGATTGGGGTATGACCGATTGGTATCAGAGCACCCGGTTCATTTATTCGGACTTGGTCCTTCGCTTCATCACAAACTCTAAATCGCTTCCGTGTGTCGTTTAGCTCTTGACTCTACTCGGCGTCGCATTGGATATTTTATGCAATAAGTCTATTTATTGTTGGTTGTGGCTGCATATTATTCTTTGTTGGGTTGCCTTGGTTGGTTTTCGTCGGATCGCTTAGCCTCGTTAGGCGTTATTGCATTCGTGCAGCAAGTTGGTTGGCGTTGTTGCATTTGTGCAACAAGTGTGGGTTTTCGTTGGGTTGGCTTGGCTTATCGTTCGGGAGTTCTGATTGCCTCAATGGATCAGTTGGTTGGCTAACGAGATTTGGTTATGCGGCATGTTTTGAGTAGAAATATTCGATGAGAATGGATCCTTGCACGAGTTGCTCGTCAAGCGATTGTGTTGGATAGAAGTTGGAATTTCGGCTGTGCCGCATCGGTTGGGCAGGTTTGAGTTTGGCTCGGGAATATATGGATAAGTTGGAACGAGTTGCTCGTACAACTAATATGTGAAACCGTTGGGTATTGGGTTGGACTATTTGGAAGACAATCATTACACGATTGCTCGTATTGAGAAAGTATCAGATGATGGAAATAATTGGATAATTCAAGCGTTGCCTGAGTTTTGTGTCAAACTCGAATTGGGAAAGGCATGATCACACCTAAGGGATGGTTCGAACGGATCTTGGATTCGTGCAGGAAAACATAATGTGAGTAGTGACTTGATTCGGAGTGGTATATGGGATACCACATTTTGAGCGAGGCATTGGAAATATTTTGGTTGAACATCTATGGGAATTGCCTGAACGGACTCGTGAAACGAGAATACAATTTGGTTGGTGCACGTCGGTTGAGTTGGGAAGAATAAAATGAAGCAAGCGAATATTGAGTTGAGCATATCGTGAATATACTGATGCAAATGAAAGCATCCTTAGGCTTAAGAGATGGACGAGATCAGAATGAACAACTGGGTTATGCTTGAACGAGCGATGAGTGAATCGAATGATAGCGAGCACGGACTACGATTTTGGACAACGCATTTGAGCTGTTGGTTGAGAAATGAAACACGAACTTGGCTTGTAGGGCAAAGCGATGGATTCACACAAACTTGAAGATTTTGGATATTGTTGCTCGTAAAGTTGACTCTGGTTTAGCGAAAATAATTTTGGGCAAGATGTTGCAACGATGGAAGACGGATTCTCCGGAAGACGTGGATGGATTGTGGCAACAATGGAGGGCAAAAGATTATGGCGGATTAACTTATGAAGATAGCTAAATGTGAGAAGCAACGTCAGAACAAATTACTGTGCTACTCAAGTAAGTTGGAAATGCAATGTGAAACATGCAATTCGGAACTTTGATGGATTCAGGACAGTACGGCGGATTAATGGAAGACAGTTTCAACGAGTGCGGTTCTCGGATTCGGAAACATCGCTCGGATGAATGGTTGGAATCTTGATTCGGATTTGCAGATGAGATATAGCATGGTTTATAGTAACTGTCCATCGTGATGATTATAATTATCGAGCGTAGCTTCGGGACAGCTGACCCTAAGCGACTTGTCCGCTGAATCGGATATGAGTATGGTAGACCCATAGAACGACCCTTGAGGTGGCGTATTTGGGAATGCGTCGAGGGCAGATGTGAGCAATGAGATTTGTCTTATTGACTTAGTGTTGGATTTTGAGAGACCCTTGGGATAGTCTTCAGCTGAAGATGCAGCCGGAAGATCGAAGCGATGGTGGGATTAGCCTAAGTCAACTGATGAGATTCAGAGTCACAGATTTATATCGATGGCATCGCCTCTGACTCATCGTGCCCTGGAAGGGAATAGCATTCATATGAATTGACGACTGTGAAACTAGCTCGTGAAGTTAAAGTAGCGGCTCGTTAAGATCAAATCCTTGCGAATACTGGAAGGGACAGATTTGCCTCATATTTACAAGATGTCTCGGAACTTATTCTGGGAAGCGTGCTCGTTCGGAAGGCAAAGGTGATATTCTATGCTTCGAGGCAGTGGAAGCAGCGCGAAGAACTATTCCATGCGCAACCTAAGAATTGTGGCGAGTGTGTCCATGTTGAAATCGTGGCGACACTATCCTTTGGCGTGGCGGCGAGATCTTCGTGGATCACACGAACCTCAATATAAATGTTCACCCAGCGAGGTATTGAGATTGAGGAATAATGTGTTGGGCTGAGATGATCAAAAAGGAAAGTTAATATTTGGGTAAGTCGCATAGCTGGGGTAGTATCAGTTGAGTTAATCGTTCGGTGCACGAGATTATATTTCGAGATGTTGCTAGTACGGATTCAGAAATAGTTGGAATGGAAATCGTGATTTGGTTCAATTGGGAGTGAAGCAAATGGATGCCTCGAACATAAAGATACCCTTGTAACTTGTTCAAATTTGCTATTGCAAAGCTCGGCTGAAATGCATGTATTTTAGGGACGCCTTAAATATATGTACGATCCAAAACTAAGCGATACGAAGAATTCGTATTGAGCTGCAAGGAGGATGTGGAAATTCATGAAAATTTGTACGAGCGTTCAGCAGAGCGAGATGCGGAGTCAGGATCGTGAATATGTGAGTTGCATAGAGCAGATCCATGAAATTGGATTGTGGCATGTGATAGGAATGAGTACCAGCACGGTTCGTGGACGAACCTGATTCTAAGTTGTATATCATGTAACGCCCCGCAACCGCTCGTAGCGTTACGCTGAGTCGGATTGAATGAATCAAATGCTGGTTACATTTGAAATGTTGGATTTTTGGGAAGAAGGATTAATCGAGTTGGTTTCAATGTGCAGATGGCTAGCGGGTTCGATGGAAATCAGGTGTTCGTTCGGAACATTACTGAATAGCTGAATGGAAGCGATAATGTCGTCTTCCTTAATCCGATCGGTTGGATGAATTGGAGAGCACGGCCTGCTCGCACGGTCATACCAGTTGAGTAGATCGCGCTTGCATCGGACCACGGGTTCAAGGGATTGGCCGTATCGGTAGGACAGGATGCCTAACGGGATCAAATATTGTGAGTGGGCTCTTTCCCTTCTCCTCTACTCCTTCATGCCTAATAATATGGAAAACACATAAAAGGTTTGAACACTTGGGCTGAAATATTGGGAATCACTACACTGAGGCGTGCATAGAGTGTACGTCGTTGGCTTGGTAGGATTGTGGCTTGAAATGATTTACGCGTTGGATAGTTGGAGCTGAGTCGGATTATACATTTGAGGCAGTCGGTTGGATACTTGGGATTATACTTGGATAGTTGGAATTATACATTTGAGGCAAGGAACGTCGGGAATTTGGGCGAGCGAACGTGCATCCGTGCACGAGTATCACTGAGTCGCTTTCTCTTGCAAAGCGAGCAGTTGTGGTTCGAAACCGAACAACTGCATCGGCGAGGGCGTTGTGTCGCTTGATGGGGCATCGTGCCACGAATGGGGCATTGTGCCACTGAAATAACATTGTGCCATGGGATTTGCTTTGAGCATGGGTGTTGCACCAATTTGGACTCTGTGTTGAGAAGAGGCATCGTGCCTATAAAACACTTGATATTTTGGTGCCTTGAGCGATATCTTGAGGTCGAGATTTGGATTCCTTGGTTGGATATGTTGGAAGAATGGTTATGGATATTTGGTTGGATATCGGTTGAACGAGTCTAGGATCGCTTGGTGGGGCGAGAATGTTTCGATCCTCTCGTCATACCTACTGTGTCTGCATAGTCACGGACAACCTGCGTGGCACAGGGTTTGGTTTCCTGGAACGGGATGAGGCACCGGGGCACCAGGACCGTTCCACCATGGAGGAAACAATGGGCATCGCACAATTGGGCGCAGTGCTGGTAGTCCGATACCACCAGGCGGGAGTAGTTGCCCAATCCTGGATCGAGTAGGATTGCCCTATTGATCTTGGTCCGATCAATGTCCTTCGTGGCTTCTGGCCAGTGACTTCATATAGAATACAAGTTGGTTTGCTTTACTTTGGTTGGTTTGTGCATCGTGTAGGCGCGGCCGCCTTGCCTCGGCAAGAGTGTGCACTTGAGATTGGAATATATAAACTTTGGTTCTGGATGGATATTTGAGGCGAGACTGATGGTTCGATATGTTGTCGTGCAAGCGATGACATTGAGTAAGACGCGTTGGCTATATATATAAATGCTTGTCGTTTGGTTTGAGATTGAATGCTTGCATGCGTAATGTCACGACCCGCACCCGGAAATTCGGGCCCGAGTGCGTGGGTACGTCCAGCCTACGCCGCAGAATCGGCGGTAGTACGCTGTCTAGGTCAAATCCAGATTTACTAACTAGCTCATTCACAACAACATAAGCAAGATAATAATGAGAATGGAAACTTAAGATTGCAACTGAAATAAATGTGACAACAGATTCAATTGTTTAGTACAGAAATTCAGAATGAAATCGGGGACAAACCCGATTAATAAGATAAGAAATAGAATAAAGATAGCTACTGCTAACTACTCTGCAGGAGTAGTCTCCTGGGTGGGAACCGGCTCTGCAACTGTATCACCTGCTGGCTCATAGGGTCCATAATAGGTAGGGGCAAGGTTCTCATCATCGCCTAAACAACGGATCCAGTCAGGAAAGGAGCAAAGTACACAGTGCACAACAAGATTAAACTAAATATTTATGACAATTAAATATTGAATATCACGTTAAGGAAATTGCATAAGGAACATCAACATCTCAGAGTTTAATGCTATAAACAGGAATATGAGAAAGCAGGAAAATAAAGTGAAACAGGAAATGAAACTGCACAGTCAGCAAGAAATATAACAAGACTAGAACTATGTGTGTGAACTTGTGTATTTAGAATACATAGTTGGCATGTAGGGGTTTATAAGGCTAATAAGGCCGTCATAGACGACTAGTGTCTGGAATGATCAAGTATAAGGCTGATGGTACAGTCGCGTACCAACAGCTAGTATCTGGACCTGGGGAAGGGTAAACTACATGCCTCCTAGTATTCTCCCACCCGATATGTAAACAAGACATGAACTCCAATATTCAAGACATGAAATACAGTACTTTACGCTACGTGTAATCAACAAGGGTACTAGTAGAGCAGAGAATTAATTATCACAATATAAAGATTAACTTGAAGTGCAGGTACTTGCCTGTTGCTTGGATCTGATTAAATTGGTTCTAGGGGAAGTTTTCAGAGATGAGTCCAAAAGCTGAAATAGACATTACCATCACGCTCAGAAGATGTCAAATAGCTAGAAACGCCTGTCCTTGGGTCCAATTTGGGGACAAGGGCAAAAACGACAGTTTCGGGTCAAAACGGGGTCCGCCGGTGGGCCCGCTTTGCACCGAAAAACGTGTCCGGGTCAACGGTCTCCAAATTCACCAAACTTAGTGTCAACAGGTCAGGAACGCTGATACGAACCCAACGGAACTTCCAGATTTGGATTCCGATGAGCCGAACACAAAATCGCCCGTCGAACGGGACCTGTGGGGCCCACGACACGCGATTTCGTCAACGTTCTCAGAATCGAACCAAACTTGACCCACAGGACCAGCGTATCGCTACGAGTCCGATGGCGCAAGTTCCGTCTCGATCCGACGAGTGTGCACGAAGTTAGGGTGAATTGCAGAAAATGCGGATACGGGGCGATGTCCGCGGATACGCGTTGATTCCGGTGTGCACGCACACCCGAATCAGCTTCCGTGAAATCTCACACGTCCGTATCAACGCTGCGCACGTATCTGTGAAGACCGCGCGCGACCAAGTCGTCCCGTTTGGCGGGGCGTACTCAGTTCCGGGGTGAAACAGGGTCTGGTTTTTCCTTTTTTTGGATCGCGGTGTGCGATCACCACAGGACGCGGTGCCACGAACAGTTTGTCCGGACACCGAGAGGGTCATACAGGCTTCCCAACGCAATTCGCGGAATTGAAAACGGAGCTACGAGGCGAAAGTTACACATACCTGAAGGGGACCCGAAAACGGGGTCGAGATCGTGTCCGTGTCGTGTCCGACACGACACGAAGGAAAGCTAGGGTTAGGGTTTCTGGCCGGGAAACGGCGGCACACGGCGGAGGGCGGCCGGAGGGACGTCGGCGAGGGCGGGGGGTTGTTCGCCGGAGCGAGGCGCGCCGACCACGGGGCGGCGGCGGCGCTAGGCGGCCGGCAGCGGCGGCTGCGGCTGCTGTTTGCTGCTGCTGCTGCTGGCGGGAAGGAGACGGCGGGCGGCGCTCGGGCGGAGCGTGGCGGCGAGGTCGGGGAGGCGGGTGGTTGCGCACGGCGGCGAGGGTTGACGGCGGTGGCGGTGAGCGGTGGTCGGAGTAGGGTGTGAGGCGGAGGAGGAAGAGAGAGGGGAGGGTTTTATAGGGTGTACGGGCGGTTGCGGGGGGCCGAGGGGAGCGGCGGAGCGGGGCGACGTGGCCGCGGGAAGCGCGGCGCTGCGCGCGGCGGCCGGCGCTGGACGCGGGGCTCGCCGGAGAAGTCGGGGTCGTGGGGGTACTGTTCACGCGGGCGGGTCGGGCTGCGGCGGGTCGGGTTCGGCTGAACCCGACCCGACCCGATAAGGGGCTGGGCTGGGCTAGCGGGCCGGGCTGCGGCCCAACGGGCCTGGGCCGAAAAAAGAAAATAAAGAAATAAAAATAAAATAAATAATAATTAATAATAAATAATAAATAAATAAATAAAAATTAGTTTTCAGGCATTTAAAAATAGTTCTGAGGCCCAGAAAAATCCAGAAAAATTACCCTAAGTCCAGTTTTCCATTTTACACCCAAAAATATTATTTTCATAATATTTTAATATTATTTATTAACAATTAAAAATCATTTAATAATTCAAAACCCTGATTTTAATTACAGAAAATTCCCAGAAAATTCCAGAAAATTAGGAAAAATCCAAGATTTAATAATTTGAAAATTCAGGGGGTTTACACGTAAACTGCTTTACTGCTTTCTTTAACATGTCATCCATATGCCATGAAACGAATCTAGGATTCAACTAGAAAGATCACCATATAACTGTGTGCATTCACTATTTTACTTAGTGTCGGTTTAGGCGAGTGGGTTACCCCGCTCACCAGTACGGTTGTGTACTGACCGACGTTTGTGGGCAATATTTCAGGTACACAGGCGTAGTGGCGCTGCTTGGATATACGGGACAAGATGTATGAACTGTAAGTACCTTTGTGGGCTAGAAAAATGAGCAAGAGAATTTCATCGTCTTCGTGGCATCGCCTTTGTGACATTGACTCGGGGCATTCCATTTGGACCCTATCGTGAGCTTCGCTGCGTATACTCTGATTGTGTGCTTGGTACACAAATTGGCTTCCGCTGTGACTTGGTTGTTTCGATGATAACTTTGGTGTTTAACAACATCGTCTTGTACGAGCGCAACTCCAGGCTCGTACGGCATCACGTCCCGATGGGAACTATTATCCTGCGGAAGAGCTGCAACGTGGTGATTCTCGTTCAGCAGGGACTATCGAGCCTGCGGGAGATTGGGGCGTGACACACGAGATCGCCTCCTCTCCGTGATCAAATTGGAGAGATCGTCGATGCACGTTCCACCAATCGTGCGCGTTGAGGCGGAGTTGAAGTTGCGCACAGGCGACACACTTCTCTTCGGGGACCTCTATCAGAGCGAAGTGATCTTCAAGTTTGGCTAGCCAATCTAGAGCTACCACTGGGTCCTCAGTCCCGTTGAATGGGGTGTTGCAAACTTTCTTGAAGTGGCCCAAGTTGAAGGCAGTCACGTCCCTCGGCCTTGGAATTTGTGGCGTCTCCACTTCAAGCACGGGCTGTTCCACCGGAGTCGTTGTTGTTGCGGCAGAATGGTTGGTAGCCAAAGTCTGAACGATCTGTTTTAGGGTATCTACCTGCTTCTGTTGGACTGAGAATTGGTTCTCTAAATTGCTTTCGAACTTGGCTTGGCGAGCATCATCTCTTTCTCGTTGCGATTCTAACATTTGCATCACCCGCTCTAGCGGGTCGACTTGAGATATGCCACGCTGGCTCCGCGAGCTTCCCGAAGTGCCCGAACTACTTTCCTGTGTTTCGTTCGGTGCTTGCGCTGCAGATTCTGCTGGTGCCATTCCTTCAAAAGAAGGTAAATTACATTAGAATCATAATGTATTATGGACTTATTGCATGAACGTATCTCATTTTGGCCTAGCGAGTTCAAGAGTTCGCATAGGAATTTGATCGTTAAAGGAACTTTTCCAGCACGAAGTCTAAGGAACTTTGAATCTGTGCTCTGATACCACTATGTCACGACCCGATTCCTTAGAATCGTTGGGGCGTCCCCCGAATCGTGATGCCGTGCGGGCCTGGGGTTGCGCCCGCACAAGGCTAAAGTATTTTGCATAGCAGGCACATATTCAGAGTACGCAGATAAATTGAAATACAGATTTGAAACATGGAAAAGTTCTCTTTATTGATAATGAACATCTATTACAAACTCCTGAACGAGTCAGCTAATATGCCGAACGGCTTACAAAAGTGTTGACTCAAAATGAGATAGCAGTCCTGTACATTATATCCCTTTACTAAACTTCAAAAGATATAGACCTCCAGGCTGGAGGATAGCTTTGCCACGGAGCTGCATTTGTGTATGAAGAGTTGCAAGCTCCTGTCTTCAAAGTGCTTCAAGGGGCGCGGTGAAGATGCGCCAACAGATGGACTGGATCGGGAAAACGACTTCGGCTCCTCGCTCGGTTCGCCTTGGTGCGGAGAACCTGTTTCAACGAGGGTCAGCATGTCGAAACATACTGGTGAAGGCGAGCTAACCGAACTATACCAATCAACACGTTGTTTTAATGAAACATGCATATTTGTGGGTTTCTATCTTGCCTTAGTTCATTTACAAGTAAGCAGCATATAGAATTTACTGAAATGAACGTGCCACCGTTTGGTGGATTTTACCTGCCCGTCTGAATTACCTGCATAATACTTACCATGCCTTCCCTGCCATGAAGACACAAGTTAGTTTGCAACAGGTTTAAATATACACGTTGGGATCACTGGCTAGAAGCCATAATGGACCGTTTAGTCTTTGAACGAGGATGGTGTGCAACGAAGCACGTGAGGCGCTATATGCCATCCCGTTCGCACGTGAGACTATCGTGAAGTTCCGCCCGGACCGGATCGGTGCCAGTGCCCCAGCAACCGTCCGCAGGAACCCGTTGACCTTGTGCACAAGTTGTCCGTGATCAATCGTTCGTGGCACGTTAACGTTGATGCAGTTGAGACACATGAACAAGATAAGCAACATTGCATGATACATTTTGCATAGTCTTCCTGACAGTTTATTTCATAATAAGTGTATTCCATACTTAGCACAATTTATGGAAGAAGATGCATTCTAAATAAACTTGAAGCATGTATAGAACATTCCCAAACGAACAAGCAAGCATATGAGTAACCGTTCCCAAGTTGAAAGACAAGCAATATATAATCCAAGCCTATTCTCTTTTATCTTGGTTTCTTTTATTATTACTTGGTATCGTTTGATCGGGGCAACAAGAATGCAAGTCATTTTAGATGTGAAGCTTGGAAGCAAGGCTAGCTAATCGGGATGGTAGCCACTCACTTAGATTGTTGGAAGGAAGAAGGAAAGAGGCGCTTCACGACTCCGCTCGTAAGCCGCCTACTGCTCGTTCACCTGCACACGAACAGCTCGATTAATACTTCTTCCTCTCTTTTCAATCTCGGAATTGAAGTGCAAGTCAATGAACGAAAACAATGAAAACCATCAAAACCGTTCAAGGAAAACAAGCAAATCCTAAAACCAACTCAAAGTACGAAAGCAACAAGCGACATCGAAAACCGAGGCAATAAAAGATAGCAGCGGAGAGGTCCCTCCTAACTCTGCCGCTAAGTCGATCCCGGGGGCACGGTCCACTGAATATGGGAATCGATTCCGAAGAAACAAATCCATAACGAGGACGAGTTCTTAATTCAATCTATCCCGATCGAACAATATCGTTTGTGTTTCTTAGCCGCGCTCCCCGCACCGGGGGAACGGGGCGCTACATCATGCAGTCTACGCGTCACAAATAACGGAACCCAAAACGGGTCAACGAGGAGAGAGAACGGGTTACCTGAACAGGGCTCCGTGGAAACTAAAATTCTCGTGTCCGCGAGTCGATACGAGACACTGCGACACGATACAGTGTCCGATCTAGGGTTTGGGGCTTGCCGGAGACTCGCCGGAGGGGCGCTGGGGCACGACTCAGGGCTGGGTCGGGCTGAGGCGCTGCTGGCCGGGGCGGCTCTGGCCGAAGGCGGCTACGCCGGAGCTGCTATGGCATGGAGGGTGCTGGCTGAGTCGGGGGTGAGGGCAGCGGGAGGCGTCGGGCTCTGGCGGAGGAGTTCGGGGTCGGAGCTGCGGGAGGAAGGCGCTGGAGGTAGCTCGCGGCGGAGGACGGCGAGGGGGAAACGGGTGGCCGGAAATGGCGGGGCAGAGGATTAGGGTTCCGGCGGAGGTGCTCGTCAGGGAAGAGGGCGGCTAGGTCGGGGAAGAGGGCGGCTAGGTCGGGGAGAAAGACGGGGCTGGGCGGGTTTTTATAGGCGGAGCGGGAGAAGATGAAGAGGCGGCCGGTGCGGGAGGGGAACCGGAGCGGCGGCGGGTGCGGGGAAGAAGAAACGGAGCGGCGGCGGGCGGTTACGGGAGCGGGTAGGCCGAGCGGCGGCGGCGGGCGGTGGCTGAAATGGTCGGGGGAAGGAGAGAGGTCGGCCGGGTCGGGTCGGTGACGGGTCGGGTCGGGCGGATCCAGCCCGATCCGCTAAACAGAAAGCGGGTTCGGGTCTAGCGGGTTTCGGGTCGCGGGTTAGACCCGGATCCGACCCACAGACTCAGGGTTGGGTTTATTAAACCGGTCTGGGTTGGTTCAATTTGGTTTATTTTAAATAAACCG
Organism: Iris macrosiphon; assembly: GCA_036927795.1. NCBI lineage: Eukaryota > Viridiplantae > Streptophyta > Magnoliopsida > Asparagales > Iridaceae > Iris > Iris macrosiphon. Next base: position 153,773,784 of record JAYESA010000018.1, on the reverse strand, counting down.
GATTTATTTCAGGGTTTATTTTGGTTTAATTTTAACTTGGGTTTTAGGGCTTTAAAAATACTTCCGGGGTCCAATAAATTCCCGAAAAATTATCCTATGTCTAGTTTTTTATTTTACACCAGAAAATATTATTTTCATAATATTTTAGTATTATTTAATAATATTTAAAAATCATTTAAATTTAAAATACCTTAGTTTTAATTAGAGAAAAATTCCAAAAAATTACAGAAAATTGTGAAAATTAAAATTTTAAAATTCTTAAAAAATCAGGGGGTTTACCTTACCCACTGTCTCTGGACAGTTATATGTAAGTTTAGGACTGTCAACATTTTGACAGTCCTAGAAGAAAGTAGAACTGTCAAAAATTTTACAGTCCTAAACTATCTCCACTGTCATAATCTGCACATTTGACAACTGTATGTATGTAGCAAAATTAGAACACAAATTGTATGTATGTAGCAATTGTAGTAAATTTTCAAATTATAGCAAACTTAGAACACAAATATTCAAAGTGCGAATTGTAGCAAATTCATTCAAAGTTTTACAACTCAAATTCAAACTTTAAACTTTTACAAGTCTCAAAAGTCATATTCATTGAAAGTTTTACAAGTCTTCAAACGGGGCCTAAACTTCATGCCGGCTCTTTGTACGTTGCTCTCTATTTTTCAAGAAAGGAAAATATTCAGCGTTGTCGATTTATTGGAGTTCGTCATTGATTGCCATATAATTCGAACCCTGGCAACTTACGAGGCTTCTTTCCAACTTCTTCACTTTCCTAACTTATTCATGAGAATTAAAAAAATTTGTTATGCTATAATCATTTACAAATATCAAACTGAAAGTGAAGAAGTTGGCTCACCATCTTGACCAATGCAGTATACAAGACCAATTTGGCAGGAAGATCTGAAGGTACAAGCACAATATCGCCTCCGGGTTGGAACAAGGTAGGTAGTCCGACACCAGCGTAGTAGGCGAGGTAGTCGTATCTACATTCCGTCATATTTACTGATGCTTACCGTTCAGTGTCTCTAATAACGTGGCGTTGCCACTCGGTGAAGAAGTCTGAGACCCAGTTAAACGCCGCAGGAATATAGTTTAGCGGTTTGGTACCTCGCGGAGCAGTGATCATTTTCAAAGTGCACTTTGGGACAGTTTGTACGTAGTCAAACTGACAGAGCACTCTATCCGGCATATAAGCCTCCTCGATTTCATGACAACTTATAAGACCGTGATATAAAGCGACTGGTTGCAATGGACGACTAGTCTGTCGCAAATCACGGTATGGATCCCAAACAATCTGCACCGCATAAAATTTAGCATAACGTCATTTAGCATAACATAGTCAGTTATTACCAAACATTAAAAAATTAGGTCTAAATTCACCTCTTCTGTCGTCATATCTTTGAGTGCATTCCGTAGGGCGGCCAATGTGTGAGGACGTTTGGCATCTTCCTTAGTTGTCTTCCATCGGCACATTCTAGGAAGGTTCTCGTCATACCTTCGGTTTAGTTTAGCCCGCTGCAGGGTTGAAAAGTGCTCGTATATCCATGCCTTCACGTAACCAGGTTAAAAAACATTAGTCCAAAAATAAACAACAAAATTTTAAATTATGTATACAAGTTGACAAAGATATATCTATACATGGAGTAGAGTCTGGCATCCGAATATTGTCTTCGAACCCACGTGGGATGTCGCACCAAGCTCGCGGTAAAGGTATGCTAGTATACCGCTTCCCCAAGATATTTCTTCCACTGTGTCAATATTGTCCAAATTGAGGAGATATTTGGCATGTATGGACGTTCCAGACTTATCCGTAATGCCGACAGCCCCTAAGATGAACTGCATATATCTGCGGGCCATATTATCGCTATTATCTATTTCGGGGTCCGGATCAGCGAATATCTCCTCCAAATATTTTAGAGGAAGTCCGTAGGACTTCTTGAATTCTCGAAGACCGGTAAAACTAGTGGCATCAACTCCCAGACACCCTGATACATAATCCACAATATGGTCGTAAAAGTTGATGCTCGACTCATCAAAAGTTTGATTCATCATGACTCAACCATCAACCCTAAGTCCCAATATATGATGGACGTCATCAAGGGTAATCGTCAACTCCCCATTGGGTAGATGGAAAGTGTTGGTTTCTGGATGCCATCATTCTACAAATGCTGATATCGGTGCATTATCCACCGTTGTATATGAGTAGCTACCCAAATATTGTAAACCGGTGGGACTGATTTTTGCCTTCACATCGTCTCCCAATAATTCATACCTCCATGTATTGCATTTTTTTCCCGTGGTTGATCACCGTCAACATACGAGAACTCTCCTGAAAAGTAAACAATTGGTTGAAGTTATACCTCTATGTAAAATTTACTTATCTATAAATAATTGGATGAACTTTGAACTTACAACTATATATAAAATTATTATAACGTAATGTACTTACCGGATTGTTCCATATTTGGTATGCAATATGGTTTTCGATCGAAGGTAACATAGAGCAACCGTTTGGACGAGTATCGACTGGACTATCTGGCTGCTCAGAAGGTCCTGAACCATCAGTAGCCCAATTTCCGAGGGTTTATGGGAGACTCTCGACAGGACTATCTGCAGTCTGAGAATGTCCTGAACCATCAGTAGGCCGATTTGGGACATTTGGTATATCCTTATCGGAGGAGGAAGAAGAACCGGAAGAACTAGAAGGAGCACGTCTCTTCGAACGAGTGATAGTCTTCTTCGTCAATCGACGTTTCCTCACTTCAGGGCGTGCCTCGGGCTCGCGGATAGTGACACCTGGTTCAATAGTACGCAAAATATTGCGTTTCTTACGCATCGACGCAGTAGGGCGTCTTCTGATGATATCTTCATCCACAGTGCCCTTCCGAGGGTCATGACTATAAGACAAAAAATAAAATTTCACTTAACATCCTAAATTAATTTAACATTCAGGACTGTAGAAATTTCTACAGTCCTATACGTATACAGGACTGCAAAAATTTCAACAGCCCTAATATTTTAGGACTGTTAAAATTTCTACAGTCCTTTATAAATTTAGGACTGTAGAAATTTCTATAGTCCTTAATTTATATAGGACTATAGAATTTTCTACAGTCCTAAATCTATATGGGACTGTAAAAATTTCTATAGTCCCGCCCGATACTGCTCGATACTTTCGACGATTGTCGACATTGTATGCCCTAAAATTGGGTACGACCATCCAAGTAAACGTCTAAACTATATCCTAAACTACATTCAGGACTTGTATGCCCTCATTTGAAGAATGGAAAGAAAATCACTCAAAAATTTTGAAATGCAATATAAATTTTTAAAATTTTTGGAAAATTTTGTAAATGCAATAGAACAAGGAGAAGGAAGAATTGTACCTTGATTCTTTCGAGACTTTGGGAGCCATCGACAAGGAGGAGGAGGACGAAGTCGAGGAGAACGACTCCGGCGGGAGGGGGGAGGGCTCCGGTGGGGTTTGGAGGGTTTGGGAGGAGGGTTTCAAGTTTGGGCTAGTATGAGTAAACTAATGGGCTAGTGTGAGTAAACTTTGTTCAATCCTGGGCTAGCCCTTAGTAAACTTTGTAGTGCCCTTATCAAAAGCCTTTAATTATATACTTCATGTCGCTAACAAGTACAATGATTGTTTTGCTTTAGTCGAATGAAAAAATGATATGTTATGAAATAGACTGAGAAATAATAGAAAGATCATCTGTTAGTCCCTAGACGTATCAGAGATGGTAGAACACTGCCTATAGCAGAGCTGCTAGTAAGATCCGAAGGTCCGTTCTCTACTGAAATTCAAATTGTCATCGAGATCAGAAATTCACACAAGAGTTCCTCATCTGATATTTTTCGATTCCAACGAAGCACAAACCAAGAACAGGTTACAAACTGGCTCTGAAGAAAATAAAGATTACAACAAACAACAAGTAAAATATTATTCTCTTACGTTCGCAGACGCTACAATGAGAACGAACGAAGCAAAGAAAAAACTGAAGAAAAGCTCCTTGTGGGGGTAGTCAAAACCACCGTTGCTCAAAGCAAGATTCGTCGTACAGACGATCTGTCCCCATGAACCAGCAAGTTCACAAATGAACTTCTGGAACGCTCAATATTACCTTCGAAAAATACTTGAAAAAATATCATGTGAGAGGGAGACACTCTGGGCCACATATGATCTGGTGTTCTCGATTTTTTCCATTTTTTTCTCTCTCTCCTCAAATGAAAGAGGAGGTCCTTTATATATAGAGGAAAACAACACCTATGCGGCCGGAGGAAACTCCAGGCCTCATACGCGCTGACCGACCAGATCCTCCAAATCCGGATGTCAAAGCCGTCGGCGCCGCAAGTCACGCTGCACTGCACGAGACAGACAGCCCGCCAAACTCCGAAAGCAGCCGCTCGTGCCATTTGACACGTTGTACTGCACGAGACAGACAGTGCCGCCAAACACCGAAAGCAAGCCCTGTCCCCTCCACGTCAGACTTTCCATATAGTACATTGCCTCATATCGTGTCACGACCCGCACCCAGAAAATCGGGCATGAGTCGTGGGTACGTCCAGCCTACGCCGCAGCATCGGCGGTAGAACGCTGTCTAGGTCAACTATCTAGATAATAATCTCACACAAAAATCGGGCATGACCTCTCCAAAAGGAGGGCAACCACACAAACAATATATATATCTGCCGAGATCTCAACTCCAAACGGAGGAGCAATATCATAAAGATAACCACAATATACTCAATCACGAATCTAAGCACGATAAGATAACACAGAGATCTAACAACTATAAAGTCTAACCAACAACAACTACTACAACAACCACAACATCAAATAATAATACAACATCCAAAAATAATATACAAACAAGGTCTCAATCTAAAACCGGAGACAAATCCGGTGCTAAAAGCTAATAAAAACAACAACAAAGTCCCAGTGATCCCGGCTACCAACCCGGAAATCACCCCTAAACTAGAGGGTCCCTGTCTGCACCGTCGACAGGCTCAGGTCCATAAAACGTCGGACACCAATCCTCCGGATACTCTGAAAAATATGTCCAGTCAGGACTGGAGCAAGTACATCTCTAACAGCAGTTCCATTTAAATGATAAAAACTATAAAACAGTTATAGCAAGTAGCAAGAAAAATGAAGCAAGTATGAAACAAGGAAATATGTATAACTGGTGCATAAAGGTAAAGATGCATGGATATCAGAGCAAGATAGTAATAACTGCAAGATACAAGAAATCTACACTAAGAGTAAGTCTGTGCACATGAACGTGTAGTGAGTCTAGCATGAAAAATATGTAGTGAGTCAAGTCCAGAAACATGTAAGTGAGACCAACAAGAATGCATGAGAGTCCAGACTATAAAGAATGAACTCGGTGTCTTTGAAATACTTGTTTCGACATGTAAACGGCTAGGGGTAAGTACGGCTCACCGCGCACTGGGTGCGCGGCTGCTATCATTCCAGATTAGACCAGAGGGAGTGATTCCTGATGATGCCAGATAGGAATGTTTACATGTCTACTCGAGTATTTCCCCGCCCCGACTAATACAAGTGGATCCAAGACCCGACACGCAAATCAAGATGAGTTCAGCCTGTACATGAATGATGCCTGTAGTGATGCCTGTAGGTGATGCCAGTAGTAATTCCAGAATAGAGGCCAGAAACATGAAATGTACGTGTCACAAGTAAATGAATCCAGAAATATCAATCAGTGCCCCATGTTGTGCCAGAATAATCATATGATACTATACTAGAAGCTGAATCATAATAATCATCAGATAATGAAAACTATCAGAGAATGTACTCGCCTGACGTCCTGAGCAACTGGCGATCCGAACCGGTGTCGCAAGGACCTAATGCGAAAAGCAAGGTTAAACAGGGTTCTAATGAGTTAAACAGATATAAAATAATAAAAAAATAGGCTTCTAGGGTCGTTCTAGGTCAAACGGGTCAAACCGGTGAAATCTGGGTCAAAAAGTCAACTCTGGGTCCAAAAAATCAACTCTAGGTCAAAACTAGGTCAAAAGTTGACTTTGGCGGTCAACCGAGTCAACTACGGTCAAGTCTGGGTCAAACTAGGGTGCTCCTGAAATTCTAGGTCAAACCGAGGTCATTAAGCTAGAAAACTCTCAAACTCGCCTCCTTGAGATACCGGGATACCCTCGGTATCCGATACCTCAACCTAGGCTACGCACCCCGCCTAAACCCGCTAAAACCTATGCTAGCACGCGTAAATATATACACATAAGCATATAAAAATCACTCCAAGACAAATCCTAGGCTATTGCTCAAAAATCCCGCTCGAAACCCAATACCTTGGTTATCTCAAGGTATTGAGATACCGCTCTAAACTCCTCTAACTAGCTATCTAGTTACTAATTATGCACCTAGTTATTAACCTAGGCTAGGTAATATATATACCTATCATATTTATATATATCTAAGTAGGTATCTACCTATATATATAGATATCCACACAAATATACCCAAATACCCAATACCTTACCTTACCTTACTCATAAATATATATATATAACTATAGGTATATAGATATCTATATCTTAGATAGATATATCTAAGTATCTAGCTATCTACCTATCTAGTATCTAGAAACCTAACTATCTACCTATCAATTACCTATCTATCTATATAATTATCCATCTATTATCTATCTATGTATCTAACTATCTATCTAACTATCTAGTATCTATATAGTACCTACCTAGATACCTATCTACCTATTTATGAATCTATTTATCTATATATCTAGTTAACCATCTATCCACCAATCTATCAAACTATCTATCTATCTATCCATATATCTAACTTATCTTACCTATTTATCCAACTACCTATCTATCTCTCTAATCTATTTAACTACTTAGCTATCTATCTAATAAACTAACTATCTATCTATTAATTCTAACTATCTATCAATCCATAGATATATCTAACTATCTATGTATATAATCTATAATACTAACTAGCTATCTACTTATCTAACTATCTAACTAATTACCTAACCATCTATCTATTATATTATCTATCTAACTATCAACCTATTGATAGATACATCTATCTAGCACTCTACCTATTCCTAACCCTCACTAGTACTCTACTGCTACTGCTCCCTGCTCAAAATGCTGCTGCTGCACGCTGTTATTGCTGCGCTGCTGCTGCTCCTCTTGGCACTGCTGCTGCTGCAGGTGCTCCTACATGTGCTGCTGCTGCTGCTCCTTCTGGAGCTGCTGCTGCTGCTCTCCTAGCAGCAGCTAGCTGCTGCTGTTGCAGCTGAACTGCTGCTGCTGCAGTTCAGTTTCCCCCCGCTGCGCTGCGCTGCACTGGCCACCCCCCTCGCTGCCTATACACCACACACCTATATACATAATATAACTCTATATATCTATATATATATATATACCACTAGATATATATATATACACAAACTAATATCTATATCCTAACACACACACACACTTAAACACACACTAATACACACACACACTCACAACACTAACAACACACACACACACATAAATATATATACATAGCTACATATATATATACACTCAATATATATATATCTACACACACTCTCAACTATATATATATACATACACCTATATATATATATATACACACACACAAGCACACTTACACATATACATATATATATACACATAGACATATACATATACAAGTACATAAATATAAATACACACATATATATATAAATATATATACATAAACACACATACATATATATAAATATATATATATATATATAGACACATATCAATACAAACACAACCACGCACACAACACTCAAACCACACGCCCTACTCACGTCCAACGACCCCGACACTCACCAATACCCTAAAATATATATAATATAGCCCGAAAACTCTAGCACACACTCTCCGATACTAACCCAACGCGCGCACAAAGCCGAAACGAGGAACCCAAGTCGAAATGGCCGTTCGGTCATTTCGACGAACACGTGGTGCGCGGCTCGGAAAACCTCCTGAAACGCACACCAAACGAACTCGGAATCGGCCCAAAATTTACCCACGCGCTCTACACGATGTCTAGATCCTAGAAAATGTGCTCCCACGTCGATTCTAGGCCCGTGGCGGAAACGCACACGCACTTAGAATCGGCGACGACGAAAAGCCCCAATTTCGTCCGAAACGCCCGTTTCTCCGCGACACGGCTTCCCGTGTCCGAACGGAGACACGCACTCACCCTCTAGACACCCGACAACGTCTACCTAGGTCCATCTAACCTAGGACATCACCCAAAATTGGGTCAAATTCGGATTCCACCCGAATTCGACACAAAACCTAATGTCAAAGTCTCTAAACTCACCCAAACTAGTTCCAACTTCCTCCTACGGGTAGGGTTAGGGTCTAGGAGGGTTCTACAACACTAATTACACTACACAAAAATAATTAGGAAGGGGAAAGTTAGGTTTTACCTCTTGGGAGTTGGAATCCCAAGCCAAAATCTCCAAATCTCTCCAAATTCACCTCCTACAAGCTCCAAGCCTCAAATCCAAGCTCCAACACCAAATCTAGGCTCTACCCACCTAGGTTGGGGAAAGATCTAGGGTTAGGGTTACATAAAGAAGAAGGAATGGAAGAAAGAAGGAAGAAAAGTGAACTTACTTGAAGTAGGAAGGAGAAAGGAAGAAGAAAAATGAGTGGAGAAGAAGAAGAAGAAGAAGAAGAAGAAGAAGAAGAAGAGTGGAATGAAGAGAGGGAAAAAGAGCTGCTGGTTCACGGGTGTGGGGGGAGAAAAATAGGGCCGGCCACTTAATAAAGGGTTCCACTAAGTCCAAATGACCAAAATGCCCTCCCGTAACTCGGTTTTGGGTTTCGGGGCTCCAAATGCACTCAAACTAGTTCCAAATCTCTCCAACTAACCTCCTAAAAATAAAATAAATTTTCTAAGCCCCAAAATAATTCTCACAAGGGTGTGGGCTGGGTCGGACATGGGTCCACTAGGGTCTGACATGGGTCCAAGCTAGCCAAAATCCTAAAACAATCAAAATAAAAATAATAAAAAATAAAGCAATCACTAATTAAATATAAATACAATTAAATATAAATAATCCACAATTAACTAAATTAAAAAAAAAAAATACCCGGCTCTGGAAATGGGGTGGTGACATATCGACCAGGCCGCAAGGCCCTGCCCGCATGAGCACAGGCCGCATGGACACAGGCCGCATAGGCACTAGGCCGCATGGACATAGGACGCATGAGCACCACGCATGCGCACCGAGCCGCATGGGCACCTGGCCGCATAGCGTCTGGACGCAAAGCGCCAGGCCGCATGCGCCAGAGCTAACAACGATGCATGGTGCGCCAACAAAGCCTAACTTCACCACCCCTCGATTTTTTTTAATTACTACTACTCCCATGCATTCATTGTTTGTTAATAGTAATTATACTTATCCCTCAATTTTTTTGTCTAATTGGAAAGTAACACTAATAAAAAAATTTGGGGAGGATGATGATGCAAATAAGCTATTAGCAATTGGAGATAACAAGAAATGTCCCCTTTTTTTATTTCATTGTTTTAATATAATCTTGGCCGCATGGTAAAAAATATTGTCTTGTTTCTCGTGTCACATAGAAATAATAACACAAAACAAGACATAACACAAAACAAGACAATATGTTTTTTTTTATTCAGACAATAGGATTGGAGATGCTCTAATGTTTCTTATTGTACAGGAATGTAGATTGATTGTTAATTTGTTAATTATAATTTTTTGTAGGTTAATTGGTAAAAAAATAGAAATATTTGCAGTCAAATTGGCCTGGAAGAAAGAAAATAAAAGAGCAAGCCGGCAGGGAGTGGAGGGGATGGTCCAGCCAGCGGTAGGGCTGGACTGGCGAGGATTAGGTTTGGAGTCCATGGCATGGCATGGCATGGCTGGCATTAAGAATAAAATAACTAGCAAACACTCCAAAGCAGAGCTTAGTTGCAGCGGCTGAAATCTCTCTCTCTCTCTCTCTCTCTCGATCAGTGGTGGAGTGGGGGCTCTTCATCCCACACACCGCAGCATCGCATGCATGTGACTGACTGAGTGAGGGAGGGCCCAATTTATTTATTATTAGATCTATCAAACCCTCAAGGAATTGGCGGGCAGTCCTGAATCCGGTTCAGACTCGATTCGGTTAAATCCGGTCCAGCCTACTCTCCCCACAAGTCTGATCTGGATTGGAGGATCTGAACCGCAAGTCTGGTTCAGACCGGTCTGCTTTCTGTGTCGTCGGTCCAATCCAATTCGGACGGCCCTGATAGGTCCGACCCGGTTCCGTTGAATTTTTCTGACCAGTTTAGTGGCTGATTTTTTATCGTTTTAGAAATAATTTGATCATCTTACTAAAAATGACCAAAATATTCATTATAATAAAAAAAGAAGAATAATATTTTTGGTCATTTGGCCCAAAAATATCTATTAATAGTTCATAATTCATGAAAAATAAACACAATACAATTTATCCCCTCTTACAAAATTCCTTCTATCTCTTACAAAGTTTAGAAACAAGACAATTACAAAGTTTAGAAGCAAAATAATTACTGGAGTCCAACTTCTTTCCTCTCAACACGTTTTATTTCTTGCGATTTCTTTTGGAGGTTTATAACAAACATTACAAGTAACTTTAATATTATAGAATAGTTTTTTTTTCTAATTTGAGATTTTTTTTTCTCTTTTTTTTGTAAAGAAGTAATTAATTTTGCTCTAATTTTTTTAAAAAAATTTAATTTTCTAAATATGGACGAACAAGATTCAAAATAATATTTTAAAAATTATGACTATTATAATAATATATTTGTCGCTCATAGGGACGGGCGCCATATGCAGCACAGTAAAAGTCTCATCTTTGTTCACTACTGTGCGTGTGTGTGGTTGAAGAAGAAGAAGAAAAGGGAAATGGCGAGCAAGGTCGCCAACATATCCGATCTCATCCAGCGTGTCGCCTGCTCCTGCCTCACCAACCCTATTGTCGGCGGCGCAGCCCGACAAACCATCGGAGACGCTATGATCGAGGAGGAAGAAGAAGAGCTGGATCAATCCACAGAACAAGAAGAAGAAGAAGACGAGAGCCTCGTCAGGATTTGGGAAGAAGAAGAAGAAGAGGTGAATGCCATCAAAAAGTGCGGCGGTGGGCCCACCATCGGGATGGAGCGAGTAAAACAGATGGAAGGTTTCATGAGCGAGGTGTTCGAGGCCGTGTCGGCGCTCAAGAGGGCGTACGTTAGCCTCCAGGGGGCCCACTGCCCGTGGGACCCGGACAGGATGAGGCTCGCCGACGCCTCCGTCGTTGCGGAGCTCAGGAGGCTCGGGAGGCTCAGGGACCGCTTCAGGAGGGGGGGCGGACCAGCAGCCGTCATTTCCGGTGGCGCAAGTGCAACAGCTGCGCCACTGAGGGAGGTGGTGGCCCCTTACGAAGCAGCGCTGGAGGATCTGAAGAAGGAGCTCAAGGCCAAGGAGGCGGAGGTGGAGAATCTCAAGGAGAAGCTACGGACCACCGCCACCGTCACGCCCCCTCGCGGCGGCGGATCTGGAACTGGAGGAAGGAAAATGGGGAGGTTCCATTCTAGCAACAAGGTCAGTTGCATCAGCGGCCTAGGTCAGTCACTACTCTTTGCCAAATTTTCACCATTCTTCACTTCACCTATAAAGTAACATTGCTCAGATTTGCTTAAAATAATAGAGAGATATAATTAGGATCTGTGGTTTGAAAAACTTTTAGGCTTTTTATTGTTGCTTTCAAGAATTTTCCGGGATTTTTTTTCTTTTTCTTTTGCAATGTTGAAAATATGAGCCAGGCTAGCGAGTGGGACCTTAAAATAATTGCTGCCAAACAAACAGTTTGTGTGCACCATGCATTCAAATGTTGTCTTGTTACAATGATTTAATTCTACAAAGCACACTTCCTCAAAATTTTGCAGCTACATACCTACTTTCTTGAACATTCACTGAGCTACCATCGTCTTGATGAATGGACAGAGTCGTCTTTAATATTTCCTCTTCGCCCAGGCTTGCGACACTGACAAATGGTAGCTGCAGTTTTTTATGCAGGTCAGGGAGTTTGCCTTGGCATACATTTTGTTGAACAACAGAACAATATAGATGTGACCCTCGTCCCTCACTTAACACTTTGGAATATTGGTGTAGTGTCAGGGTCCACGAACTTTAACATTGTATTGGTGCCTGGTGCTGTGTTTTTCCTCCTTTTCTCTAATATCTCTATTTTCTACATGAATCTGATAAACAACACATATCTTGAAAATTTGAAAGTTTATCATCATCCGCTTCCAACTGAGTCTTCTCCTATCAGAACGAGCGGTTTCGTTTTAAAAGTGATTCTCCAACGAGTCTTCTATCAGATTTAGGAGGTTGGTTGTACATGCAGCTTAGGATCTTGAAGCTTCACACAGCCACTAACAAAAATAAATAAATAAATAAACAGAAGCTTATCATCGGTTGTCAACATGATGTCAACTCTATCTGGTATCAACAAATTCAAACCGTGTTACATACAACAGTTGGCCTTCTAACGTGTGATAACCTTTAAGGCCAGTGAATTACGCTATGTTTTTGGTCTTGCATTTTAAGCTCATGCAACCAAGTAGCACAAGGTCACATGATATATGTATGGCCATGTTAGCATAGGCAGAGCTAGAGGGGTTTAAGGGGGCCAGCTAACCCCCCTGCCTTAGAAAAGCTATGAAGGTACTAGTTAGGTAACCAAGTTTTGACCCCTTTAGAGCATTCACAGTGGAGACACTCTAACCACATACTCCAAATTATTGAAAATTGTATAAATTATTACTGTTGGAGTGTCTCTTTGATATTGATACACAATGGTACACTTCAAATAAATACTCCAAATTAACCTCCTCTTTTTTCTCCTCTTTTCCCTCTTTATTTTGCTTTTCTGCTTTCCTGTTTTGTAAGATTTTCTCTCCCTTTTTTTATTTTTTATTTTTTTGGTTCCCTATTAGGAAAGAGCGATTACTTTTGGTGGGTCCAGAAATTAATGTAGAGGAGTTAGGGCACGCTCCAAATCTGAAGTGTCTCTTGGCTTTCTAGCAATTTTCAAGTATGAACAAGTGCCTATTGAAACATTCAAGTGTTACAAAATTTGACTAAAGTCAAAATGTAGCACTTGAAACCTCTCTCACTGTGGATACTCTTAGGTTTCTAATCTTGTCTCTCCTCGGTTTCCAACTTTGTATGTATAAGCACCTTTGTTATTACCAACTTTGACCAAAACAATAATAAAGCATCTTTATATGCAACAAGGATCAAAAGGCCAAGTAATTTAGGGCCCATTTCCACACAAAAATGCAATCCAAATGAGAATTCATAATCAAATAAGATCGTGGAACCTATTGTAAGACTATTAATGCCTATATGTACAACAAAATTTTCTACTCGTTGTGTGTTTGGCCTTTTTGTGCCAAAAAAAAATTGTCATCTAGTATAAAAATATTTTGCCCAACCCACATGATAAAATTCCGACTCCGCCCTTGCATGTTAGAGGCTGATTGGTTGCGTGGAAGTGTGCATCTGGAGAGGAAGTGCACACATTTGTGTGACTTCTTCTGTTTGGATCAATGCCAAAGTGGAGACATGAGCTGGAGGCATTATTGTCTTGCAGTTTCTGTCATGCGTAAGTAGGGTGCACAAGCTACTCCACATCCTTTTTTTTTTGGACGGAAGTGGCCGTGTCATAATTTTTTTTAATTAGGTGGAAGGGGATCTTGAGGGCGCATAGTGAGTCGGCGTCGGAGGTCGACGGAAAGATGCGGATGGGGCGGACGAGGCCCTTCACTGTAGTGTGCTCCACCTTCCTCACATCCCCCACATCAATCATCGTCAGCAGCATCGCGAGATCCTCCTCCGACATCCCGAGCTTCGCCGACTCGACGTCGAGGCTCACTAGGGACGAGGCCTGCAAGGGGTAGGAGGGGTGGATGTCGCCGCAAAAGAGGAAATGATAGGACGGGGGCTGGACGTTGATGGCGAGGGCCTTGTGGGGGGGGGGGGGGGGTGAGGGTGACGGGGCGAGGAGGAGCATGCAGAGGTTGGGGAGGGAGAGGAAGGAGGTGCCGACTTGGGGGAATGGTTTTTGAGGGAGGGCAAAATGTTTATTCTTTGATAATGATCACTAGAGAGTTCTAGACAATAGATGTATCTAAATTTAAATTACCTAATTTGTTTTGGATTTTTTGATAATGCGGTCTAGAGATTTATAGACATCTTTTTAAAATTAAAGGTTAAATAATTTAGTGATATTAATTGTTAATACTTAAATTAATTTTTTAATAATTAGCATTAATAAATAATTATCAATTTAGCTAGATAATTAATTACTTTTTGTTATTATTATAATGCACTTTTTAATCCTTTTCACCTCCTAAATGTTAATATCCAAACACATATGCCCACTTCGAAAGCACAAAATATCACCTATCGAAACATTAAAAGTAGTTCCACCAATTCAAAAGCATACGGATTTCACTTCCAGCAAACAAGAAGTCACTTTTACACTTCCTACTACTTACACCGATCCAAATAGCCCCTCAGTGAACAATTTATGAAAGCATGCAACTGCTCAGGCATCGGAAAAAAAGTGTTGCTTTTTTTTCCAGAACAATGAAAGTGGGTTGAAAGTGAAATTTAGAACAGATATCAATATAAACATAACTTCTCTTCTCTAGTCCCATTTTCTGAATGACTAAATTGTACAGAAGTATCTAAGCTCCATTAATATTTGTTTTCAGATATACTACACATGTTATCTTGCAGTTGATATCTCTAATAATCTGAATTTGAGTACCCTCATTCAGTTCAAATCCATTTCTTGCCAATATATTGATGGGCCGGAATACCTAAGTTTTTGGGCATTATGGATAGTAATGGTCACTTGCTAGAAAAATTGGAGGTACAAAAGTGTTGATAAAATACAAAATTCTGGAAGTTGGGAGCCTTTTTTGTGTAATGCAGCCTTTGATGAAGGCAGACATTTTCTCTTTCTAAAATGAAACCTTTTACAGGGTCACCAGTGGCACCCACGGCGGAGCTATTCGAGACCTGCATGGAGGAAGTGAAATCAGCCTCCAAGTCCTTCACTGCGAACCTCCTCTCTCTTATGCGCTCCGCTCGCTGGGACATTGTAGCTGCCACCAGGTCTATCATCGATGGCTCAAATGACTCCACTGGCAACCTCACAATTCCTGATGTCGACCCTCACCATGCAAAGCATGCTCTTGAGTCCTACATCAACCGCAAAATCTTCTGTGGCTTTGAGAATGAGACTTTCTACATCGAGGGATCCCTCTCCTCCCTCCTCAAACCCTCTGAGTTCCGGCGTGAATGCTTTGCCCGCTTCCGCGACATGCGTGCAATGGACCCTGCTGAGATCTTGGGCATCCTTCCCTCCTGCCAATTTGGTAATGCAACCTTTTTTCTTTTAGGATAATTTGTCATTAACTATCTAATCTTGTTTATCTAAAAAGAAAACCCTATCTAATCTTGTGTGATTACTAATTGTAGTGTAAGAACCTGTCGTTTATAAAGTTATCAACTTATCTTTATCTGTTTCCAGGACACAACTCAAATTCTATGTATGTTATAGGACTTTTTGAGTCTTGTAATGAGGATTTGCGCATTATGCCCAACTTTTAATATAAAAAGCACAAACTAGTGTTTCATTTCGACATATGCTCATCTTACTAGAAAAAAGAAAGAAAACTTGCAAAATGTTTGGGTTCTAACTTCTAGCTCAATTGTTTTACAGCCAGTTTGGATTTAGCCTAGGGAAAACTATGTGAATCTTTTCTCTTCTTATTTTTTTAATTTTTAATTTTTTGTTGTCTAATAGGTAAGTTCTGTGGGAAGAAGTATCTCAGCATTGTTCACACAAAGATGGAGGAGTCGCTGTTTGGGGGAGTGGAGCAGAGGAGACAGGTATTGGCTGGAGTGCATCCAAGAACTGGATTCTATGGAGAGTTCTTGAGGCTGGCCAAAGCTGTGTGGTTGCTGCATTTGCTAGCATTTGCTCTGGATCCATCTCCGAGCCACTTCGAGGCGAGCAAGGGGGCTGAGTTCCATCCTGAGTACATGGAGTGTGTAGTGAGGTTTCCCGGAGGGAGGGTTCCACCTGGATTTGTGGTTGGTTTCTCTGTTGGCCCAGGATTTAAACTCGGAAATGGTGTGGTTCGGGCCAGAGTTTACCTGCTGCCAAGAGCGTGAGAGAAGCAGGTTGATGTTCTTTATTAGTGTCTGTCAACTACTGTTATGATGATCTTGTTAGTGTTTGTATCTAACTAGCTAGGCTGGGGATGGAGTTTTGTTATTGTTTGTTGCTTATCCATTATTATCACCCTGTTCTTTTTCCATCTTGACATGGTGTAGTATTATGTGGTATCCATGGGCGGCTCGTTTTGGTGTAAAAAAATTTGCATGTTATATATGAGCTGATCTTCACACTAAATTCGCTGATTACTTGATATGCATGCTTTTGCGCTAGCAGAAATAAGCATTGTGAATTATAAACAGCCCAAATTCAAGTGATATAAACGGTCTCATTTCTTGGAGTAACAAGCAGATTTCATAGTCAAGCACACGCATGTTGAATATGCGGATTTTACCCCAAATTGTATCGACCCAACAAGCCCAATCGGTCCATCAAGAATGACATCATGGTGATATCACCAATTATTTTAATGACTTATTTAATAGAGTAATACTATTTGCACCTCCAAATTGTTTTCCAATCTATCACTCATTACGTGGTAGTTGACGTGACATGTTAAATAACATGACGTGATATCTAACATGACAGATGATGACAAATTTTAATCAAAAAAATTAATTACCCAAAAAAAATTAATGTTAATTTAAATGTTAATATTAATGTTAATATTAATGTTAAATTTAATGTTAATTTTAATATTAATTTTAATTTAAAAATTTGTCATGTCAGCTGCAAAATTAACAGTCACGTCAGCTGCCATGTAAGGAGTGTCACTCCCCTATACCGCATACTCAGAATATACTCAAGTTGGTGCACTTTTGGTATGTTCATTTTTGGCTCACTTTGAGTATACTTCAAGCACACGGTGGCGCACATTGGCTAATATTGATTGTGTGGTGGTGGTAGGTAGGATGTGTGGCTTGGATTTGTTGGAGAGATCCGACGGTTCACCATCCACCCATTGTCTATATATATATCTTTGTTCTCATTCTCTATCCTCACTTATTCATTTTTCTTGTTTTGCTCATGGTTTTCTTCATAGGCAAGTACATCTTACAAATATGAAGAAACACGAACGACTATATTTTTATTCTTAGTATTTGTTGTTGTAATTAGTTTCTAATAGTGTTTTGATTATAGTTAGTTCTTGGAGTTTTCAGAGTTGAGGTGGTTAATGGTTTTATCTTGATTTTATTATGAGGGTTTTCATGAGTATATTTTCCTAGGAAATGATCTCCAAAAAATGAGATATTTTCAAAAGATGTGTTTCCTGATTTCGAGCTTGGATTTTTTCTTTGTTTCTTGTTCTTGTTGCTTGAGCAATGGAGCACTGTCATAGTCTCGAGCTTGAGCTCTTAGTGCATCAATGGTGGGTCGGTTGGAGAAGAAGAACAATGACAAGAAGTACACATGGGAATTTGTACTATGGGCGCATGTTGAGTGTGACCTGCAGTCCATGTGTGCATGTTGAGTGCGACTTGTATTCCATACTCGTACGTACTTTAAGAGTACTGCCAATTTCTTACAAAAGTATGTCAAGGGAATAGTTTTTTGGAAAAATCCTTCTTGGCGCACTTTTGGAAGACTTCATCCTCTGACGCACAATTGATGTACTAACGAACGAACCAAGCAAACGTGCGTCAGTCTACCTTTCAGCGCACTTCTGACCAACTTCCTTCTTGGCACACTTTTAACCAAATTAACAGACCGGAGCACAATTGACACATTGTGTATTAACTATCAAAAGTGCGTCGCTCTTATACATATAACCCTTGGCACACTTTCTGGACGCTCAAATGTTGGCGCACTTTTGATGGATTAATTAATAATCCGTTGCACTTGTTAACTCTTGGCGTACTCTTGCTCGGTTCAGCCTCGATAAGCGAGCTATGACTTTGGCACGTCTCGATTCCAGAGGCCCTCGACTGTCGTGTCCTCGATTATCGCATCGCCTGGGGACTCGTGTTTTGTCTTGTAGTTATTTTGCACTTACAAAGTGTGCTACTTCTCTTACTCGTAATTCCTGATTTGTGCGCCAGTTTGCTTGCATATGTAGAATGCGCCAATTCTCGTAACTCTTGATTTGTTCGCCACATCTTTCTGCTGCTCTATTATCGATTTTGTGCGTCATGTTATAGACTTTTGTGCCATGGCTTCTGTGACCTAGTGTTATAGGTTTGTGCGTCATATAGTTGCTTGCTCGCGCATAATGCGCCATTATTCCTGACTAGCCTGTATTGGCACTTGCAAAGTGCGCCGACCCAGGACTTCTTGTGATTAATTGTGCATGCATGGGTCCTGTTGTGCACTTGATGCCTATTCTAGATTAGTTGAGATTGACCCTGATTGATGATCTATGACCTCAGAATTTGAGGAATTAATAAGACATTCATGACCGTAACTCGATCATATGAGATATGAGATTCCTAACTTGATCAAAACATTATTCATGTGACCAACTGATAGGTACTGGTATCCCGTGCTGATACACTTGTCATGCTCGCCTGTTTATAACAGCTATATTGTACATTGAGTGTGGGACATTGGCCAACATGTACACTGAACGTGACATGATTATTCATACTCGGTGCATAATATTATATTCCTGAATACTTGGCACAAAAATGATAATGGGTCGGAACCATAGCGTGGCTAGGTTATTGCTTGTTTGAATGTTACATCTACATTTGGGTGAATCCACAATTGACTCCTTATATTAAATGGATTCATATCAAATGTGCCCGTACTCTGTACGACATCATTAAGGGGAATGTTCCTGTGGCCACGGCAGGAAATTCCATATCACTGTAGGGTTAATTAGGTAACATAAAAGCTGATTAGAACATGGGGAGGAAACGATATCCCGGGATCGTGCGTGATAGGCCGCTCCGTGATAATCTTCATGGCGTGCAAGGCTGGCCACTACGGATATTGTATATCATCCGCATGTAGTGGAGTGCAATATTTGACTTTTTTATATTTAATTTAAACTGAGCCAACATTTTTCCTATATGAAGGTTGGAACTGTTACTGATTTATCAGCACAGTGGCCCTACGAGGGACTCGTGCGATCATGATTTTCTGCCTGTATAATTTTGGCTCGGTTAGCTCTGCTCGACATTTATCTGGGGATTATTATTATTATTATTATTATTATTATTATTATTATTATTATTATTATTATTATATCTGGAATAACCTCAGACTAACATTGTTTGGCCATTCTAACCTGACTTTGTTGTGATTGTAATTTTGCTAGTAGCTTAGGGACATGGACTGTCATAGTGTGGTGTTCAACTTCTGTCCTTGTTTGATTGGGGAGTTGGGTCATTATGCTATGATGGAATATGGATCGAACTACGACACAGAATCCTAACTTGACCATAATCATGGGACGTAGCTTATCTTGGGTGGCATGGTATTTTATGTCCTTGTTTGGTGAATGTCACTCCCCGTTCCCAATATACGTATTTGGAGCGTAATTACTTTCTTTCTAGCGTAGTTATATATTGTAGAGAGACTAGTGTCACGACCCGCACCCGAAAATTCGGGCACGAGTGCGTGGGTACGTCCAGCCTACGCCGCAGAGTCGGCGATAGCACGCTGTCTAGGTCAAATCCACAGTTAACTAATCTAGCTCATTCACAAATAGCATAGGCAAGATAATAAAGGAAACAGATACTTAAGATTTCAAATAAAGTAAATGCGACAACAGATTCAAATATTTTAGTACAGAAAATCAGAATAAAATCGGGGACAAACCCGATTACTAAGATAAGAGCAATAAATAAAAATAGCTACTGCTATCTACTCTGCAGCATGGGTCTCCTGGGTGGGATCTGGCTCCTCATAAGTATCATCTGTACCCTCATAGGGACCATAATATGTAGGGGCAAAGTCCTCATCATCGCCTAAATCAACGGATCCAGTCAGAAAAGGAGCAAAGTACACAATGCACAACAAGATTAAACTAAATATTTATGACGATTAAATTGAGTATCAATAATGAGAAATTGCATAGAAGAACATCAATATCTCAGAGTTAAAACTATAAACAGGAATATGAGAAAACAGAAATAAATGAGACAGAAAATGAAACTACAACAGTCAGCAAGAACTATAACAAGACCAGAAGCTATCTGTGTGAACTTGTGTTTGTTTTAGAATACATAGTTGGCATGTAGGGGTTTATAAGGCTAATCCGGCCGTCATAAACGGATATTAAACAGGGAAAATCGAGATCCGGCTGAGGGTACAGTCGCGTACCAACAGCTATTAAACATGGCAGGGGAAAGGGTAAACTACATGCCTTCTAGTATTCTCCCACCCGACATGAAAATAAGACATGAACTCCAATATTCAAGACATAAAATCCAGTATTCCTAAAACTAGGTGTAATCATCAAGGGTACTAGTAAAGCAGGGAATTAATTATCACAATATAAAGATTTAACTTAAAGTGCAGGTACTTGCCTGTTGTTTGGATCCAATTAATTGCACTTGGGGAAATTTCCAAAGA
Source organism: Iris macrosiphon (assembly GCA_036927795.1). Classification (NCBI taxonomy): domain Eukaryota; kingdom Viridiplantae; phylum Streptophyta; class Magnoliopsida; order Asparagales; family Iridaceae; genus Iris; species Iris macrosiphon. The sequence goes on along the minus strand of JAYESA010000018.1, from coordinate 153,752,958 downwards.
TGAGTCCAAAAGCTGAAATAGACATTACCATCATGCTCAGAAGATGTCAAATAGCTAGAAACGTCTGTCCCTGGGTCCAATTTGGAGACAAGGGCAAAAACGACAGTTTCGGGTCAAAACGGGATCCGCCGGTGGGCCCGCTTTGCACCGAAAAAACGTGTCCGGGTCAACGGTCTCCAAATTCACCAAACTTAGTGTCAATAGGTCAGGAACGCTAATACGAACCCAACGGAACTTCCAGAATTGGATTCCGATGAGCCGATAACAAAATCGTCCGTCGAGCGGGGCCTGTGGGGCCCACGACACGCGATTTTGTCAACGTTCTCAGAATCGAACCAAACTTGACCCACAGGACCAGTGTATCGCTATGAGTCCGATGGCACAAGTTTCGTCTCGATCCGACGAGTGTACAAGAAGTTAGAGCGAATTACAGAAAAGTCGGATACGGGGCGATGTCCGCGGATACGCGTTGATTTCGGTGTGCACGCACACCCAAATCAGCTTCCACGAAATCTCACACGTCCGTATCGACGGTGCGCACGTATCTGTGAAGACCGCATGCGACCAAGTCATCCCGTTTGGCGGAGCGTACTCAGTTCCGGGGTGAAACAGGGTCTGATTTTTCCTGTTTTTGGATCGCGGTATGCGATCACCACAGGACGCGATGCCCCGAGCGGTTTGTCCGGGCACCGAGAGGGTCATACAGGCTTTGCAACGCAATTTGCGGAATCGAAAACGGAGCTACGAGTAAAAAGTTACACGTACCTGAAGGGGACCCGAAAATCAGGGTCAAACCGTGTCCGACACGTGTCCGACTCGTGTCGGACACAGGGAATCTAGGGTTAGGGTTTAGGGGAAACCGGCCGTAGACGGCGGCGCGTTGGCCGGCGGCGTGCTGGGAGGCCGAGGGCGGCCCGCCGGAGAGCGAGGCGGAGGCGCGGCAGAGGCGCGACGGAGGCGCGGCGGTCGGGCGGCGCCGGGCTGTCGGGGACGGCTGCTGTTGCTGTTGAGGGGGAGCCGGAGTCGACGGGAAGGGCGGAGGACGGAGAGGAAGGAGGAGGAGGAGGCTGGGCAGGGCGGAGCTGGGGGCTCAGGCGGCGGCGCGGCGGCGAGTGGGGTGGTTCTGGGGAGATGATGGCCGGAGGGGAGAGGGTGGTTAGGGTTTATATAGGGAAGAGGGGCGGTTAGGGGGCCGAGCAAGGCGGAGAGGGAGAGGGGATCGTGGAGGCGTGGCCGCGGAGGATGCGGGGAGCGGCCGGGATGGGTGGCGCTGCGCGCGGAGACCGGCGCGGGACGCGGCGACGTGGGGTGCTGGGGGGAGAAAGGGTCTCCGGGTCGGGCGGCTAACGGGTCCGGGCAGACCCGCCCGACCCGCAAGGAAACGGGCTGGGGCTGGGCTGCTGGGCCGGTCCACTGGGCCGGGCCGGTCAGAAAAAATAATAAAAAATATTAGTAATAATAATAATAATAATAATATATTAAAACAGTTAATTAAATAATTAATTAAAAATAGTTTTTAGGCATTTAAAAATAGGTCTGAGGCCCAAAAAAATCCCAAAAAATTATCCTAAGTCCAGTTTTTCATTTTACACCCAAAAATATTATTTTTATGATATTTTAATATTATTTATTAACAATTAAAAATTATTTAATAATTAAGAACCTTGATTTTAATTTCAGAAAATTCCCAGAAAATTCCAGAAAATTGGGAAAAAATCCAAGTTTTAATAATTTGAAAATTCAGGGGATTTACAATCTACCCAACTTATAAAAATTTCGTCCTCGAAATTTAAGAATAACAATGGCACGAAAAGGAAAGGCCGAGAATTAAAATATACCTCAGGGTTCAAAAAGATAAGGGTAGCGTTCTCTAATCTCGTCTTCTCGCTCCCAGGTGGATTCGCCGGGAGAATGGTGCTTCCAAGCTACGCGAACAAGAAAAATAACTTGGTTCCGTAGAACTTTCTCTGATCGATCCAGTATCTCCACGGGTTGCTCTTGGTAAGTCAAACTTGGGCCTACTTCGAGCTCTGAGTGATCCAAAATGTGGCTGGGATCTGACACGTACTTTCTCAGCTGCGACACGTGGAAGACGTTATGGACTCCATCCAAAGAGGTTGGCAATGCCAGTCGGTATGCCACTTCTCCGATTTTCTCCTGTATGCCAAAAGGTCCAATAAATCTTGGGCTGAGTTTTCCACTCCTTCCGAACCTAATGGTGCCACGTGTCGGAGAGATCTTCAAGAATACCAGTTCTCCAACCTTTAAAATAGAGTCATAATCAAGTCTTAGTTGCATAATCATAATGTTTAAATTGACTTAAATTTTATAAATTTAATTACCTCAAAATCTAAGGGCCTTCGGTGGCTATTTGCCTAATGTCGTTGCCTGTCTTGAGCCACCCGAAGTCTTTCCCTTATTTGTTTTACCTTCTCAGCTGAATCGATCACTATCTCAGGTCCCAGTAGGGCTCTTTCTCCAACGTCGTCCCATGATAGTGGGGTACGACATCTTTGGCCATACAGAGCTTCAAATGGAGTCATCTCAATACTTGCTTGGTAACTGTTATTATAAGAGAACTCCACAAGATGTAGATAGTCTTCCCACGATCCTCCAAAATCCGGAACATATGTATGGAGCATATCTTCAAGGGTCTGGATTGTACGTTCCGATTGTCCATCTGTTTGGGGATGATAAGCTGTGCTGAATTTGAGTTGAGTCCCCAAGCCGGCTTGTAAGCTCTTCCAGAAGTGAGAGGTGAATCTTGAATCTCGGTCGGAGACAATACTTACTGGAACCCCATGCAATTTAACAATATGTCTGATATATAAATCTGCCAGCTTTTCTGTAGATAGCCCTACTTTGAAAGGTAGAAAATGTGCAGATTTGGTCAGTCTATCTACTATCACCCAGATTGCATCCTTTCCACTAGGTGTCCTTGGAAGTCCGGAAACAAAATCCATTGTAATATGTTCCCACTTCCACTCTGGAATGGGTAGGGGTTGAAGCAATCCTCCAGGTCTTTGTCTTTCTGCCTTGACTTGCTGGCACACTAAACAACGAGATACGAGTCTGGCTACTTCTCTTTTCATGCCATGCCACCAAACATGCGTCCTCGGGTCCTTGTACATCTTGTTGGCTCCTGGATGTATAGAGTATTGCGATCTGTGCGCCTCTTGCATAATTTCTTCCCTTATGTCTCCTTGAGGTACACACAATCTATCGCCATGCCTCAGTGATCCATCTTCATGAATTCTGAAATCTTCCACTAATCCAGCTTGCACTTGACCTCGAAGGCTTCGCAGGCCTTCGTCTTGAAACTGAGTCTCCTTGACCTTATCTATTAAGGAAGACTGAATCTGCAAGTTCATCATTTGGCCTTCTTTTCCTGGGATAATTACCTCAATACCTAAACTTTCCAAGTCCTCGAGCAAGTGTCTGTCCATAGTCAAGTACATCGCCATAGGATATCTGCTGAGAGCATCAGCAACTACATTGGCCTTCCCAGGGTGATATTGAAGGGTGATATCAAAATCTTTTATTAGTTTCAGCCACCTTCTTTGCCTCATGTTCAGCTCTTTCTGAGTGAAGATATATTTTAGACTTTTATGGTCCGTAAATATTTTCACCCTTTCTCCATAAAGATAATGCTTCCATAGCTTAAGAGCAAAGATGACAGCTGCCAGTTCTAAATCATGAGTTGGATAGTTCTTTTCATGAGGTCGAAGCTGTCTAGAGGCATATGCTATTACTTTCTTGTTCTGGTCCAATACACAACCTAGACCTTTTCCAGAAGCATCACTATAAATAGCGAATCCTCCGGTTCCAGAAGATAAGGTCAGAATAGGGGCAGTAGTCAGCCTTTTCTTCAATTCTTCAAAAGCATGCTGACATTCATCAGTCCAGGTGAACTCTTCATCCTTCCTTGTTAATTTTGTCATGGGTTCAGCAATTCTAGCAAAGTCCTTCACAAACTTCCGATAGTAGCCAGCTAGTCCCAGGAAGCTTCTAATCTCTGCTACAGAGTCTGGAGTGGACCATGATTCTACAGCCGCTATCTTCTTAGGATCTACTGCTATTCCATCTCCAGTCACAACATGTCCCAAGAATTCTACTTTGTCTAGGAAGAATGCACATTTAGATAATTTTCCATAAAGTTTTTCCTTCCTCAAAGTCTCCAATGCTAACCTCAAATGTTCTTCATGTTCTTCGGGGGTCTTGGAGTAGATCAAAATATCATCAATAAAGACCACTACAAATTTGTCTAGATATTGCTGAAAGACTCTGTTCATCAAGTTCATAAAAACTGCTGGAGCATTCGTCAACCCGAACGGCATTACTAAGAATTCGTAGTGTCCGTTCCGGGTATTGAAAGCAGTTTTAGGGATGTCTTCCTTTCTCACCCTTACTTGGTGGTAACCAGACCTCAAATCAATTTTTGAAAATATCCGAGCTCCACTCAACTGATCAAATAAGTCATCTATCCTGGGCAGGGGATACTTATTCTTAATTGTTAAGGCATTCAAGGCCCTATAGTCAATACACATTCGGGACGTTCCGTCCTTCTTGGCCACAAATAATACTGGAGCTCCCCAGGGTGAGACACTAGACCTAATGAAACATTTGTCTTCTAGCTCTTTGATTTGCTCATTTAGTTCTATTATCTCCTTCTTGTTGATTCTGTAGGGATTTTGAGATATTGGTGCTGCTCCCGGCACTAAGTCAATAGAGAATTCAACTTCTCGGTCTGGGGGTAAGCCTGGGAGATCCTCAGGGAAGACATCAAGGTATTCAGAGATGATAGGTAGTGGCAATTCTTCTGTTACTAGGGCTCCACAAATTTTGTTACTACCCATTTCTCTAGAACCTCTAGCAAATTCAAATTCTGGCTTGTCAGGGGGCCTGAAGATTACACTACCTCTGTGGCAGTCTATAGTGGCATGATGTTGACTCAACCAATCCATACCCAGTATAATATCAAAACTGGGAACTGGCATTACAAGTAGCCTAGCATACAGTTCTCTTCCACATAATATAATAGGACAATTGTTACAGGCATCACTAACCGGGATGATTCCTCCACCGGTAATGATCTTATAACAATTCCTAAGGGGTTTAGTGATTAAGCTATGCTTCATAAGGAAATCTACCGACATGAATGAATGTGAAGCTCCAGAATCAAATAAAGTAATGGCTGGTATTGAATTTATAAGCACAGAACCTGTGATCACGTCTGCTGTGGCTTCAGCTTCTTCCAGAGTCATTGCATAAGCACGACCTTACTGCGGTGCACCCCTCTGTTGCTGTTGTTGGTGCTGAGCAAAGCGTTGTTGTTGTGTTGGAAGTGGGGGTCCCCTCTGTTGTGCTGCTGGGGCCCTGGCCTGGACTGGAGCCTTTGGTGCAGCGGTGCGTCCTTGAGCAGCAGGACAGTCCCTCATTTGATGTGCTGCTGAGCCGCAGTAGAGGCAGGCACCTAGCCTCTTCCTGCAGACTTGCCAAGTGTGACCTGGTTTTTGGCAAAAGTTACAAGCGGCAGCTTGTTGGTTCTGTCCTTGAGCCTGGTATTGGGGTGCTGGAGCTCGAGGGAGAGGACGCTGAGTTTGCTGCGGGGCCCTCTGCTGTTGTTGTTGTTGAAAAGGGCGTTTGTTGGGTCCCGCATTTTCGGTATCTCTCTCTCGCTTTAGTTTATGCCCCATGTCTCTCTCAATGCCTTGTGCCACGCTCAAGATTTCCTCATAGGTGCGAGCTCGGCTGGTGGTGACAACAAGGCGAATGTCCGGAGACAGCCCCTTCTTGAATCTACGGGCTCTGTCCTCCGGGGTACGAACCATGTACTCCGCAAAGTGGCTCAACCTGCTAAATTCAGCAGTATACTCATCAACAGACAGGTTACCTTGTTCCAATCTCTCGAATTGGCTTTCGAGAGCTTCCCGAGCCACTTCGGGATAGAATTTCTCCTTGAATAGCCTCTTAAACTCTTCCCAGGTGAGGTCAGGAGCAGATAGTTGGGGTTCATCTCTGAACCAGGTTCGAGCTATGTCGAACAGTTGCAGGCTTGCGGACTCCACTTTGAGATCATCAGGAACCCGAGCAGTCTTCAGGAGTCTCTCGACATTCTTTATCCACTCATCGGCATAGAGAATGCCCTCAGTTCCGTAGAATTCCAGGGGTCTAAGGTTCTTGAAGTCTTTGGCACTCCCTGGCCTCTTGAGTGGCGACTCCTGGGACTTAAGGGCTTCTGAGAGGCTGGTCCACAGAAGTGCAGTCTGTTCTTTCTGGGATTCCACTAGTCCCTGGAACACTCCAAGTAGCTGTGCCCCATCCAGAGTAACTGCCGGAACAGATGGAGGCGGCGGGAGTGCAAGAGTCTCGGGCACATTCTGCTCAGCTGGTTCTGATGTGCCTCCTACTGTGTTCCTTGTCTGGACCATTCTGAAAGATTAAGGGATAGGAAGATCAGAATAGATTACTTGGAAATCAAGGGCGATAGGAAAATTGAGCAGAAATGATATCAAGAATTGAAATAAGGACCCTATACTGTGAATGAGCCTTTCCTAGAATCCTCAGTCTTATTCCATACCCTGTCCTAGGGTATTACCCTATTTAAGGATAGGACCTGCATGGGCCACCATAAAAATGTGTCACGACCCCCACCCGAAAATTCGGGCACGAGTGCGTGGGTACGTCCAGCCTACGCCGCAGAGTCGGCGGTAGCACGCTGTCTAGGTCAAATCCACAGTTAACTAATCTAGCTCATTCACAAATAGCATAGGCAAGATAATAAAGGAAACAGATACTTAAGATTTCAAATAAAGTAAATGCGACAACAGATTCAAATGTTTTAGTACAGAAAATCAGAATAAAATCGGGGACAAACCCGATTACTAAGATAAGAGCAATAAATAAAAATAGCTACTGCTATCTACTCTGCAACAGGGGTCTCCTGGGTGGGATTTGGCTCCTCATAAGTATCATTTGTACCCTCATAGGGACCATAATATGTAGGGGCAAAGTCCTCATCATCGCCTAAATCAACGGATCCAGTCAGGAAAGGAGCAAAGTACACAATGCACAACAAGATTAAACTAAATATTTATGACGATTAAATTGAGTATCAATAATGAGAAATTGCATAGAAGAACATCAATATCTCAGAGTTAAAACTATAAACAGGAATATGAGAAAACAGAAATAAATGAGACAGAAAATGAAACTACAACAGTTAGCAAGAACTATAACAAGACCAGAAGCTATCTGTGTGAACTTGTGTTTGTTTTAGAATACATAGTTGGCATGTAGGGGTTTATAAGGCTAATCCGGCCGTCATAAACGGCTATTAAACAGGAAAAATTGAGATCCGGCTGAGGGTACAGTCGCGTACCAACAGCTATTAAACATGGCAGGGGAAAGGGTAAACTACATGCCTTCTAGTATTCTCCCACCCGACATGAAAACAAGACATGAACTCCAATATTCAAGACATAAAATCCAGTATTCCTAAAACTAGGTGTAATCATCAAGGGTACTAGTAAAGCAGGGAATTAATTATCACAATATAAAGATTTAACTTGAAGTGCAGGTACTTGCCTGTTGTTTGGATCCAATTAATTGCACTTGGGGAAATTTCCAGAGATGAGTCCAAAAGCTGAAATAGACATTACCATCATGCTCAGAAGATGTCAAATAGCTAGAAACGTCTGTCCCTGGGTCCAATTTGGAGACAAGGACAAAAACGACAGTTTCGGGTCAAAACGGGGTCCGCCGGTGGGCCCGCTTTGCACCGAAAAATGTGTCCGGGTCAACGGTCTCCAAATTCACCAAACTTAGTGTCAACAAGTCAGGAACGCTAATACGAACCCAACGGAACTTCCAGAATTGGATTCCGATGAGCCGATCACAAAATCGTCCGTCGAGCGGGGCCTGTGGGGCCCACGACACGCCATTTCGTCAACGTTCTCAGAATCGAACCAAACTTGACCCACAGGACCAGCGTATCGCTACGAGTCCGATGGCGCAAGTTTTGTCTCGATCCGACGAGTGTACAAGAAGTTAGGGCAAATTGCAGAAAAGTCGGATACGGAGTGATGTCCGCGGATACGCGTTGATTCCGGTGTGCACACACACCCGAATCAGCTTCCGCAAAATCTCACACGTCCGTATCGACGGTGCGCACGTATCTGTGAAGACCGCAAGCGACCAAGTCGTCCCGTTTGGCGGGGCGTACTCAGTTCCGTGGTGAAACAGGGTCTGGTTTTTCTTGTTTTTCGATCGCAGTGTGCGATCACCACAGGACGCGATGCCCCGAGCGGTTTATCCGGGCACCGAGAGGGTCATACAGGCTTCGTAACGCAATTTGCGGAATCGAAAACGGAGCTACGAGTAAAAAGTTACATGTACCTGAAGGGGACCCGAAAATCAGGGTCAAACCTTGTCCGACACGTGTCCGACTCGTGTCGGACACAGGGAATCTAGGGTTAGGCTTTAGGGGAAACCGGCCGTAGATGGCGGCGCGTTGGCCGGCGGCGTACTGGGAGGCCGAGGGCAGCCCGCCGGAGAGCGGGGCGGAGGCGCGGCGGTCGGGCGGCGCCGGGCTGTCGGGGACGGCTGCTGTTGCTGCTGAGGGGGAGCCGGAGTCGACGGGAAGGGCGAAGGACGGAGAGGAAGGAGGAGGAGGAGGCTGGACAGGGCGGAGCTGGGGGCTCAGGCGGCGGCGCGGCGGCGAGTGGGGTGGTTCTGGGGAGATGATGGCCGGAGGGGAGAGGGTGGTTAGGGTTTATATAGGGAAGAGGGGCGGTTAGGGGGCCGAGCAAGGCGGAGAGGGAGAGGGGATCGTGGAGGCGTGGCCGCGGAGGACGTGGGGAGCGGCCGGGACGGGTGGCGCTGCGCGCGGAGGCCGGCGCGGGACGCGGCGGCGTGGGGTGCTGGGGGGAGAAAGGGTCTCCGGGTCGGGCGGCTAACGGGTCCGGGCAGACCCGCCCGACCCGCAAGGAAACGGGCTGGGGCTGGGCTGCTGGGCCGGTCCACTGGGCCGGGCCGGCCCGAAAATAATAATAAAAAATAAAAATAATAATAATAATAATAATAATAATAATAATAATAATAATAATAATATATTAAAACAGTTAATTAAATAATTAATTAAAAATAGTTTTTAGGCATTTAAAAATAGGTCTGAGGCCCAAAAAAATCCAGAAAAATTACCCTAAGTCCAGTTTTTCATTTTACACCAAAAAATATTATTTTCATGATATTTTAATATTATTTATTAATAATTAAAAATCATTTAATAATTAAGAACCTTGATTTTAATTTCAGAAAATTCTCAGAAAATTCCAGAAAATTGGGAAAAATCCAAGTTTTAATAATTTGAAAATTCAGGGGGTTTACACTAGACCCATTCTTTGGTTCACTTGGCTCTTAATTTATTTGTTTGGTTTTATCACGAGTTGAACCCATGGTCCAAACCTCAAACCCTCCATATATAACCCAACTTCACTCTCTCTCCTCTTATTTTTCATCTTCAATTCTCTTTCTTAGGTTTTCCTCTCCCCCTCCATAGGCAAGTACATCTTACAAGAAATGGAGAAATCTTTTATATTTTTTCCACTATGTTCCTTATATGATTTTTCATGCATTTAAAACTTGATATTTTTAAATTTGGTGGATGAATTAGTGTAGATCTAAGTTTTAAGTTTTAGAGTTTTCTATGTGTTCTTGAATGTTCTTGGGTTTTGATCTCTTAAAACTTAACGTTTTTGAAAACTTATTGTTCTATGTTGATGAGCACATGATTTTGAGTAGTTTAGAACTTTACTTTGCTGGATTTGGACTTTGTTTGAGATTTTTGTGGAAGAAACAATGTTTGGGTTTCAGAGCTTTTCCGTAGCCAAACTTGACGGATTGGGGACGAAGGAGCTCCATGCGCCCAGCAGATTGCATGCGTCCTAGACTTCTCGCCCAACAGATTTCATGCAGCCATCTTATTGGATGCATGAAATAGATTTCTGCACATGCGTCCCTTGGCCGAATGCTTGAACGAATAAAATTTCTCTAAGTCCCAAAATATTTCATGCGGCCAAGTATGCATGCGGCCCATAGGAGCATACATCCTAGTCGACCATGCGGCCAAGAGTTATGCGTCCCTCTTCTTCTGGACGCATAACTACTGACTGACTCGACACGACTTTTCCTACTTTTGTCTTTTCTTCTGTCACTTTTATCACATGTCACATCAATCACTTTTCTGACTTGACTTGACTTGCATTTGTTGTTTTTCGTATCGCACGTTTTTCGTAGAGTGGACTTGGCTCTGCTCATGCAACCTTGAACTCGGCCGGTTTGGTTATGCGGCCAACTGACTCATGCGTCCACTTTGACACCTGTTTGGTTTAATATTTTCGTTTGATTAAATGATTGTGATACTATGTGTTAACTTAGAAATGAATTATTTGACCCAGATGTGACAACGTGCTAAATGACTAAGCACTCGGCATGAGCCTGTAGATATGACCCTACATGTACTTACTTGCTGATTATGCTACTTTTCCTGGATCACCTTATTATACGTTGGACAGAATAAGGGGCGTAGTTCAACTTGAGGGAGGGTCTGCAATTTCGGTCCTTATTTGGTTTAAGAATTATGGATCTGATTTCGAGGGGTTCTTGCACTACTCTTATTTTATCTATCGATATAATAAAGTGTCAAATTATTGTGACCATCATTTTCTTGTCCTATCATAAATAACTTGCTACTTGAAAACTTATCCAAAATCTTGATACTAGAATTCGTTCCTGCCCTGACTATTGTATCCGTGCTGATACACTTGATCGCACCAATAGTGCTACTTGGTATATAGTGAGCCGTCGTGCCACATCCACTTTCTACGTGATATATATAATTATTTTCTTGCATGGATTTGGTAGTTGGACGATGACTTTTGTCGTGGCTAGATAGTATTGATTGTTGCATCACACTTGGGTGAATCCAGATTTAACTTTAAAGAGACAATATGGATTCGTATCAAGAGTGCCCGTACTTAAAGTACGACATTTAGGAAGGAATTTTCATGTGACCACGGCATGAGATTCTAAATCACATAGGGTTAACTAGGCAAATTAATTTGTAAAGCATTGAGAGGGAACGGTATATCGAGATCGTGCATGTCGAACCACCCTAAGTTAGCTGGGAGTAAAGGCTGGCCACCACGGATACTGTATATCATCCGCACTAGTGGAGTGTAGTATCTGACTTATTTATAAGCCGAGCCAGTGTCTTTCCTATAGAAAGCCTAGAACTGCTACTAATCATTAAATTAGCTCAGGACCCTTGTAAGGGACTGGTGTATCATATATTCTTGCTTGTATATCATTGGTTCAGCCAGCCCTGATCGATTATGGCACGATATGAGGATACTTATATATTGCATTACTGGGATAACTCAGAGATCACATATCAAGCCGTAACACATGTTTGGCTGTTAAATCTGTTTTAGTTAGAGAAGTGGACCATTGCAGCATGAAAGTTCAACTCATGTCCTTGTTTGGTTGTTGAGTTACGATGTTGTGTTACAATGGGACACAGATCGAAGCTACTTGTTATCACTATGATATTTTACTTAATACTGTATCCCTGCTTGTGTATTGTGCTTCTGTTGAGTGAAATTAGGGACATAGACTATCGTGGCATGATAGTTCAACTCATGTCATTGTTTGGTTGTTGGGTTGCGCTATTGTGTTATGATAGCATGTGGAATAAAACTACGACGCAAAGTTATTCTAGCTTGACCATAATTAAGGGACGTATTCTATCTTGATGTGATATGGCACTTCTTATCCTTGTTTGGTGAAGGGGTGTCGTGTCATGGATGAGACATATGCCATTTATTGTTGGTTTAAGCATCTCATGCTATAGAACTGGTTTTGTTTCTTTATTTCGTGCTTCCTTTATGGTACTTGCTATTTGGGGTTTGACTCCATTAGTTTTGCATGGCCAGAGGATCAAGCGTATCTCTCCCTCACTGATGGCACACACCAGAAGAATGGTTGCTGAGGGTCACGAGTGGGTTCCTTCATTCACTGTTCGTCTTTTGTAAACTATAATATTTTGGACGTTTAGCCAACCGGCACCTGTTAGCCGGATAATCTGGATACTAGTTTCCTACATGACATGTAATATATTCAAACTGCAGCCGACTCACTGTCATGTATACTTTTGATTGTGTATCTAACATATCACTCGTATTTGCTAGATCTCTAGAATATTCTGATGCGGCGTTGGGGACGCCTTACTGCTTATTCTGAAATATTCTATGTTATTGCTACTTGTTTGAATGATTGAGATATATAAGTTCTTGATCCTAGAAGACTTGAATGTAGTATGCACCCACTTATCTCTAGACAACCTTAACACATTGGGGGGTTGCTTCGGTATTCCGCAATGTGTGGTTGGCTGAGTCATTCCTCCGCTCTCCAGTATTCTGGATATGGGGTGTGACAGTGAAGGAGTGTCATGTTATCCCAAAGATGGGACACACGCCAATAATTCTTGGCCCTTGCACTACATGCTTGATCTGATTTTTGTTTCTTCATTCGTGCTTTCTTGTGGTACTTGCTATTTGGGGTCTAACCCCACTGGTTTTGTATGGCCAGGTTTAGAGCCAGCACCAGAGGATCCAGCTTATCTCCCTTACGATGACGCGCACCAGACGGATGATCGTTGAAGGACACGAGTGGGTTTCTTAATTACTGTTCGTCTTGTACATTATACTCTTTTGGACGTTTAGCCACCGACACTTATTAGCCGGCTTGTCTGGACATCATTTTCTTTTTACATAACCGTAATATAATCAGACTGCAGCTGATCTCGGTTGTGTAACTATTGCTATTCTGCTAGGCTAACATTTTGATGACTAGATCTCTAGAACATTCCGATTGAGCGTTTGGGACGCCTTACGGCTTTATCTCACATGTTCTATGTTATTGTTACACTCCTTGTTTTTCTACAGCCATGAGCTTTACTAAACTAATAAGAGCATTCTATTGATATTGATAACCCTCGAAATTCACAATTTTTCTATTTCTTGATGTTAGCAATGTACAGAAGTCAAATATGATCATTTTTTTCTCGAGACATTTTACTCTTTTTCATCATGTAGGAGTTAGAATTAATTTATGTTTACTTACTTTTATCCATGTGTACGACGTTCTATATCTTGTACGGAAGAGCTGATCGTGTCCATCTCCGTATTTCGATATGGGATAATAAACATCAACTTAATTACACGTATGACATTTTCGTACACCTATAAATAGTGTTTTATGTCACACGAATCCAGATATACACTAGTTTTAGACTAATTTTAATCATATTTACAGAAAAAATTCTATAAAGAAAATATATTTAAATAAATTAGATAAAACAAAAAAAATTAAAAAAAAGATTTGATAGAACAAAACTTTCCGCCGGTGGTTCTGACGAAAATCGAGCAAACATAGCCGGGACGGGTCACATGGTTTCTTGTGGTGTGCTCACTTACTCTCCTGCATTTGTACATATATCCTTCCTTAGCCCTTTATACCTCACCTCTCTGAAAAGGACATGAAAAAGTAGCCCACATATTTATAGTTTTCTGGGTCAACGTTGGATATTTACTAGGCATTGTGTTAGGGGTGACCTAAACCAGAATTATGGTAGAGGCCATGATCCTAAGTTCATACGAGGGGATATTTTGCTGACAGCAACACCATACGAGGGATTGTAGATTTTCGCCTCTGGCGGAATTTGGACAATGTTTAATGTTTCCTTCTACCAATTTTTTTTTTTTTTCGTTTTCGTTTTATCTAATTTATTCAAATATATCATGGTTATAGAATTTTTTTGTTATATTTAGTCTATCAGCTTCTATTTCTTACTTGATTGTTGGATGCGTTTTCATCAAGGATCCCTCCAGCTTAGGGCCTGTTTGGTACAACGAAACACGGCTAGATTTTGGTGAAAGTGGGAGAACTCTCGCGAGTTCTTGTGTTTGGCTTGCTTGGGTGAAGGTGGCTAAAAGTAGTGACATGACTCATTTTCAGTTTCCGTCTCCCTCATTATTTATGCACTCTCACCAATGGATTTTTTTGTTGAAAGCGGCCGAAAGTCTTGCTGCTGCAGGAAAGAGAGTGAAGTTTCTTCAAAAAAAAAAAATTGGAGAGGAAGAGGCGGAAGTCCCCAACCGTGTTCTTGCTTGTCGTCACCCCCCAACTGACTCTCCCGCCACTCTTCTACTCTGTAAGGAAATTTTTTTTTTAGTACATTCATTATTTCTCCTTTTGCTGCGATTTTTTTGAAGATTTGGGATTTTCGATCTCAGATCTTGGGGTTTCGACCTTCATTCTTCTAGATCGGGGGGTTTCGGCTATTCCCTCATTCTTCTGCTACTGTTTTTACATGAAAAAAAATCAACATTTTGTACTGTGACGTACTACAATTTGGCCAGATATGCAGATTTAGAACATAGGTATATTTTTACATAATTTTTTTTACATCTATCTTGTTCTTCCTAAATTTTCACATATGTACATATTTTAAAAAAATTGGGTCTGCACATATTTTTCCTATTGGTCGATCTGAACACATGCACATTTTTTTGCAGAAGTAAATTGATTATAAATAGCTCCATGTACATTTGGAAAGTTTTTCTACTGTAAATTTTAGAATGAGTATAGGTTATATTTTATTTTATCGGAATGATTTGTCTTGTAGATGGATTTTTCAAACCCTAAGGATCTGATGAGAAATCAACCGTTTATATGTTTGAACTATATTTTTCTACTTATGTTTGAACTATATTATGAGTTTTTTCAGATAAATGGAGCTTTTTGTGAGCTTCAGTTTTTTTAGGATCCTGGGTCTCCTCTACATGTTGCTGCTGCTGCTATTTCTTTTTTGTGGCTTGAGTTATATTTGCCAGATTCAGTTTTAGTAGTATGAAGTTCAGTTTTTTTTATTATGATGCTTGGTAACCTGAAATTCTTCGTGTTGATCCTATTCGCCAGCAAAGGCCTCCTCTTTCTGTCCGCTCTTTCGAAGGAATTGGCGACCGAAGGCGTTCGGAGGAAGAGAGAGCTAATAGGCAGTGAGAAACCTCTCGATCTACTTACTGCAGCCCAGGACGGGCACCGCTACTAGAATTGATTTCACTCCCTTCTATTACCTCCCGGACTTGCCTATGTTTGGTATCTACTGCTGGGCTATGATGCTTGGTATATGTGGGTATCAGTAAATTTGCACTCTTGTGATGAAGAAGCAACTATTTTGGCTTTGAAAAACTTAATTTCTACCTGTCTATAATTTTTTTTGTCAATATTGGATGCTATTGAATTTTTCTTGCTGTTGGTGAGCATGTTACTCTCATACTTTATGCTGCTCTTAATGCTGCCACATGATGAATAGGGTGAATATTTCGAGCATTTTTTCTTTGTTGGATTGGAACTTTTTAATTTGCAACAGCATTTGTTCAACACTCTTTAGTATCATTGGTGAGTGTATCAGTTTTTGTTTAATCATAATGTGAGTTTTTTTTTTTTTTTTGGGCTGGTGACTCTACATGTAGTGAACATGATGGAAAGGTTTAATATTTACTCTGAGTCCAATCCTTTTATATTAAGAATTATATTTGTCTGTGTGCATCTTCATTTTGTGATACTCAGTTTCCTCTTTAGTTTCTATTTACATGTGAGTAGTTTTTGGGCTATTTTGGTTAAGCGAGTGCCAATTTTCTTTTATTGGGACAGTATGAGGTTGGAATAGTATAAGTTGTTTACTGCAACCAATATTTTTTGGGAGAATTTTACAACCTTGATACTCTTACTCATTTTTAATTAAATTTTATTGTTTGGTTGTTTACTGGGCTTCTTTTTTTAGTGCTTGGTTGGAAGAAAGTTCATATTCTTGAGAAATTCTAGGTTTGTCTTCCTTGTGGACTTTGACTTCTTTTGCTAGAGAGAATGATGTATCTGGAATCCAAGGAGGTGAAATTTCTCTACAAACAATTTCAAGAAATGAATGTCTAGCAAATTAAGTATTAATGGAATTTTTCGACAAATGTTGCTACATCCTCTCTTTCTATCTTGTGTGTGGAGTTTGTAAACAGAAAATTTAGTTACTTCTGGCAAAAAAATTCGAGTAAAGTAAATTTGTATCTTGTGTGTGCAGTTTGTAAACATGTGTGACTTGAGAGAAAAATCGCTGAATTGTACTGTAGCAAAGTAAATTGTGTAAAGACATTACATTCTTTTATGATATTTTTATTCATTCTTTTATTTAGAAAAATTGCATTCATTATTTACATGTCAATTAAAATAATCAATTATTATTATTAATTATTTGCTAAATAATCAATAGTTATTTGAAAGAAGGGTTAATTGTAACATATCTAACAACAAACCAAATAAAAATATTACTAGTAAATTTAGTGTGAAAATATTACCATATTAACAGTAAAGAATATTTAATTAAAAAAATAAATATTCCCTAATTATGTCACTTAATTGTGTCTTCTGAAAAAATAAAAAAATTACTTAACTCAATGAAAATTAGTTGGAAAGAAATAAGGGAGGTAAGCATACCTACGTTCACCATATCTCCAACTAACATCCACTTTAATAACCATCCAAACAACAAAACTCGATTTTTTCTCCACTTTCGACCACCATCAAAACAAAAAAATTTATTTTTTCTCCATTTTCAACAACCATCCAAACAAAACATTTTTTCCTTCACTTTCATATTTTTCAAATACGCTAAGCAAACGACTTTTGGAAACTCAAAAATTATGCACACGCATCGTGCGCACAAACTCCATATTTTTACTTTCGTACTTCCGTACACTTTCGTGCAACCAAACAATCTTTTAGTGTATTCCTTTATGCATGTGGCACATCCTGGTATAGGCATACACATATATCATATTCAAAAGGAATTAACTACTTTCTTCGAAAATGAGTCATGAACTTCTTTATATTAGTGACAAAGTTCTAAGGAGTCATATTTCTAACCCTTATAGAAATATCATAATTATAGGAAAAAGATTCACAAGCAGTTGAAGCATCACTAGACCTGTTTTCGTCTTTGAGGAGGAGGAGGCCTTCAACTTCAACAGCAGAATCGGTCGACTGACGTAACACTGATGGTAGGATCGATGACATCATAAACGCGATCACTGAGGAACGAAGAACTACCTGTATTTACTCTCCAAAGTCATTAGAAGAAACCCAAAAGAGAGAAGAAATTAACCTTTGAAGAAGATTAAAAACGCCTGAAATATAAGACCCAGAGGTTAAAGAACACAATCCAATCCAATTCGTGCTTGGTATTTTTAGAGTATCGGTTATGAGCAGTTATGAGAGATCCGATTTTGGGTGGTTTTAAGTAGCGACTTTTAAACCAATCCAATTCGTGCTTGGTAACGAACGGTTCTGAAAGATTTTTTACAAGAATAAATAAAATAAAGTAATAAAATCGTTCAAAATCTATCGATTTTTGGTATTTATAAAGCCACCCAAAATTATATTACACCGATTTTAGAAGATCTTTGAGCCGACCAAAACCAGTGCCTCATAAAAATTACCAAGCAGAGGTTTTCATAAACAGTCGGTTCAGAAATACCCCAAAACCGGTGACAACATCTTTACCAAGCAGTCTCTCACTCTCTCCCTCCCAGCCAAACTAGCTACTCATTGTTTGGTAGGGACGAACATTCGGTTTATCCGGTTTCAACCAAACCTAAATAGTCAAAATCGAAATTCTAAAAATCTAAAATCGAAATTGAACCAAAATTCGCCAAAACCGAAACCAAACCGAACCGAATCGAACAAGCTATTCGGTTTTTTCGGTTGGACTATTGCTATTGTTTAATAGATCGGACTCAAAGTTAGAGTTGTGGTTACATTATATTAAAAATTATAATTTTATACAAATATTTGTTATATTTTAAAGTTGTGTCCACATTTTGGCTTCAAAACATATACATATAATTGTTATTTTCGAATACATATTTTTAATCACAAAATATGCATAGAATTAAGATATTTACATAATTGAATAAATCATATTCGGTTTTCAATTTTGGACAATCGAACCGATTTTTTTTCAAACCGAACCGAATTTCTTCCTTCGATTCGGTTTTCGGTAAAAAACCGAATAATGCTCACCCCTATTTGGTTCTGAATTTTGTGGCAATGAGTGAATATTGATTGGGCTGTCGGTGGACCAACTAACTATACAACAAGTGGTTAGGTAAGCCCAATTAGGTAGGTTGCAGGCCAACTTCTGATATGGCCCAAAACTATGGCAGAATGAATACTGACTCGTTGCGGATAACAAACAAAAAAGGGGACTGCTCCGAGGAGGAAGGAGGACATGGATTTTATGGCCAGCAGCAGGCAGCAAGTCTCCTCCAATGGTAAACTCTGCCTGCTACTTGTTGTTTTGCTATCAAATCGGCACTGCACTCATTAATTTGTCATATTTTTCTTCTTCTTCTCCAGAATCTATTTTGCAGCAGTTGAGAGATGGAACCGCCAGTTTCGAGCTCATTAATTTTCCATCATCAACTACTAATCTTCGCTTCTTCGCAAAAATAGGCTACTCCTCCTCCTCCTTGTAAGTTGCTTCTTCTTCTTCTTGCACCTGCAACATATTCTTCATCGTAATCTTTCTCTATTCAATGAAGGGGGGGCGGGAGCTCACCAGCAATGAAGAAAGTGCAGCGCTATTTGGTACAGAAAGTCACCGGTGATGGCCGTTGCCTATTCCGTGCCCTGGTACCAATTTTCTTTTACTCTCAATGAAACAAACCACCCATGAGTGAGTCCTATATATATATATATTATACTATACTTGTAGGTAAAAGGAATGGCTAGAAACAAGGGAATCCCACTAAGCCCCGCACAAGAGAGAGAGGATGCTGGTAGGACCGAGTTTTCAATCTCATGTTTATTATCTACATTGCGTATTATTATCTACATTGCGTATTATTATCTACTTTGCATATTTCATGATTCTCAATTATATGTCTAAATCATATGACAATTAAATCTAGGGTTGTAGTGTTGTTGTAAATGAACAGAGTAACTCCATAAAAGCTTAATGAGAGCCCATCTTGAACATGGATACGAGATCGATTTCCTTAACAAGCCGAGCTTGAACATAGGAGGCTCCGTTCGAAAGCTCACCAACAAGCTCAACTTGATGAGTACTAGGCTTTTACTCGAGTCTGTTGGCTCGACTAAGACTCTGACTCCAATAGGGTTAGACCAAGTTTTATTTACTTAGTTGGCTTTAGAGAGATACCTGCCTAATCAATAGTCCGGACTGAAATTGCTAGTGCTAGTTTTGATACAAAACAAGCCCATTACACGACAATAATAGGTTTTCCCCTCTACATTGCAATATTGAATGTACAATATGCTCGGCCTGACTCGAGATCTAGTTGGAAAGCTTGTGAGTTGCTCTTAGATCGAGTCTAATTGCTCGCAAGCCTAGCCACCGAGGATGTAAATCGAGTATCGGGTCATGAATCAGTCCACAACTCATCCCACGTAGACCTGTCGCCAATAATAAGGCGATAAGTCACCACTATCAATGTCAGCAGCTTGCCATAAGCAATGACAAAATGTAACTATCCGTGCACGTACGGTGCACCCTAAGAAAATGATATTCAAAGATACCACATGAAATAAACTGTTTTAGCTTTCAAATATGATACTTGAGCTATACTTGAATTATGGGAGTATAATATAGAAAAACAAAATATTGATATTGAAACTTAAAAGCCAGGAAACAAAGCAAACCACAATGTGAAATATATTAGCAGGTCAAAGTTTCAAGTTGCAACAGGCATGGGAATACAATTTTAGAATATCTTCCATATGATGCAAAATCTATGAGCTCGAGTCAAATCCCTCGACATTTGAAATTTTAGATCTGAAGAGTCGGTGCAGTGGGAAAGAAAGAAAAATAAATAAAAACAAAAGGACCCCCAGGCAAACGGCAAATAAGTTCAAGGTATTAAACTTCAAAGTAGCCTTTCTTCTTTACAGTAGCAAGCTGCAAACTGGTGATAGTTCACAGTGTTAAAGTGCAAAGTACCCTTTCTACTTTAAGTTGCCTTTCTGCTTTTTGTCAATAATGCTCCTTAAGAACAATTCTGCGCTGCGAACATATACTGTGATATTTGTTTTTTTATTTTGGGGCAGTTCTGTGTGTAGCCATTCAGATAATCTGTCAATTGTTTCTTGGAACATTAATTTTCTCCTAGTGATATTGCAAGAATTCGAAAACCAAAAAATGGATCTCCACTAGAAGCAAGTTCAATCAACCTACGTAGATGATTGATGTGTTAAATAGAAGATTGACATGTTAAATGAACTATGTACCAGAAATGCAAAAATCATAGTACAATCTATCTTTGTAGACATTACCTGGAACTCATTTTTCCAGCAATACCCTTTTGATATTCTTAATACTATATTACTAACGTGGATCAGTTTTGCATTAGATTTATGTTAATTGTACTAATTGAAGCTAGAACAAACAGAAACCATGTTCTTACTTTGATACCTAGGTCTGACTATAGCAAAGCTATTTGCATGGATATATGGATACAATAATAGGATACAGATAAGTTGCTGAGATCACGAGGATTTTGAGAAACTAGGATACAGACCCGGGGGATACGATTAAATAAGTATGGATAACATGTTAAGCTTAGTTTATTCGTCTAACATAAAAACAAACATTAAGTAATGAAGATTTAAGAACGCAAACTTGATGTGTCATTTAGTGAATGCTAGCCGCTAATAATTTGTCATTGCAAGGAAAATTATTTTATTATAAAAAAGAAGATTGATATGTTCATTTAATCAATGTGCCAAATGTATTAAACCAATGTACAATCTTTTTAGCCATAGATGGAGCCAGGATTATTGTTAAGGTGGGGCAACCGTCATGGAACTTCAGGCCAGAGGGGGCAACCTACATGGAAGTAGGGTAGAAATGTGAAAATCCTAAGAAAAATTAATGGTCATTTACTGAACTAGGGGTGTTGGGGGAGGGGGTGCAGTGGTCCGCTCTTAAACATTATTCTGATACCCTGGTGAATGGTGATATTATTAGAACTTTATACGTACTTATTAGTGACGAGGATCACAAATTTTACCTAGATTTCACATTTTTATGATACCTACACCTCACTATAGCTGAGTAATAGTTTGATGCTTCTTTATTGATAAGATCATCGGTACAAGAGCCAGAGGCCAAGAGGTGCTTGTAAAAGATAGAATATATCCTTTAAAGGTTGTAAACACCCAAGGGATTTATCCTTTTATTGTAATACTTCTTGATTGCTTATATTTTGTTTCTCTCTCTTCTTTTGACTACCATATTTCAGAATATACTTACTAGAACTGATTGCACAGATGAACTGCGGATGGCTGTCAAGGAAGTTATATGTGATGACAAAAATGAACGGATTCATTATGAAGAAGCATTAGTAGCAATCACAGTGGAGGAGTCCTTGAAGCGGTATATCTGGTTTTCGTCTTTAGTATCTATGATGGATATATGCTCTTTTAAAAATGTTTCATTCGAGAATTTCTTTTTTTGTAGATACTGTCAACGCATCCCACGGTCTGATTTTTGGGGAGGAGAGTCGGAGCTTTTGGTAAGCATATTATTTACCTATCCTTTTATAAACTCCCAAACTAATGGACATGATTAAAAGGGTCCCTAAAGGTTCAATATATGTAGACAAGAGGGAACAGCTTCACCATGAATGGCCACAAGGCAAGACCTAGCAATTGTTTTTCAGCCTTGCTGTTTGCCTAAGAGTAACAGCTCACATTTCATACGTAACAGCACTTGAAGCTTTATTGGAGTAGACATTCAAAATATCAACTAACTCATGGCCTGGCCTTGTATTTTATTTCTTTGTTTGACTAACAAGCATTGTAATTAGCTTGATTGAAGATGAATCTATATATAAAAAGGTAACTTCCTCTCACTCACCCTCACCACCGCCCTTAGTCCCACCACCCTTACCCCTTACCCCCAACCCGACACACACACACACACACACACACACACACACACAAAAGAAGAAAGTAAAAGAAAATAAGTTTTCGCATAAAATATTTCCAAAAGCCAAGCTTATAAAGCTTGGTTGTGACTCTTAGTGTGTCTCAAAGGAGATACGTGCGCAATTTTCTTCCATTTTGGCTTGAGATCTGATTTAGGTTCCATTATATGTAAATGCTAATATAAGAGCTATAGAAGTCTTAAAATCCTTTTCCTCCTCTTACCTATCTTTTCCATGTCCCTTCGCCCATGCATATAGTCCCGTACTCTAGTAATCTCAAATAAATCCCAACAAAATTTACATTATTAAGAAAATTAGATTTTATTGCATGCTTTACATGTGCAAATTCAAAATTACTGGTTCCCCTTAATGATGCTAAAATACAAGTTAGTTCAAAAGAGTTACATTAAGGGATTATTTCCAATTTATATCTACATTATAATATTTTATGTATCACATATCCGCATGAGGTTGATAGATTGCTAGTTGGAACTTGGCAGTAAGCTTCACATGATTAGTTTGGGAATTTGTGATTGTTTACAGGCTTTTATTGAGAATTCTCAAAGTATCTGCTGAAGCCAATATCTTAGTCTGGTTTTGGATCAGTCTCTATCAAATCCGAGACAAAATAACTATATGTATCAATTGTAACCGATACTTAGCTTTGTTGAAAATAATTTAGAGTCCTAATGTCTTTACTATGTTGGGGGGTTATCCGATTTTAGGCCAAACTTCTGGATCTAGGAAAGAGATTTGTGTGTGTCCGCATGCACATGTGAGATGAGCGGTGGGTTATCCAACTTTAGGCCACGCTGCACACATATCCGCACACACGTGCTTGGGAGTTCCTTTTAGTCAAATTCCACCAATTACTAAAGAAGTATGATATGGATACATGCGAGTAGCACAGCGAGAAGAAACATATAGCTTTTCCTGAATTGAAACAATGCATGGTAGACGCTCTATACTTTTAAAGACATTTTTGGGTCTTGATATCGTATCTCATTCATCTTCTGAGAGAAATGCATGTCCAGTGTGGATGGATTCCTATTGGCACATAGACGGATCTTGTCCCGGATCTATAGTGGTATGCTTGTTAGCAATTAACTCTACTGAATAGACCAATCAGACGGATTGCATATCATTTTATCAAAAAGTTTGCCTCACACTGGCACATGGCAGTATGTCACATTAGTGATGATGAGATTGAGGAGCACTATGGTTGGAGGAGTGGAGTTCTCTTGGAGTGCTTTGTGACTATAGGCTACCCTTAAAGTTGAAAGAAAAATTAGTGCATTCATGGAAAGTTGAGCTTGTGTCAATTAATACAATGAGAGGATGTTTTATGGGATGGTTGGACAAGTGTAAAGGATAGCTGTAGATCCGTCAGTTAGGAGTACTAGAATCTTAGTTAAAGGAGCTTCAATATAGGGTTGACCAAGTGAACTTGCATGAAGGCTGTGAAAAAAGGATATGCTATTTGATAATATTTGGAGGAGATGACCCTTAATAGAGCTGAATTGAAGAAAAGTATTTATGTAGCCGAACCAATAATGTGAGAAGGCTTTGTTGTTATTTCACTTATAATTTGGTTGACAATTTAAAAACTCCAACATTCTATTTATTTCCACTTTGATTATTTGTTTTCCTTGCATAAATCACTTGCCCAGGAGTGGTTACAAAAATAACAATTTAAAAGTTTAGAAGTCGTTTTCGCTTGGCACTCCTAATAAAAATTGGAAGTACCTATAACAGTGGAGGTCCTTACGTTTTTTTCTTTCTGAAAAACATGAATATTTGTGTTCCAGAGCAACTAAGACTTCTATTGTCAATTTCAATTTAAACTGTATTCGTACTACAAAAACTTCAAGTCTGTATTCTGATTCTTTTTCTTTACTGGCTTCATTTAAAAATATCATTTTCTTACTATCGACTTTTAATAACCATCTCAGGTGCTATCAAAATTGTGCCATCAGCCGATTATTGTTTATATACCTGAGCAAGAGGTATTTCTCAATTGTCGCATATTTAAATTTGTTTGAATGTTTGCAATTTATAGATAAAGAGTTTGGAAACAAATTATTGTTTCCAAGTTAAATTTATAAATTTACTTGTTCAAATTATTAACTTCCTGTGAGACCAGATAATAATGTGGATGACCATGCTTCTTGGGGTCCCTGTAGGAATTTTCTAGAAGGAGGGGGGTGGGGGAAGGGTGGTGGGGGGGGGGGGGGGGGGGGGGGTGTCAAAATCCGATTGGATATCAATGCATTGCATCAAATGCAAGCCAAATGTATTGGAAGGATATAATGAGCTACCCGGACACATATTCCACTTTAGGAAATTTCCGAAGGGGACCCCTTAGGAACCATTTACCCACCATATCCTCCCCATAACTACTTTCTTCCAATATACCTAGTTGGAACGCACGGAGGCAATGATATCCAATCGGATATTTTGGCACGTGCACACCCCCCCCCCCCCCCCCCCCCCCCCCCCCCTTCCTCCTCTCCTCATCTTCAGAGATTTCCCACGGAACTTGTATGATATTTTCTAGTGGGGTCCCACATAATTGATTTTTTTCTTCACGTGATCAATTTTTAGACTAGATTGCAGCATATCAAGCTAGCCATGATTCTTAAATGTTATATATTGAATATGGAGTACATGTGAATCTTTTTGTCACTATCTAGTGCAAAATATGTTCAAATAGTAACATATATATATGTCAGATTATGACAATCCGTGTCACTTCTCATCATTATATAATCCAAGCCTTCTCCCATAGGGAAAGGGGTCGGCTCTACAAGAAAGTCTCATACAAGATTTGAAATTTTTTACGACTGGTTGTTGACTTGATGTCAACCCTCGATGTTGGTGCCAAATTCTTACCTAAGGAAGCTATGAGCATGAGAGAGCCTTGTCATAAAACCTATGTAGCCAGTTGGCAGGTAGGTAGACCTACCTTTTGGTTGCAGTTTAAGTTCATAAAACCAAGGAGCACCCTCCAAGTTCTCCTAGACTATAAAGAGTCTAGACGAAGAGATAGGACAATACAATTTGTTATAGAAAATTACATTCATCGGCACATTACGCCAAGGAGTGAAGCATTGAGAATCCCAATGGAATACATATTTTGCAGCCTATTGGCAAAACCAAATAGTAACAAATTGATATCTCGGATAATATCAATCTTCATCGAGATCTATCATTTATTGTGGCTCTAGTGGCTAGTAGGTGGATAACGCATCATAACTGGATGGGTTCAATTCCATGGGGAAACGGATTATTCCTAACAATTATGGTTAGGAATCCTCTTCTCTCAAGAAGGCCAAAGTCAAAATTCTTCTTTTGGCAATAAGTCACGTCAAAATTTTCACTTTCAAAGGCAAAGAAGCATTCCATAATCCGGTCGAGTTCTGGTAAAC
Source organism: Iris macrosiphon (assembly GCA_036927795.1). Taxonomy (NCBI): domain Eukaryota; kingdom Viridiplantae; phylum Streptophyta; class Magnoliopsida; order Asparagales; family Iridaceae; genus Iris; species Iris macrosiphon. The sequence goes on along the minus strand of JAYESA010000018.1, from coordinate 153,727,409 downwards.
ATACATTGATTTCACACTAGGACACCCATTTGGGGTCCACTTCTCCTAGAGTCAGCAGCGGGAGATAAGCGAGTCGATCTGAGAAGAGAGAAAATTCTGAACGTCTTGAGAGCACTCCTCCGTAAGAATCTGTCTAAATGTAGGGCTCCAAGACCAATTCTGATTGTCTTCCTTGTCTCGACACAAGGCAATCTTCATCATATGTCATCTGATACAAGCTAGGAAAACGTTGCTGCAAAGACATAGGGCCTAACCATACATTTTTCCAAAACTTTAATAAAAGAACCATTACTTCATCTGAGAGAAATACCATCTTTTGAAGTTTATATCAGATTTAACCACACCTTTCCGGAAGGAGAGATGAGAAAGATTGTTTGGAGAGAGATCCCAGAAAGGCTTTCTTGTTTTTAATTAAAATAACCTGTTTTGCCATGGATCACTAAGAGAAGATAAAAGTTTCACCCTCCACTTGGCCATAATGCATAATTGAATTGTTTCAAATTAATTTAGGGTTGTCAGTTGCTCTATATTTGGTTTGCAGAAAATTAATATATCATCAGCATAATGAATATTTAGAATCTCTTCATTCATTCCAAGCCCAGAAATAAGATTGTGTTAACCCTCTCCCTGTTTGATGACATGCTCTTAATCTTCCTATTCTTTCCTTTTGTTAAGTCATCTCTACTTGAAGATTGCTCATCGCCATCTCTACTTGAAGATTGCTCATCGTCGCCTGCTTTTTATGCATCCTTGATAAATTACTTTTGTATTGGACAGTTTCTACTATAGCTGATGATGTTTCATATCGTGTTTACTTCCCAAATATAAAAAGGATTGCTTATCTACTATATATGATGATGATTCTCACTGCATTTTACCACTGATGTGTGGAATAACAGCATAGTGGGAGAACATCGGGCGGCGGCTTTATTCCTATTGCAGAATATGGATCACAATTTAGCAACAAATCGAAAAAGGAGAAGCAAAGGATGCCAGTAAGGTTGCTATATAGTGGCAAGAACCATTATGATTTACTTGTTTGAAAATGTTTTGAAATTCTGTTGTCAAGTGGGGCCGAGTGAAGCTTCTGTCATCCCAAGTGTACCCCAAAAGTAAATTTGTTAATCTGCTGAGTTTGTCATTCAAGCGTCCATTTGTAAGTTTTTATGCCGCTCCGGTGAAATGATTGTGACAAATTAAAGAAGAGAGGATCTTTTATGTTTCTTTTCATTCGAAACGTTATTCTGTGTTTAAGCGGACCCATTCTTCTTCTTATGCGTTTGATGAGAATTGCTTCCCCTTGGTGGTGTGTTTTTATTTTGTATGCTTCAGGTTTGAGCAGTCACCTGCTGAGTTGTAGGAAGTATTGAAGTTCTCTCAGCTGTTTGATGGATTGTTTGCTGTGATCTATTTTGATGGATTGCATGAAAGCTAGTAAACTTTTGATCCATATTTAGTTAAGTTACAATCACTATTTTGCAGCAGGTCCAACTATTCTAGGAAACATAAAAAGAGTAAATGATATTTCTTTATCTTAGTTAAAAGATATTGCAGTTGAATGACTTTTCTTAGTTGATGTTAATTTTGTATAATTTAATTTCTGATTTTTTTTATTAATTTTTTTATATGAGATTAGGTTTTCATTTATTTTTTGCACCGTCGTACTTTATGAATCTTATCTCCGGCCACGAAGTTTATTTGCCTGATTGTTAAAAAATTAATTTTAGTTTGATTTCATTGTATATCTTAAAAATTAATTTGTCTGCTTTCATCCATGATTTTTCTAATTTCAATTTTGGTTTCGTCATAATTTTTTTTTTTTCTGATTTTCAAATTTAAATTTGCACGACTTATTTGAATTATATTTGAATTCTCAAATTCAAATTTATAAAAAGAACATGAACCAGGACGAAGGTTGCGTCGGAAGTCGCATTACTCCGTTGAATTCGATGTAGAAACATAAAAAATGAGTAACGACATGGTTTCTCTATCCACGCTCTTGTCGAGAAGATAGGTGCCCTCATCCCATAACAAAACAAACTGTAGGAACCATGGATGACTACTCCTTATACGATATCGTCTCCGTTCGCGAGGGGGGGCGGAATGTGGATAGCTTCATGTTGTGAATTATAAAATCAGGCAAGTTTTGCTTGATTTTGGTTGGCTTAAAAATTGTTATACTAGTCTCTAATTTCTAACAACACCTGATTTGAAAATCTTCATTTTACTTGAATTTAGATTTCAATTTGACTACACTCAATTTGAAAATCACAAAATTATAATAACGCGGTTAGAGCATCAATACTAAGGTTGGTCCCAAATTTTTGATTCTACATTTAGTATGTAGGAGCTCATTTGTAGAATAATAAGACTTAATTGGAGTCTTATGATGGTCTAGTCTCAACCACAAAGAGCTATAGCTTTTGTCTGAAATTTTCTGAATGTAGTGTGAGAGCTCGTTCTGTAGAATGGTAAAGTTTAATTGGAGCCTCGTGATGCCCCCAACCCATTTTTGTTTTAAAATTTGTAAGAAATTGTACCTCTTAACCTATTTTCTATTATTTTCATGTGGCCCTACCAATTCTAGATTAATTTTTTTAATTATAAACTTGAACCCCGCACCCCCCCTTCCTCCGGAGCTATATGGGTCCCACCCGGCCCCACCTCTCCCCTCTCCCCCCCAATGGAGGCCGACCATGTGGCCTGTTGTAGGAAGGTTGTAAGCATTTGGTTGTAGGTATAACAAAGCCCTATATTTTGGCAAATTCTATAGACACTCTAACACTTACTTAGGACAACCCATTACTTCAGGACATCTCAGATTTTTGTAACTTTTACTTAGGGCAGCCAAAAATTTATTCATGACAGCCAAATTCTCCCAAACATTCCCAAAACTCTTCATTCTAAATCTAACCCTAACCTCAACCACCGGAGGAGGAGGAGGCGGCAGGAGGTGGGGGAGGAGGCGTAGGCGCGGGCAAGGGAGCGGCGGCGGCGACGAGGCGTAGGCGCACGCGTTCGCCTCCGCCCCTGCCGTCGCCGGCCCCCGCGCGCGCGTGCGTGCAACCCCCGCGAGCAGCCTCCCGCGCGCGCGTGCGTCTCCGACCCCGCTCGCCATCGCCCCTCGCCGCCCCTCTCGACGTTGCCTCGGCTCGACGCCGCCCCCGCTGTTGTTGCTTCTTCTTCTTCTTCTTCATCGTCTTCTTCCTAGGACTGTAACAAATTTGACAGTCCTTTCTATTGGAAGGACTGTCAAATTTGTTTACAGTCCTAAGAAAGGACTGTCAATTTGTTTACAGTCCTAATTATTTAGGACTATAAACAAAATTCTGTCAATTTTTTTTACAGTCATAATTATTTAGGACTGTCACAATGTTACTGTCAATATTGTGACAGTGTTGGAAAAAAAATTGGACTGAAATATAAATGTCGTTGGCTTTTATATAATAATTTGGACTGCCATCAAGCAAAAAAATTAGATGACAAATTTATAAATAAACTGAAAAAATTTGGGATGTACTAAGTAAGTGTTGGAGTGCCTATAGAATTTGCAACGGTTTTTTTTAGCCCATCTGCTCTTTCAAGTGATTTCACAATGGATCAGAATAAAATCGAGCTATGACTCGCCGTTGTTCATTTCTTCTCAAATATATAGAGAGAGAGAGAGAGAGAGAGAGAGAGATGGCGGAAAGAAATTCAGATCGTCCTCATACTCCCGCCGATCTTCTCCGTAAAATTAAAGGTAGGTCTCGATCCTTTCGAAGGAGTGAATTAATTTTCGTCGTCCTCGTCCTCTGCATTTTCATTTTCATTTTATTTTTTTGATTTTGCAGGTTTCGTGAGATGTTTGGTGGAACATCTTTCCAATAACCGCACTCTCTCCATTGCGTTAGATCGCTACAAGAACTACTGCTCCGAACCTAACTCTCGCAACTGGTAGTGGTGGCGGAACATCTTTCCTACACTGTTATTAACTCCATTATAGTTTTATATTGATTGAGATGACAGATTCTCCATAAATTTTTACTAGAAGGAAGGAAAACACCTCATTTCTACTACTAGTTTCTGAATGTTAACAACACGACACGGATACAGAAATACGGCACATCACGATACGGTTATGGATACAGAAATGCTGACACTTGGTTGATTTTGGCGTGTTCAATACATGCCCGACACAACACGGACAAGTCATTGATTTTTAAAGTGCCTGTCTGTGCTTCCTAGGGGTGCACCTACATGACCTTATGTCATACCTTATATAGACCATCAAGCATATTTAGAAAAGACGAAGTAATACTAGTCTTTATGTTGAAAGACTAATGGCACTGATGATTAAATTTTGAAGAGAAATAGATTTCGTATTATTGTTGTTACTAATGCTTTCTGCTTGATTATTATGAGGCAGATCTCTTTCTTCTAGAATACTAAAGTTTTAGGGTTATTTACACTAACTACTCCTATGTTTTTGGTTTATAACACCGGGTACCCCTGCTTTTGAACAAATTACACTAACCACCCCTCCCTTTAGAAAATAAAATAAAAATAGGGGTAGTTAGTGTTGTAACTTTTAACTTTTATCCTAAAATACACCCCTCCCTTAAGAAAATAAAATAAAAATAGGGGTAGTTAGTGTTGTAACTTTTTACTTTTATCCTAAAATAAGGGTACCCCGTGTAATAAACCAAAAAAGCAGGGGTGGTCAGTGTAGCTTTTTTAAACATAGGGGTACCCTGTGTTATAAACCGAAAATATATGAGTAGTTAGTGTAAATAACCCAAAGTTTTATGCTTAAGTTCCTGATTCTGGGAGAATATTTATTTTGGGAAAAGAGCTGATTCACCATCTCCTAGGATGAAGTATTCAAGGCAAATGGGAATGAAATGAAGAACAAATTTGATTCTTTCATATTTTTCTGATATTGGGAATTTTGGTGATCATTGCTCTATTAATAGTTATATATATTTCTCCATCTGTACCTGTAGTTTCCATCTGATATTTATCTTGAATACCTTTCTGCAAAACAGATTAGTAGTTACATACCAGTGCATTGTCGTTAATTTATAGCATCTTGGGTTTCAAATTGAATTCAGGAAACACATTCTTGGTTACGGCTTTGTCAGTGACGTAATTGATTTTCAGTTATGCCCCTCGAGGTAAAAATCTATGTTAGTTTTCTTCACATTTTATCTACTTTTTTTATTGCAGTAATTGCAGCTCTGACTTGCCTTATGGAAAGGAAATAATCTTTCTTGAAAGAGAAAGCCATGCACATAGACTTGGTATATTATCTATTTTCTCATGAATCATTTCTTCATATTCAAACAAATTCAGGCAGTCCCTTTAGACCTGGTGAAGAAACTCTTTATTGTTCAATTCTTTGTTAATTAGTGGTGATGCAACATTTTGTGGCATGATTCCGTCATTTGCTTACTTTGTTACCAAACCACCGAACCTCACAAGCAATGCATTTCTTTTCAGATGTCTTTCTTAGAGTGCTATTGATTGTACAACAATTACTGCAAGAGAATAAACATGGATCCAAGAGAGACATATACTACATGCATCCATCTGTTTTTATTGGTATGTTTTTTTATCTGTTAAACAAACCTAGATTAGGGTTCATGGACAGGATACCTTTCTTATATTTTCACTGATTCATCTTCTTGTTCAATGTAAATGTGTAAAAAGAAGACTATTAATCATGCACAAGAGGAGAAAGGGGTTAACCGAGTGGGACACATACCTCACCTACCCTCTTCCAGCTCTCCACCCATGCATGGACATGTTACTACCTTAGACCAGACAATTCATATCTAAAATATGGAGTATCTCTAAAAGTTTCTTTAGTGTTTAATTTGGTTCTATTGGACCAGCTTTTAGCCAACCAAGGCTTTGTTGTTGCTGTTTTGAAACAGTTTACAGTTTTTGTAGTTGAAACAAGAAAGACTGGATGGATGAGTGGAGGTCAATACATTATAGGATGAGAAATGAACGGAATTATGGGAAGTGGGAGTTTGTATCAGTTTAGAATAAGATGAGAAAAATCTGTTTGATATGGTTTGAGCATGAACAGGAAGGTTGATAGGTGCACCAGTAGTAGTGATGGGATCTTGGTTAAAGGAAATTGTAGAACTTGAGATACTAACTAAACAAACATGGATTGTATTAATGGAGAAAGATATGATCATTGTTGTTAAGGGTGCCGCCGAGGCATGCCTAACCGTCCAAAAGGTAAGAGGCGATGTTTCACCACCTAATCCAAAGACAGGTGATGTATCTTCTCTAGGTGACGCATAGACGAGAAAGGCACCAAAGGCAAGATTAGGCGAATGGGTATTTAGGCAAGCCTAGGGGAACGCCTATGTGTGTTGGGTGTTTTAAGCAGCTTTTTGGGGCATTGTTTGGGTTTTTTTAAATAAGTTTTGTGGGCTTATTTGGTTTCATTTGTTTTTAAAGTTGGAGGCTTAAGTTTTAAAGGTACAAATAATCTTTTTTAAGTTTTAACACTATAACTTACTAACTAAATAGACATAAAAAAGAGGAGAATATCGTGCAACGACGATAGAGAAGAAAGAAACGACATTCCTCTCGGTGGGCTCCTCCTTGGGACGGATTTTTTTTGGATATTTTTCACCATTGTTGGCCGAATTAAGGTGAGTTTTATTTCCTTTTCCTTTTTTTGTTTTGTTTTCTTTGATGATTCTATTCATCTTTGCACTCACCCACAAAAAGTTAGGTTTTGTTTAATCTATTTTTTATTCCATTATTCTTTATTGCTTCTATTCTTCTTTTTCCTGTCTCTATAAAACTCTCACAAAAAGCAACCCATTTCACACAACCCATTTTGATGTGCTTATTTAGATATGTTTTCTTCTTTTTTGCCAAGTGTTTGTTTTTCTATTATGTTAAGTTTGTTTTTAATAATACTTATTCTAACGACTTTGAAGAAGAAGGATTCATTAAGTCATTCAGGAACTTGGAACATTGACTCGTAGAATATCTTATGTTTGTTTTTCTATTAGAAGAATTTGTCTTTTATCATAATGACGTGTGATGTTAATTTTTTTTTAACTCAATGTTGTGTTTCATAGGCTATTTGATGATGTTGTTAAGTTACTATGTTGTTTTCTATTGATAATTTGGTATTATTATTTTTTACTCTTTTCTTTAGTCTATTGTTTAAACCTTGAGTTTGATCAGTTTTTAGGGATATACGACAGATTTGGATAACCTAACTTTTGAGGACAAAAGTTATAAAAGGTGTTATGGACAGGGAATTTGAGAAGATGTCCATGTGGCGCTTTTCTTCTCCGACTAGGCTAGATGATGAGGCTAGGCAGCTTGCCTAGGAGCGCCTGTAACTTTTTAAAACACTGGATGTGACAGTTGCTAATATTACAAAGGGAATACCGTTAATAGAGCTAAATGGAAGAAAAGGATCCATTAAGTTGACATTAGAAATTTGGGATATGATATATTTTTGTTGTTGTTATTAGATCCTAGAAAGTTTTAATATATATATATATATATATATATATATATATATATATATATATATATATATATAGACACACACACACAGTTTGCCTGCTTTTACTTGCTATGTATTTCATGAACATATTTTATCCTACCACAAACGAATAAATTCTTAGTTATTGTAACTTATTTCTGTGATTTTCCATATGACTGTTGATGTGGTTGTAGTATTGCATCAAACATAATCCTTTTTGACGTTTCTATAACCTGGTTGCTTTACTTACGAAAACATTGCAGAACAAGCAGTGGTTGAGCGGATTTATGGGAAGTTGGAGTTTGTGTCAATTTAAAATTAAACTAGAGAAATCTGTTTGATATGGTTTGAGCATGTGCAGGAAGGTTTATATATCTTGGTTAAAATAGAACTTGGGATATTAGACTAAACAAACATGGATTGTATTAGTGGAGAAAGATGTGACAGTTGCTAATAGTACAAAGGGAATAGCCCTTAATAGAGCTAAATGGAAGAAACGGATCCATTAAGTTGACATCAGAACTTTGGGATATGATATATTTTTGTTGTAGTTATTCGATCTTGGTTAAAATAGAACTTGGGATATTAGACTAAACGAACATGGATTGTATTAGTGGAGAAAGATGTGACAGTTGCTAATAGTACAAAGGAAATAGCCCTTAATAGAGCTAAATGGAAGAAACGGATCCATTAAGTTGACATCAGAACTTTGGGATATGATATATTTTTGTTGTGGTTATTCGATCCTAGAAAGTCTTTTTTTTCAAATACAAAATTTCCCTGCTTCTTTTACTTGCTATGTATTTCATGAAGATATTTGTTCCTACCACAGACGAATAAATTCATAGTTATTGTAACTTATTTCTATGATTTTCCATATGACTATTAATATGGTTGTAGTATTGCATCAAACAGTATCCATTTTGACGTTTCAATAACCTGGTTGCTTTACTTACGAAAACATTGCAGAGCAAGCAGTGGTTGATCGGGCAATTAACGATATATGCGTCCTCTTAAACTGCAGCAGACATAACCTAAATGTGGTGCGTCATTTTATGATGTTAAAATGACATGCATATGAGTCAAAACTTGGAATGGTAGCAGAATTCGTTTTTATTTGTCCATGAATGTATTTAATAGTCATATTGTAAGGAGCCATGCAACTTCATATGCTTTGATATGGAACTGATCATGATGAAGACCCCCCAAAGAGGGAGGGGGGATGGAGTATTGGTCTTTGAATTTGTAAATATTTACCTTCGCAGATCTCATTCTACTTTTTTGATGAAATTGAGTACTAGTTCTTCTCCATTTTGCAGGTTCCTGTAGGAAGAGGGTAAAATACTAACACCATGGAATCACAAAATATGATAAGATATCCTTCATCCTACCATGAATCTAGATTTCTTTACAATATCATGTCCAATTGGTAATTTGATGGATGAGTGTCCGTCTGCTTTGCATTAAGAATGAACATGGCAAATCTTAGAAAAGAACCATCACCAGTTTATAAGCAAATGTTGTTTGAATTCTTCTTCAGTATGTGTTATTATCAGGGAGATATATTCGTTAATAATCCTTCAGTGATGTCAAATGTTTAAGACTCTCCAACCTTTACTTTTCTTCTGTGACGAGAAATGTAGAAAGTTGTGACTTCTAGCGTGAGATAAGTTTTGCACTTTTGTATGTGTGTGTTGCTCGAAATGACAGCAAGGCTTTGCGCTTGTAGCCTGGAGGATGCGGGTTTGAGTCTCAGAAACGGCCTCTACATATATTGGGGAAATGCTGTGTACATTTTGACCCTCCTCAGACCCTACAATTAGTGGGATCCTCATGGGTCTGGGGTGCCCTTTTAGTTTTATACACCTTTTATTATTATATTACATAAGTGCTAGAAATGCCAAGCAACTAATGCAATCTATTAAGTGAAAAGTAGAATCTGCTAACCCGTTAAGTACATAGTTGCGGACATATTTGATTATGATTTCTAGTACAACTTCTGGATTTAAGATTCATGTGTGATTCTTCCCTCATGCAATTGTTTTTGGTTCTTTGGTGAAAGAGTATCTACTTTAATTTTGATGACTGTACAAATTTCAAGATATTGATTTCCCTTTGCGAAAGAAATTCCTAAGATTGCTCTACAATACATCTAATTACAGTGTCCAACTGCCTAATCTGCAAGATAATTTTTTTTTATCAACTTGTGACATTATAAATTCAAGTACACCAAGAGTAGTTTCCTCTTATTCGACAGCTTTGTTGTTTTAGGTTGGTGATGGGTTGGCTTAAGTTTGTTGAAGCTGGCAGGGCAATACATTGCATAAGGAATCCCAACATTGTAAGCCTATGTTTACATTCAAAACTTAAGAGTGAATCATATTTTGGATCTTGTTAAGGTGGCTTAATTCACAGGCCTATCCCATTCCTGTATGCATTGGAGAAGTTGAAGGTATCCGCTCGTCATGAAATATGCGTTTAACAACTTGAATTCTTATATTAGGAAGATTAATAGTTTCTTATTATTGTGGTAGCATCTAAACTGTAACATAAGTTGGTACAAACCCTTAAATAATATTGAAGTCCCAGATTGTAATCTAAAATTTTAGTTTATTTTACTTTTGGAGATTATTTTTCTGAAATTCTTTGATTGTGATTCAACTCCTTAAATTTTTAACACTATAACTCCATTTACTCAATTTATGACTTTGACATATTCATAGGTATTGTAAGTGTGGCAAAATACGTACTTGTTGTAGAGAAGGAAACAGGTATAATATATGGTCAAGTCCATATTTCATTTTGCTCTACCAAATTATTGCCTAGTATGACTTTATTTTAATTTTGCAAATGGATACTTGTTGCAGTGTTCCAGCGGTTAGCAAATGATAATTTTTGTGATAGAAATCACTGCATAGTGATAACGGTGAGCTTAATATTTGTTTGATCATTATCATTTGACTTGACAAATATTACTAGCTAACTTCACTTGAGCATTATAAATTGGTTTCATGTATTGCTCCTAAAATGCACACCGCTTGCTGTTATGCAGGGTAGAGGCTATCCAGATGTCCCAACAAGAAGGTGATGTGGACTTTTCTTTATAGTATAATAAACGAAAGTAACAGTGTTCTTACTGGCACAATATGTAAATATCTTCCATAACGTGTGCTTACCGACATTCCCTGATACTTTCTTAAAACCAATTGTTTCTGGATTTGAGCCGGTATACATACTTTTTGGCCTATATTTCGGTTACATGCAGCAGCTGAAACTGGTATTTCGACCAATACTTCTGTTCATAGAGGCTTAACTAAGAACATTGCAGGACATGTAAATGACTTGTATCTTCTGCTTCATTGGAACTCTATTACTTATTGAACTTTTTTGGAGCTTTGACAGGTTTCTGCGCTACCTTGTTGACCAATTACAATTGCCTGTCTACTGCCTAGTGGATTCTGATCCTTATGGTTTTGACATATTGACAACGTACAAATTTGGTTCCATGGTAAGATTTTACTTTCTACCTTATTCCTAGAGGCACTTTAAGTGTTTCTAGTTTGCCTCCTCACATTGCGAACTCTGATGTGTTGTCTTTCCCTATGTTGCACTACTACATATATGGATAAGGACGCGATAAATACAGGGTACATACATTTTCAGATAGATACAATAGTCACCTATGTTGCACGAATTCGGACAAGGATATGGGTATGTACACGATACAAACACCGGTTCCCGTGTCTGTGCAACATAGGTCTTTCCTGTCCTGTCATTTGAAGGGCTATTGCATCATTGTAGATATATACAGAGGTTCTCAGTTTTCCTGCACTTTTTTGGAGATTTAGGGGATACTGTAAGGGTGGAAGTATCTACTTTTTCTTTGTAGTCTGCTGCTTCTATCCTGCTCCATCTGTGTTTGATTGCATGAAAGGTGATTGGATGAAAAGCAAAGGACTTTTATTTTCTCCTTTTCTTTCACTTTCATTAAGGGCCATTTTGGCAACCAGAAACTATTTGAAAGTTATGTTTCTTGAGCTTCTAGAAAATAGGGAAAGTAGGTTCCCACACTAAAAGGTTGTTTGTTTGCTAGAAACTAGAGCAATATGGTGACATGTCACTACTAAAATAATGTAAATGTTCACCATATTAATTTAAATAATAATGATAAATGATGCCCACACTTGTTTCCTTGAATTCCCACCATTTGGGATGGAAACTAAATGAAACCCTAGTTTCTTTGCTGACATTGCATGAAGCTTTATACTTTAGTTTCCAAGAACAAAACAACACATCAAGTGGAAACTAGGAGGATTTTCCATTAGTTTCCTAGTTTCCATGGTAGTTTCCGGCAAGGTTCAAAGTATCGGCCGATACCGATACGTATCGGCCGTATCGGATCGGATCTCAGCACTGTCGATCCGATACTCTAGAAAATTATCGGTATCGGCCGATATTGGTGGAAAATGTATCGTATCGAGCTGTATCGGTCCGATACGAGCCGATACGGACCGATACGAGCCGATACAAACCTATAACAAATTGCAGCATGGTATACATATCCTCTCCGACCAAAAACAAAAGCACATCAAATCCTCAAATCAACATCAAATAAAACAAATTATGCTTTGCAGACGTCAAATCCAATAATCGAAAAAATAACAGTGCAATAAAAACTTGTATAAATAGTCTATCATTTGTCTACAATGAACACACAACAAACCCTATTTTACAGAGAGATTAGAAGAAGTTCAGAAATTTTACCTTTTCCAGGTAACCAAATCCTCCTTCGCTGTGGAGATCACCCAGTCGACCTCGTCCTTGGCCTCCTCCTCCGCCTCCACCGCGGCTCGAAAAGTTCTCCTCCGCCTCCACCGCGGCTCGAGAAGTTCTCCACCTCCGTCCTTGGCTCGAGCTGTGGAGGCGTGACGCGGCGAGCGGAGGCGGAGAGAGAAACTCCCGGGGAGAGAGAAACATTCGGGAGAAAATGAATGTTTCTCTCTCCTGTGTGTTTTGTTTACGATTTAAAAATAAAATAAAAATTGCCACGTCAGCATCCATAAAACAAACATAAACCAATCTCCACCGTCCAATATGCCACGTCACCGATCCACCGCTCAGATCCATGCCACGTCAGCATCCTAAAAACACATCTAAACCAATCTCCACCGTCCAATATGACATGTCAGCGATCCACAGCTCAGATCTTTTTCACGTCAGCATCCTAAAAACACACCTAAATCAATCTCCACCGTCCATTTTGCCACGTCACCGATCCACCGCTTAGATCCAACGGCTGTGGATCTTTGGAAAAAAAAAATTCTCAGCGCTGGATTCGAACCCGTGACCACCCTATTTTACAATCATCCCACTAGCCAGAAAGCCAATGGAACTTGGGTGTTTAAGTCAGCATGTATATAGTATTTAAGGAGGCAACTTATATATATATATATATATATATATATATATATATATATATACTAGTATATATGCACGTGCTTTGCACGTATATTGGAGTGAATGATGTTGATGAGTTAGTTTATTTCTACTGCTTTTAATTATATAGGTTAATGGTTCAACCCTTCGAATTCTTTGGTAACAATTTAAAAGACTTAGCAAGTAGCATGAACCCTTTGATTTCCGTAAATGGTTGTCATTATTGCATCTCTTAAATGGTTGTCAGTGGAATTTATTGTAGGTATTCTTTTTAATTACTAAATATGTTGAAGGGTATTTTTGGAACAAAATTTTTTCACGGTGAAGCCTAGTTTTGGCATTATATAGTAGAATAGATATATATATATATATATATATATATATATATATATATATATATATATATATATATTCTGACTTATTTTATTTATAAAACTAATATATATATATATATATATATATTGTACTTATACACTAATATATATATATATATATATTGTACTTATACACTAATATATATATATTCTGACTTTTATTTATTTATAAAACTAATATATATATATATATACTTTAGTATATTCTATTGTATATATACATTATAAAACTAATATATATATATATATATATTGTACTTATACACTAATATATATATATTCTGACTTTTATTTATTTATAAAACTAATATATATATATATATACTTTAGTATATTCTATTGTATATATACACTAATATATATATATATATATATATATATATATATATATATATATATATATATATATATTCTGACTTTTTTTTATTTATAAAACTAATATATATATATATATATATATATATATATATATATACAATCCTGTTGTTACATACACTAATATATATATATATATATATATATATATATATATATATATATATATATTGTATACTATAGTATATTCTATTGTACATATACACTAATATATATATATATATATATATATATATATATATATATATTGTATACTATAGTATATTCTATTGTACATATACACTAATATATATATATATATATATATATATATATATATATATATTATATATATATATATATATATATATATATATATATATATTATTGTATGTAACAACAGGATTGTATATATATATATATATATATATATATATACTATCCTGTTGTTACATACAATAATATATATGTATATATATTGTATACTATAGTATATTCTATTGTACATATACACTAATATATATATAATCCTGTTGTTACATACAATAATATATTATATCTAAATATATTATATATACATAAACTATATACTATATATACATATACATATATATTGTACGTATATGCATCATATACTATATCTAACTATTTATTATTGTATATATATTATATATTATTGTTATCTATTTAACTTTTTATTATTGCAATATTTTTTGCTGTATATATATACTATATATCAATATTTATTATTGTACAATATGTTAATAAAATTATTATTGCATCTAACAAATTTTTATACATTTTTTATTACTGCATGTAACATTTTTTATTATTGTATGTAACGTTATATCATTTTCAGGATTATTTAATGGCACCAAAAAATCGTACGCCGGAGGAAATGGATGTTGGTTGGAAACATGGCAAATGTATCAATCCTAATAACAAGAGGAGGGTAGAATGCAATTATTGCAGGGTTATTCGGCTCAAACAACACTTAGCGGGTATTACAGGAAATGTAGCATCGTGTCCTGATGTACCGCTTGCTGTAAAAAGAGAAATGTTGCTTGTTGAGGGTAAAAAAAGGATAAAATAATAGCGGATCAAAGAAAACAACGGATAGAGGAGGAGTTGACAAGAATAGCTGGTGGAGTAGATTCCTCCTCGGAAGAAGATATTGATGACTTCACGGAACTTAGAAGGGGCATGAGAGAAAGTAGGAGACAACATGCAAGTGAGGAATGGGGTAGACGTCGAAGTGTCGGGGACAGAGAAACAGGGTCAAGCATGGGTCCGACGTTAGGTGGCCGATCAAAGTCGGTCGCATATCGTGGGGAGGAGGTAGGAAATATTCCAGAGGTAGGAGTAAGGGGTATGGACCCTTATGTCCTAAGAAGACAAGGGGCAATGCAACCCAAAATAAAGGGTGCAATTAAGGGGATAAAGAATACGAAAAGTTATATAGGAAGATTTATATCAAAATTCTTTATATATAATAATATATCATTCAATGCTGCTAAAAGTCCACACTATCAACCAATGATAGATGCCATAGCAGCTTCCGGGAGTGGAGTAAAAGGTCCAACTCCTTATGAGATTTCAAATACTTATTTAGATATGGAAATAAGTGACATGGAGGAGTACCTAAAATCTTTTCATATGTATTGGGATGAGTATGGATGTACAATTATGTGCGATGGATGGAGTACACAGAACAGAAAATGCATTATTAACTTTCTTGTGTATTCTCCACAAGGAACGATATTTCTTAAATCTGTAGATGCCTCTGACAAGTACAAAGATAGTAAATACATATTTGGACTGATGAATGAAGTTGTGGAACAGATTGGAGAAAACAGGGTCGTCCAAATAATTACTGACAATGGCTCTAACTACAAGTAGGCGGGAATGAGGTTAATGGAGGTGAGAATGCACTTATACTGAATTTTTATTATTATAAATATGTTTGTATATATGTTATTTATTATTGTAAATATAACTTCATTCTATATATATATATATATATATATATATATATATATATATATGCAGGTGAGAAGAAATTTATATTGGACGCCATGTGCAGCACATTGCATAGATCTCATGTTGAAGGATATAGCCAATGATCCACATATTAAGCCACTAATACGGAAGTCTCAAGATATGACTTGTTTCATATATAATCATGGTTGGGCTCTTAGCATCATGAGGACTGAGACTCAGAATGGAGAATTGGTTAGACCAGCCATCACTAGGTTTGCTACCAATTTTATTGCTTTTGATTCCATCCTTAAACATCAGGCTGATTTAAAAAGGATGATAAATACAAGGGGTTGGACAGATAACTACATGAAACTCAATCGTAAAGATAGAGAAAAGGCATATGTGATTGTCAGTTTAATCCATAGTTTAAAGTATCGGCCGATACCGATCCGATACGGCCGATACCGATACAGTTTGGCATGCCCCGATCCGATACCGACCGATACCCGATACTGACCGATACCGACATTAGAGGTCTCTTTTCCAGTCAATTCGGCAAAAAAATTTGAATTAAAAAGACCAATTAGAAAGGATGTAAAAGCATAGTAAGGTTGTAAAAACATATGAAAGAGGAAAACTTATCTATCGCATATAAATCAATCGACAAGGATGACTACTATTTCATTCAATATCAAAAATACTAAGAAACAATACTGAAAATACTTTTAATTATGCATAAATGTATAAAATATATTCTCTAAAATGTTAATAATTTACTAATAGTAGTTTGCTTTCCGATACTAACAAATCCGATACTCCGATCCGAAATCGCCGATACTACCGATACCGCCGATTCCGATACTCATAGGAATGGTCCGATACCGATTTCGATACCGATACTTTGAACCTTGGTTTAATCGAGAGTCAAACTTACTGGAGGGATATTGCAGGGGTCACTGCAATATTTTGACCTCTAGTAAAAGTTTTAAGAATGGTGGATAGCGATGATAAAGCGGAGATGGGTCATCTTTACGGAGCTATGGACAGGGCTAAAGAAATGATAAAAAAGAATGTTGGTAAAGGATATAGGAAGTGGTGGAAAATGATTGATACCAGATGAAATTTTCAACTACATCGAGATATACATGCAGCTGGTAAGTACTCTATAAATTGAATATCCTTCAAATGTTATTTTATAATATTTGTAGGAATTTTAAAACTAGTTATTTATTCAATATTGCAGGTTATTTCTTGAATCCTAAATACCAATATTCTAATGATGTTATAAATGATGACGAGGTACTGAATGGTTTCTACCGCGTCGTTAATAGAATGGTGAATGACAATACAACACGCCTTAATATAAACAAAGAGGTAATTATTATTTGATATTAGATTTATTCATAACTTCATATTAATGTCATAAGACCCATAACTGTTGTAATATCACTTTGCAGGTAGAAAAGTTCAGATTGAGAAATGGTGTATTTAGTTCAGATCAAATCCAAAGTGCTGTAAATAGATGTCTTCCTGGTAGTAATAGTTCATACTTTAAAATATTTATTAATTAAATTTATATAGTTACAAAGCTAATATATTTTATTATTTTGTAGCTGAGTGGTGGTCCATACATGCTAGGGAGGAAGTCCCAAATTTGACTCGATTAGTTGTGCGCATCCTAAGTCAAACAGTGTCTTCTTCCAACTGTGAAAGGAATTGGACAACATTTTCTCTCATCCATACTCGTCCCCGCAATAGACTTTTAATGACAAGACTAGAAAAATTAGTTTTTGTCCATTATAATATGAGATTGAGGGTTCGAAATATGCAAAGATCACGAGATGAACAAAATATTATAGATTTGGATGAGATATTTCATGAAGAAGATCCACTCATAGCTTGGACTAGAGAAAGGTAAACACCACTCTTAGATGGCAGAGAAAATGAGTGGTTAGATGATAACTTGGATGTCGATCCACAAGATATTGCCGAAAATGCTCGAAGGCCTGAAAAAAGAAAGAAAATACCAGATGTACAATCTCGACAGGTCGACAGCGATAAAGACGACACTACTGATAGTGGAGGCAATGGAGCTACACTCGTTGCTGGTGCTGACAATACTAATGAATATGAAAGTCCTGGAGATCAGTCTCATGAATACTCTGAAGACTGGCCAAGTGATTATCAACCTAGAGAGCACCGCATGGATGATACATATGCTGGAGGATCTAGTCATCATGATGTACCTACTCCTTCAGACAATTACAACAATACATATGATAGTTCATGCACAAGTTATTATCCATACAACACTCCAGAGGCGGAACAACATTCAACATTTGATGGCCTAATGACAATTTTTTTTCATAATACAGATATCGGTCGCTACTACCCTCATAACCAAGAATCATATCGGGACGATTATGATAATTATGAACAATTTTAGTGATATATTTGTATTTTTTTGTATTTGTATTCATTTTCGTATTTGTATCCTTATTGTAGTTCGTACTTATTGTAAAAAGACTATTATTCATGAAATTTAAATGAAGGGATAGGCCAGAGTCCCAATGAATTTTTTTGGCCAAGTGATTTTTTGTCGTACTTTTAAATTTAAACATGTAAACCTTGTTGCTAATTTTATTTCGATATATTATGAAACAAAATAATTGGTGTCATAGATCACATTGTAACAATTTATAACTATTCACGTATACTAAATTTCTGAATACAATTAAATCTTTATTTATTTACAAAAATTTTAAAAAATATCTCGATTCCTCGACAAATATAATTATGGGTCTTGTCACTTGTCTCATTATCTCATCCTGCCATTTGCATTGCTTCTAATCTCTTGTGCCTCCCTCTATGCGCCTTAATTCGTCAAAATTGAAACCTACAAAACAATACAAGATTAAATTAGTACGAATATAATGACATAGTAAGATTGTAACTAAAAATATGTAAAGGAAGACAACTTATATAGTTATATATCGCAGGTAAACCATTCAACAAGGATGACTATTGTTTTATTCAATTCTAATAATAAAAAAAAACATGAAAAACACTTAAATAATGCATAAATATGTAAATTTTTTTTTTTTATTTTTTTATTAATTTATTAATAATTATTTAAATTGCCGATACATCCGATACCAACATATCCGATACTCCGATCCGATACCGCCGATACTGCCGATATTGCCGATACGGCTACTCATACAAACTGTCCGATACCGATACCGATACCGAGTTCTTGAACCTTGGTTTCCGGTTGTCAAACTGGCCGTAACTAAAAAAGATAATACAATTCCGTGACTGATTTATCTCTTCTTTCCAGTTACTTCCCTTTGAATCATACTAAGTTTTGATCTCTCTGAGTTACTCATTTGATTTCTACGACTTGATTTGTTATGTTCCTATGAAGCTGGTTTCTTGTCGGCAACTTTATGCTCTGTTAAACTGATATTTTCAGCTGTAAGGGCCTGCTTTCAGTTCCACAGATCAAAATATCCATAATTATGGTTCCTTTACTTTTAGTTGATTTATTTGCAAAGAAGAAATGTTCTGATGTTGCTCTATCAAGTTAAACTTGTTCTGTTGTAGTAGACTAATATACATGTTTCTGTTGTCTAAGAAAATGGCATATGACGCAAAATTGATGCGCGTGGCTGAGATTCAGTGGCTAGGTGTTTTCCCATCTGAGTTGGAGAAGTACCAACTTCCAGCTCGATGCCTTATTCCATTGACTGCTGAAGGTGAATATCTTAACAGATTTGCCTATTGGATGATTTTAATTTATTTCTGACTTGTTGCTTCATAGTAAGTGCTTCATACCCAAGATATTCACTGTCTTGATTGCCTTAGATAAGAAAAAAGCTGAAGCTATGATGTTGAGATGCTATCTGCACCGGGAAGTGCCACAGTGGAGGTAGTGTCACCTAGATCACATTATTTTATTCTTTTGCTTCTGGTAGTTGTGTGATAGTCTGTCCCAAATTCCCAATTCAAAACGTATGAAAATTCCAGTCACATGGGATGTGAGCTTTCACCACCGAAAGCAGTTTGATCCAGTAATTTTCCTGTTTTAAATAAGGCCCAATTTGGTGCAGCTTTAGCTTTCTGAATCTAATAAATAATAATAATGTTGAAGCCTCTTGTTGTTATCCAAAATTTTCTGGTCAAATTCTGAAACATCTCAAGTAATGCAGATCGGAGTTAGATATCATGCTGCAAAAAGGAGTGAAATTTGAGATTGAAGCATTATCGGTTTCTTCGTTGTCCTTTCTGTCAGAAGAGTATATTCCTGCTAAGATTCGGTCTGGAGAATATATATAACAACATGGTATAGTTTGGTCCTATAATTTCTTTTTCGTAATTTCTACTTGTTGCTTTCTGAATGCTGACTAGTGTACTAGAAATCTAGTTTTTCATGTTACTAGCTTACTATAATACAAGTCTTTTCGTTCTTATGATTTATTGGTTTCCTCCTTTGAAAGGACAGTATATGGGGTTGACAATTATATTTATCTCCTAAAGCAAAATAAATTGTGAATACTTTTATATGACCAAGTGTGCATTTAAGTTGATGTGCATGTTTGGATATATTATCTGTAAGTGAGAAACAATGAAAGTCTACCAGCAAAGGTTATACTATTTTACGTGTATCTGTTTTTTTTTTTCCTTTTGAGATTTAACTGATAAACCAATCAAGCGGAACCCACTTAGCAAATCATCCGTGCTTGGTTGCGTGGTTTGCTTAAATCACATACTGTACAGGGAGATCTGATTTACTCTATATGGAAACTTACATTTATATGCAAACTGAAACTACCAATTATTTTATTTACACTATATGTGGAAACATAAATGTATAAGAACATATCTGATGTCATATATACCATCTATGAATTTATGGAATAACTTCATTTATCAAATTTTAGTATCATGTGATTGCAAAATACTTTATCTGCCAACAGAGTATAGTGAAGGTGACGAATGAAAGTGTACAATCCATCTGGCAACTTAAATTTCTGACACATACTTGAGTGGCAGTTTTATGGAGGAGATGTAACTGCAGTTAAAAGGACCTTCCAATTTTAGTCTCTGGATATATAATAATAAGAGTTCAACCATCATTTTCAGGATGAACATTTTTCTTTAGTATGTGTGCTGGAATAGTAGGAAGCAGTCTTCCAGTATACAACCGGTATGCTTATAGATGCATAACACTTGTGCCTTGTTAAGTTTTTGTCATTTTAGCACCCTTAAAAATGAAAGCAGTGGTTTTGTACAAAAATCTCCTTATTTCCATTTTAACTATTTAGAGAATTTTATAGCCTTATAGGATGTCGTACATCCATGTGAAATATGGAAGAAAGGTGAATTGGATTGGATGGAATTATTAAACTTGATTAGTTGAATTGGATTCGTGGAGGGGGGGTCAAAGAAAGGTTTTAATTCTTAGTCTAATAGCTCCAAAAAGTAGTATGACAACCTATGAAGACAAGGGCAAACTGAAACTCATGGCTTATGGAGAATGGATAAGCTACATGATATTGATATATGCATCACTACCGTAATGAACTGTTAATGCAATTCTTCATAAGGTAGCCTGATTCAGTGAGCAATGTAATTCCACGAATAGTATACCCTTACAATTTTCTGCTTCTGGGTGATGTAGAAGAAACCTTCTATTTTATGTTTTTTATTTCCCTTAGAGAAAAGAATTTGTGTGTTTGGGTGGGTGGGGGTGCTAATTCTTCTTTTGCTAGTGGGGGTGGGTGGGGGTGGGTGTGTGTATGTGTTGGGGTGGGGGTTGGGGGGGGGGGGGGGGGGGGGGGGGTGTGGATGTGAATCTTTGCTTTTATAGTTTTTTTTTTCCTTCTCTCTTAGAAAGGAATTTTTTTGGAACTTAATGCCTCATGCTAATGATAGGGGCAAGGTAGGACAACTAATGTTAGGAGCGCTGTTGGTGTTATGTGAGATGTATGGGGGTTTGTGTACTTAACAATAAAAACAAGTTTGAGGGTACGGTAAGACTTGTTACTTACATCCTGGAGGTAAGGTGGTAAGCTACAAATATCTTGACCCTCCCAAGTTCCTGTATAGAGCCTCTTGGAAGTGGAAAGACCCTTCATTTAATAAATCAAGTTATAGTGTGATTGTTCTCTGCTTGTTGTTGGCTCTTTTTCTTCTAGGGAATATCTAAACCATCAATCACCTTATATTTACCTCATGCAATCTAATTCTCGGTTTAGTTCTCAGATTGTTTCCTCCTAGTCTTCTCAATAATTATATTTTTGAAAAAACTTGGGCTCCAAACTTGACACGAGGAAATGTTATCCATTATCTGGTTGGTATATCTTATGTCACCTTTCTTTTTGTCTGGTTCATACCGTTCAGTCCAGTTTGTTCTGTATTGGTATGATAAATTATTCCTGTTGTAAAATTTATAATGAGGCCTGTCTCTACGATTAAACTTTATTTAGAAATCAAACATTTCCCTTTGCTTATAGGTCTGTGTTTGTGTGCATATTAATTGCCATTCATGTTCCATATTCTTGAATCACAGTTTATTTTGTTGTAGGGATATAGCAGATGTTTTGACTCTAACATCTTGGGGATTTGTCTCCGGATCTGGTGATCTATCTACAACGAAGTTTGGCATTGAACTTCAACAAGCCTTGGTTTAACATGACCCCCATCCTCTGCTTCGAACTCCCAAGCCTCTGTATGCTTGAAGGTGTTGTACTGGTGGTTTGATTTGTAACAGACCTTGTGTGCCTTAGTTGATAATGTCATGTTGCTCCCCATTCTGATGTTGTTAAATTGCAGGTATTGCAACAGCTGCACTAATAGCTTGTGTTTCTGTACTTACACATATTGGAATCCAAACTCAGTTTCAAGATAAACTCAAGTTTAATCATCTTGCTTGTCTTTAAATATTAAGGTTTTGAGGAACTTTAATGTCTCAGTGTATGCTTAAGAGATTTGAATAGATGCAAGATCTGTAGCTTTGTTTTCACCCTTTTCTAGTTCTATACATTATTGGCATTGCATGCAAATAGGAGTAGGGGATTCCTGCAACTGGCTGATGATGTTCTGTCCATGCTCTGTTCAATAAAAATACAGTAGCACATTAATATTTTTTCTGCATTGCAGGTGTCTAGTTTTTTAACTTTCAGTTCCAGCTATATATAAAATGCATTCACTTCCCCAACCTGTGCTTGATATTGTTCAAGTCTCAGCCATGATTTCAGCATACGATCTTAGCCTGCTCAGGACAAGATTGTCTAGCTTTTGTATGTGTGAGTTGGTGATGTGGTTGCGGGGTGTTGTGGTGCTTTTAGTGTTACTATGCAACAACATAACCTTTTATGCCGTTCTCATGTCAATAATCATATGCCTTAGTTGTCTTGCCTATTATCTATTTCGGAACAGACAGTCATGTTCGGGAGAATGGACGGCTGTCAATTTTTTTACAATCCTGTCTATATATTAGGATTATCAAATTTTTTGCAGTCCTAATGTCTTGTGCCATTCCTCGTCGACATCTCCCCATGCCACCTGTGCAGGGCCAACCCCAACATCCCCATGGACTACGGCCTCTTCAAGCAGGAGCCCTTACAATTTCCGCGACGACCCCTGCCTCAGGTACCGCAAGTCATGGTGGACAGTCTTTGCTGCGTCGGAAGACAACAGATACCACCACCTGCTGTTGGTGGTGATAGGGACCGGGTGGCCGAGCGAAGGCACCAAGGAAGCTGCTGCCGAGTTTGCGTGTTGCTACAAAAGAGGGCTGCTGCAGCACCAGAGGTCTGGGTCGGGGACGCTGATGAGGAGGGAAGGGGTGAAGACGGTGTACATGCGTGAGCTGTTCGATGATTTGACAGAACAGAAGAGGAAGAATGGGACACCGCGACTGGGGGTTCTGGTTTGTCAATTTGAGCCACAAGTACGAGATCGGCTTCTCCGGCTCAGCCGAACATGAGAGGAGTGGGGGAGCAACGGTTGTCCTGGTGCCCTGCTTCTTGCATTATCATCAGTAATAATAGTCCTTAATTAAATTAGTCATATGACCGTCAAATGTGAATGAAGGTTAAGAATGATAGTTAATTAGAAATGCTAGAGGTTCATGGTATTGGTAGGGAATCATTTGCTAATAAAACAACAGTACAAAAATAAAATGGTGAAAGTTGAAGGCAAAGCCTCTACATGAGGACTCTTACGTATCAGCTACAATCATACAAGCCAATATATATGGCCATCCATCAGCATGCAAATTAAAAACTGTTCAGATTTATTCAAACTTGGGATTCTAAGGTTTGAAACATCATACTTCCTTGAAAGTTGAACTATTTCCCTGTGATTGCTATTTGGGACACTATGACTATGAGATTCATACAGAGATCCCCCCCACCTGTTTTCAGCTCTTTAGATAAATAAGGATGAATTGCAGACAATAATGGCACCTTTCCATGGGAACAATTTCCCTGATATTTCAGTGTTCATCACTTGAAGGTTTATTCAGCTAAACACAATCCTCCCGCAGGGATAGTAAAATCATCTTCAAGCTTTATTCGACTAACAAAATCCCGCAGAACGCTATGTTGACACTTCTCTTGAAAACAACTTTTTGGCCTGCAAGTGGAGAACAAGAGCGACAAGACGAGAGACATTTCCGGTTAGGTCAATAATGAGATTCATACAACAATGAATCTAACAACTAGATTAATAAAAAGAGATTCTAACAATTAAGTATGCTTCATTTTTATACTTTAGAGGGAAAAACAGTAAATGCTTAAACTGTTGTGATGAGTCATAAGGTAGAAGACAGCAGAAAGTGCACTAAATCCCTAGTCATGATCAGATAGTTTCTTTTGCCAGGGAATTTTACATCAATACCATGCGTAGTAGTTACAAAGACAACATAGTAGAAATGGTAGTGCTTCTGATATCTGTGTGTGCATGCAAGAGCGCAAGGCGTGTCAACCTCAGGGAAGTTCTTTGTATACTTCGCCGTTTGTCTTGAATTTGACACTGTAGTATCGTTCGTTGTGCTTAACTTGTAATACTTACTGCTTGTATCCAATGCTTTGACTTTTGCTTTAACATAACAAAATTTGGGTGGGATCTCCTTGATGGCTTGATCCCATCCTTTATCTATAAGCTATGGCATGATATAGACCAAAAGAAAATGAGTATAAGCATGCCTGGTTCTGCAAGTACAAGCCGTGCAAAAGTAGCATATGCCCTGCACATCCTATTATATTAGGTGCATTCTCTAGTTTCTCACAGGTGTAAGCCAATAAGCCATGAAGGTTTATTTATACTCATCGCCAATCAAGACAGCGATGCATGAGTAAGAAAACTGAATTCCATCTTACCTGCTCAAAAGTTAGAAACATGATCACATTCCATGATCCTAGCCGACCAAAGTTTGGAAGGAAACCCTTGTAGAAAGCAAGAGGTCCCTGCAAGCATAAATAGTTTATGTTTCTCAGTATAATAACTAAATAAATTGCCAGACTTTCTTAATCGTTGCATATGCATATCTACCGACAATTTTTCAGCAGAGTAAATAAAAGGTATACGATACTGAAAAACAATACTTGCACTAGAAAATGGTAAACCACAATGATTGTCAGATAAAGCTGTGCTAGAAAGTAAATTTTGATCACCATGTGTGGTAGAATATTTTGAAATAAACTGCTCTAGCTATTATCAACAGTAAATGAATTGTACATTAGAAATCAAAATTATCTGAGTGAAATTGAGCCCATTAGAGGAGTAACGAAGATGCTACGAGAATCTGATAGCTAAATCAGTGTCATGCATCATGTAAGAATGCATTAAAAATTAAGGTGCAAATAGTAAGACCTGAAGATGGTAAAATATGTGCAGTGGCATGCTAGGACTTAGGTTACAATACCAGGCACAAGTGCTATAAGTTACAATGTACGAAAAGTACAGGTTGATTCAAAATTTTCGGCAAAAGAATCAGAAGATCTACTATGAGAATAAGGTTAATGGAGAATGTATATATTTTAATTATTTGGAGCTGTGCATGTAAATAGTTATCTCTAGGGGTTATGCCACGAGTAGTGGACATCTTGTTGTTGGAACCAAATTTTTTTTTTTTATCTCCTACACCTTAATGACTTTGGTATGATGTGTTTGGGAAGAGAGAACAGTGAATCATCGGAAACATTTCTACCAACGAATGGGGCTATTTTCAAAAAGTTTGAATATCCTCCTCTCTTTTGGGCTGGAGAAGCCTCTGATTCAAAGAATAATGGTCCTATCATGTAAACCTCGGGAGCCTTTTAGTCTGATGATTCTCCATTTGTGATGTTTTATGGACTTTCATCTATTGGCGTTGACATGCCTCAATTTACCCAAAGGGAAGTTCTTTGTCCTTACCTCCCAAGTATTTTAAGCTCAATGCTGTATCATTATATCAGTGTACTTATTGCTATATGTCTAGGGGCTATGTACAATCACTAAACAATTACATAAACAAATGGTCTAAAACCACACTCATTTGATTAATCGCAGGGAAGGGAGAATTAAGTTTCCAAATAGCAGTGTAATTGCATTAAATCAGTAAGCAGCCCTGAAAGAAACACATAATGCAATATAACATTGAATTAGGAATGGTATGTATCGCATGCAGTTTGTTAATGAATATTCAATACTGTGTAAAAGTCCAAGTGTCCTGGTTCGGAAGTTTCAGCAATAGTTGCACATCCCCCTCCCACAAATTTGTGGTTGTTTTCTGACTTTTCTTATGTGATTCCATGGCATCAGCCAGTTCACCATTCTGGTCTGGTTTGCTATGGACCCCTATCAAATCCAAACTGAAGCAACCAATACACTTGTCTCTGTATACAAATACACTTTGGTCTCTTTTAAAAACATGATTGAGGTGTTGTATCAAAAATGAAATGGCCAACAAGTCTCAGTTTCTTCCTGAAACTTAAAAAGTATGACTGAAATTCCGTAACATGCATCATAATCACAAACAAGTTCATAAGAGCAACTTTCAGCGACATAATCCCATCAAGTTTTATGGGAACTAATTACTATTTTACACCTAGATATTTCATGGAGAAATTGCTCTACACAAAATTGAAAATCAGCTCTCATTTAGGAAGATGCTACACAGTCACCCAAATTTTTGCTCTCTGAGAGAACTATTTATAGAAAAAAGCGCCCCATAGTACTATACTGGATCCAAATGCAAGACAAGGAGAAATACGAAGAGAGCAAGTAAAATCAGTCATCAACCGACAATGATTGGTTCCGCCAGTAATGATATGTTGCACTCATAGGAATTAGACACTTGGCCACATTCGACAGTAGTAGTGACACAATTTTCCTATCTAAAACAATGAAGATGAAATTAGACAAGTAAATAAAAGAGAAATGACGTACTTCATTTTTCAAGGTCTTGACAAAACAATCAGCTGTACTTTTGTAAGCTGAATCTCCCATCATTCTTGACTTCACCTGCAGATAGCCATTTTTGTCAACTAAACGTGAACTACCCCAAGAAATTGAGGGAATAATTTATCTTCATCTAATTAGAGATGGCCCAATAGTAAACAAGCAATCTAGATTTTGGTTCTTCAACTAACAAACTATAAAGAAATTATATCTAATATCCTTCATGATTAAATTGTAGAAAATCTTGCAAGGGAAATTGGAGGATTTAGTACAGCAAGAAGTTTTTCCTTTTCTCTTTTATGGCAGATAAAAGATTTATCTTTAGGCATTAAAAATCGACAGAAAGTCTCCTAAGGGAAACAAGAGACTACTCATGGCAAATTGAAAATATATCATCTATTGATGAAAATGTATATTGAGGAGTTTTTATACAACAATATTTAAAAAAAACTACGTTAGTAAGAAATTCATAAGAGAAAATCATGGAATATTTGCTGAAACTTTTGGATTTAACCATAAGAGGTCTTACTGAGGAACATACACATGGAAGATGGAAGAAAATGGAAGACATTGGGTTGTCTAGCCATGTGTATATATACCGGACGGTCAGCGGCACACTTGTCCGACTGATATGAAGTTTATACACTGTCCGATTGATATGAAGTTTACACCCCCCCCCCCCCCCCCCCCCGATCTACCATCGAGAGCTTGTGCCTCTGAAGTGTATGAGCCTTCATGAAGACGTCTGCAATCTACATCTAAGAAGTAACATGTGGTATCTAGATGGTCCTAACGAGATATCATTGTCGTACATAATGACAATCAACCTCCATGTGTTGAGTCCGCTTGTGAAACACAGGGTTGCATGCAATCTAAACCACACTAGTATTATCACAATGTAGGGAAGTATGATCAGGTAAGACCTATATCAGTAACAAACCAACCAAGCCATCAGCAGTAATGGTAGTCATAGTCCGATACTTAGCCTCAACACTAGATCGAGAAATTACATCTTGCTTCTTTGATTTCGAGGAAATTAATGAGTCACCAAGAAACACACATGATCCAGTAATGGAGCTCTGATCAGTGACGTCACTAGCCCAACCAACATCAAATAAGCTTGAAGATCTAATGACAAAGTAGCATAAAAGAACAATGACCTAATGATGGTGCCCCAAATATAGTGAAGAATCCTCAACAGAGCTGCAGTGTGTAGTAAGGAGAACAAACTGACTAACAATATGAACAACTTGAGAAATGTCAGGATGACTGATACTGAGATAACCAACATACCAACTAACTGTCAGTAGCGAGAAGGATCCGGAAGACTACCCCATCATCAGAACACATTTTGATAATCAACTCAAGAGGCGTATGCGTATTACGAGTATCAGTAAGATATGCTCTATCAAGTATTAGTAAGATCTGCTCTATCAAGTATCTCGCTGATGAACTTCTGCTAGGACAGAAAGTATCCACAAGGAGAATGTTCAACCACTAAACCAAGAAAATAATAGAGTACCAAGATCCTCCATCTCAAACTACGTATGCAAGTGCTGCTTTGCATAATGTCTGCATAATATAGTTTGTAGTATCGGCCGATACCGATATAATTTGGCATGTCCCGATCCAATACCAACTGCTATCATTAGTGACTAACTGATATCAATGTTGAGGGTCTACTTTTCAGTCAATTTGGCGGAAAAAATTAAACAAGTTATGATACCAAAAACTCGGATACTCCAATTCGAAACCGTCGATTGTCGATATAGCCGACAATGATACTCATAGAAAAGGTTTAATACCGATTCTGATACTGCGAACCTTGGTGCAAAATCACCATCAATAATAATCATATCATCAACATATATCAAAAGTAGTATCACAAAAGGGTGTGTGAACAAAGCACGATCATAAGAACTCCTAGAGAATCCAGCAGCATAAATTTCAGTAGTAAATATGGAAAACCATGCTCGGATGCCTTCTTAAGGTCGTGTAAGACCTTGAGGAGATGCCGGACCTGGCCAATGGAATGAGATAAACCAAGAGGAGTCATGTATACATCCTCAGATAAGTCACTTTGAAGAAATGCATACCCTATTGCGGGTGGGGGGGGGGGGGGGGGTTATACCTATCAATGGTACCATCAGCCAAAATCTTGATCTTATACCAATCAATGGTACCATTAGGGTTAGGGTTCTGGTATTGGGATTTGAGGATGGGGAATTTGGGCATTAGGGTTTAGAAAGAGATGGAAAGCTTTGATACCATGATAGAATAGGAAGATGGAATAGTATGGAATACATTGGGTTGTCTAGCCATGGGTATATATACCCGATGGTAAGTCTATACACTGCAGCAGCTATACTGTATATCCTGTTCTAACACATATATGTATGTAACAAACTAACACATGCTTAAGGAGAACAAAGAGAAAGGTCCAGTGTTAATAATATGGGTACAGCATGAAGAAATGTGCCTCATACTTTGATTTGATTACCTTCCTTCTTTTACTATGCCACAGTCAATTAAATATAACTGATAGAGGAATCGACATACAAAAAATAATTGACAGCAAATGCTTCTCGCCGTGTAACAATCAATCATGCATACATTACTTTTGAGGAACTTTTTTGCCACAATTTAAATAAACACAGTAAAAATATTACGCATTTCTCCTCAGTCCAATAGTATCAGCATCATCATAGCAAAATAATACAATAAGGATGTTGGTGAAGATAGCTTACCACATCAACAGGGGAACCAATGCATACTGCAAAAAAGCCTGCTCCCAAACCAGATAATATATGAGTAAAAACATTGTCTGAAAACCCTGGTAGTTTCAATATGGTCTGCACCAAGTGAAGCAAAATATATATAGACTAAGAGTGACCGAAACATTAAGGAGCAACCATCAACGAGTATTAGGATATCAACCTGTTTCACTTGATCATAGCTTGCCAATTCTGCAGCATTTATAATAGCATTGCGTGCAATATTGGGACCAAGCCCAGTCCACAGAGCACCCAGTCCTTCCTAGATTTTGATATTTGACCAAGGTTCAGCAAAAGAATTTAATAACAAATATGAAGTTAGTTGTTATGTATTAACATAATACCTGTCTGAAAATAGTTGAATAAGCATTTATTGCTCCTGAATAACGCCTTGGTACACCAGCTGGAAGCTTCCCTTCAGATTGAAGACGTACTTTCACCAGATCAGTTGGATTTGCCACTGTAATTGCCAAGGCACCTAATTGAATTGTGAAATATATAAATTGGATGTTAGAAACAAGCAACATAATGAGCACACAAGCAGCGTGGGTAAACTGTGAGCACAAGCGAATAGAACTCATAAACATTGATATACTTCAAGAATAAGACTACGTAATGAAAACAAACCTACCAGTTGTAAGCCCAGCCAGTATTTTCTTGGAAAGAGGAATATCTCCCACATAATTTTCACCAACATAAAAGGATTTAACCTAATAAGGAAACCAGTAATATGTCCGTTAAGACTCGATAGCACTGAACAATGGAATTCCATATAATACATTAATTTAATAAGAGTCACCGGTTCGTAAAGTCCAATCC
The DNA here is from genome assembly GCA_036927795.1 of Iris macrosiphon. Classification (NCBI taxonomy): domain Eukaryota; kingdom Viridiplantae; phylum Streptophyta; class Magnoliopsida; order Asparagales; family Iridaceae; genus Iris; species Iris macrosiphon. The sequence continues at coordinate 153,696,708 of JAYESA010000018.1, read as the reverse complement.
GTAGCCCTCCAAAAAGGCATTGGCGATGAAGACCAGGTACAATGCCTTTCCAGAGTGCAGTTAAGCCTTCTTCTCTGGCAATCGTAGCAACAGTGCCCAACATTCCCCTATATTTTGGCAAAGCCACTACATCTCCAGGAAGTGATTGCTTTTGTAGCTGAAGCCTAACTTTTGCAGTGTCCAACGGAATAGTGCAGACCTGCAAGAAACCCAAAAAGGATGCAAGAAAATTATAAAGATTAGCATCTTAGGAGCAGCTAAAACTGTGTGTGAGCATGTGTGCGCGTATATGTGTGGGCGCGCGCTTGTGTGTGTGTGTGTGTGTGTGTGTGTGTGTGTGTGAGAGAGAGAGAGAGAGAGAGAGAGAGAGAGAGAGAGAGAGGAAAACGATATGTTTGACAACTAAATAACTTGCACGTTCCCATATTTGTCTGACCTAACATTGTTTGTAACTATGCTTGCAATAAGCACATTACAAGAAAGTAAGAAAAGTTTTTAAGGAATACCCATTGACCCCTTAAAGGTTAAGACCTGATTACTTGAAGCGTTGCTACCCGTGATAGGGATGAATGGCAATATATTGAAAGATAAGGAATGAGAGAATTAGTAGGAAGCTGGTCGATGAGGAGGATAAAATGAGTGAATCACTTGAGGCGGTTTGGATGTGTGCAACAAAAGCCAATAGAGGCACCATTTAGGAGTCACATCTTAGTTAAAGTAGCTGATAGATGGCTTAAAGAAACCAGTATTGAGGTAGTTAACAAGGATATAACTGTTGGCAAATGTATAAGTGGAAACGACCATGAAAAGAGCTTAGAAGCCAGAAGCGGGAACGGGGACCGGGATGGAAGCGGGAACGGGGACGGGGACGGGGACGGGGACGAAAGCGGGAGCGGAGGAGCACGACTACTTAGAAGAGTCTAAATTTGGGTGCGTGCGCTAATATTTTTTTTTATGTTTATTAATTATTGTTATCAAAACTTATAAATATCTTCGTATTTATTAGAATTTATAAAGTTCAGTTCAAAATTACAGAAAGATCATTCGCATGTTGATTTTTTATGATGTCAAAGTAAGTAATCTTTAGTTTCTAGGTACTTTGATAAATGTGTATTAAAAAAAAAATCTTATTTTCTTTCCAAAATTTATATCATCTTTTAAACTTATCGTCATATTATGGGAAACGCTCATGTCGTCGGAGAAATGTGCTCCCGTCGTCGGAGAAACGTGCTCACATCATCGGAAAAACGAGCTCCTAAGTAAGAACCGCCGAATCGAGGTTCTTACTGAGATTCGTTGACCTTCTAGGAGTTTCTGGCTTCTACAGAAAAGAGAAGAAAGGAAAAAAAAAAAGATTTATATGACGGAACTCACAAAATGTTGTCATTGCATGTTGTTCTAGATTATTTGAAGCAGATCAAAAGGAAAAAAAATAATGTATAGAGAAATTTTATAAGTAGCTGACTGTCTCACACCGGTGCTTGAAAAGATAGAAGTCACATTTTTTCGATTCCATATTATGCATTATATCCAATAAAATTCAGTAAAGATGGTATCCTCTTGGTCATTATGACTTATATTGTTCAAATTTCAAAGTGAGCCATTGGTGTTGAACAGTCCCGTTCCTTCTCCTAATGCTTGTTGACACTCTATGTGGTGTATCAGATCAGGAGTACATTATACGTATATGTGTGAACCTATTACTTGTTGGAGTGGGTGGGGTTCCCAACCTATGTGGAGAATATCCCGGAGTGCGACGAGCGTCATCTGTGTGTCGGAAAAGCTCGAAAAGTGCATCGAACGCCGTGTATTGGAACATTTATGGTAAACAAATATTATATTGGATTTTCATCTTTGACTTTAATTATATATTTATGATTGGATCTTTCATATATTAATTTTCCATATAATTGGATTTCCAATTTATGGTAAGCTAATTTATGATTTGATTTTCATTAAATATATGATTGAATGTAATTGGATTTCCATAAATATTTTTGGCTTCCATATATATATTTCCATACGGAAACCCTAATTCATGCAAGGATTTATATAAAGGCTCATGCAATATACAACAACATGAGAAAAAAATAAGAGAGAAAAAAAAGTGGTAAGAGTGCCATTGCAACTTTGAAGAGGAGAAAGAAAGATTGGAGGCCGTTTCGGAGAATGAGATCAATTTGGAATATTTCTCATTGTCTTTTTTCTTCGTGGTTGTAATCTATTTTCTGTTCCAAAGAGTTGCGGTGATCTGTGTTGGATCGGTGAGGAGCTTGTAGAGGGTGTAATCTCTTTATTCCATTAGTGGAGGTTCTTCAGGGTTGGACTCCGATCGTTCCGTGGTTTTTTTCATCTGAATTTTTCATGTAAAATTTTCTGTGTCTGCGATTTGTGTTTAGTATTTTTTGGTTTGTGCGTTTTGCTCGGTTCTCTCGCAGGTACTCTCTGATTTGGGGAACGGTTTCCTCGTTTCGTTTCCAATAGTGTGGTATCAGAGCCAGGTTCTGGAATTTCAGAATGGGTTCTGAAATTTCAGAAGGGTATCAGGAGTTGACAGGCAAACCAGGGAGGAGAGATGGACGCGAAGCCGGTGCGCATGGTAAACCTGAACGGTACCAACTATCATTACTGGAGGAGCAAGATGAAGGAACTGCTATTTGTCAAGAAGCTGCATCTGCCGGTATTTGCTTCCGAGAGGTCCAGTGACAAATCCGAAGAGTACTGGAAGTTCGAGCATATACATGTGTGTGGGTACATCAGGCAGTTCGTTGACGAGAACGTGTACAACCACGTTGCCAGTATTGAGCATGCGAGGACAGTGCGGGATAAGCTAGAACCTTTGTATGCGAAGAAGACCGGAGTAAATAAATTGTTCCTGATCCGGATGATGATGGGTCTGCGGTACAAAGATGGGACGTCCATTACGGATCATTTGAGTGAGTTCCAGGGCGTGGTTGACCAGCTATCCTCGATGGGAGTCAAGTTCGACGACGAGGTTTAGGGACTATGCCTGCTGTGTACATTGCCAGACTCGTTGGAGACCGTACGAGTGTCTGTGATGGCTTCTGCTCCGGAAGGCGTGGTCAGTCTGAAGTTTGCCAAGAGCGGAGTACTGAATGAAGAGATGCAGAGACGTTCTCAGGGCACTTCATCCACATCCCACTCAGAGACTTGTTTCAGAGAGCTGCGGAAGGGGTAAAAGCAGGGGTCCAGACGGTGGCAGAGACAAAAGCAGAAAAATGTCGAAGGGTCGGTACGAGAACTCGGAGTGTTACCAATATGGCAAGAAGGGCCACATCAAGCGAAACTGTTTCGCTTGGAAGAGAGAAGGACGACAAGGGGAAGCAGGACGAGACACTACAGCGGCGGCCTCGACACATGGAGGCGATCTGATCATTGGTGATGCAGTAGTTATGAACCTCGCTTGCGATGATAACTCTTGGCTGGTGGACTCAGGTGCTTCAGCGCACATATCTCACAACTATAAATATATAATTAAAGTCAAAGATGGAAATCTAATATAATATTTGCTTACCATAAATGTTTCAATACACAGCGCTCGATGCACTTTTCGAGCTTTTTCGACACACGGATGCGCTCGATGCACTTTTCGAGCGTTTTCGACACACGGATGGCACTCGTCGCACTCCGCAATATTCTCCACATAGGTTGGGAACCCCACCCATTCCAACAAGTAATAGGTTCACACAGATACGTATAATGTATGTATTGAATGTAATTTAATTTCCATAAATATTTTTGGCTTCCATATATAAATTTCCATATGGAAACCCTAATTCAAGTAAGGATTTATATAAAGGCTCATGCAATATACAATAACATGAGAAAAATAAGAGAAAAAAAGGTGGCAAGAGTGCCATTGCAACTTTGGAGAGGAGAAAGAAGGATTAGAGACCGTTTCGGAGAAGGGGATCAATTTGAAGTATTTTTCATTGTCTTTTTTCTTCGTGGTTGTAATCTATTTTCTGTTCCAAATCGTTGCGGTGATCCGTGTTGGATCGGTGAGGAGCTTGTAGAGGGTGTAATCTCTTTATTCTATTAGTGGAGGTTTTTCAGGGTTGGACTCCGATCATTCCGTGATTTTTTTTATCTGAATTTTTCACGTAAAAATTTTTGTGTCTGCGATTTATGTTTGGTGTTTTTTGGTTTGTGTGTTTTGCTCGGTTCTCTCGCAGGTACTCTCTGGTTTGGGGAACGATTTCCGCGTTTCGTTTCCAACATTATGGCATTAGAGCCAGGTTCTGGAATTTCAGAAGGGTGTCAGGAGTTGATAGGCAAACCAGGGAGGAGAGATAGACGCGAAGCCGGTACGCATGGTAAACCTGAACGGTACCAACTATCATTACTGGAGGAGCAAGATGAAGGATCTATTATTTTCAAGAACCTGCATCTGTCGGTATTTGCTTCCGAGAGGCCCAGTGACAAATCCGAAGTGGACTGGAAGTTCGAGCATATACAGGTGTATGGGTACATCAGGCAGTTCGTTGACGAGAACGTGTACAATCACATTGCCAGTATTGAGCATGCGAGGACAGTGTGGGATAAGCTAGAATCTTTGTATGCGAAGAAGACCGAAGTAAATAAATTGTTCCTGATCCGGATGATGATGAGTCTGCGATACAAAGATGGGACGTCCATTACAGATCATTTGAGTGAGTTCCAGGGCGTGGTTGGCCAGCTATCCTCGATGGAAGTCAAGTTCGACGACGAGGTTTAGGGACTATGGCTGTTGTTTACATTGCCAGACTCGTGGGAGACCGTACGAGTGTTCTATGATCGCTTCTGCTCCGGAAGGCGTGGTCAGTCTAGAGTTTGCCAAGAGCGGAGTACTGAATGAAGAGATGCGGAGACGTTCTCAGGGAACTTCATCCACATCCCACTCAGAGGCTCTTGTTTCAGAGAGCCGCGGAATGGATAAAAGCAGGGGTCCAGGCGGTGACAGAGACAAAAGCAGGAAAAGATCTAAGGGTCGGTACGAGGACTCGGAGTGTTACCATTGTGGCAAGAAGGGCCACATCAAACGGAACTGTTTTGCTTGGAAGAGAGAAGAATGACGACAGGGGGAAGCAGGACGAGAACACTACAGCGGCGGTCTCGGCACATGGAGGCAATTTGATCATTGTAGGTGATGCGGTAGTTATAAACCTCGTCTGCGATGACAACTCTTGGCTGGTGGACTCAGGTGCTTCAGCGCACGCATCTCACAACATGACACTATTTGCTACTTACACAACATACGACTGTGGAGTGTTGAAGATGAGCAATGGAGATGTGTCCAAGGTAGTTGCCATTGGAGATGTGCATTTGAGGACAAAGACTTGTGCAGTTCTTGTTCTGAAAGATGTTCTTCATGTCCCTGATATCCGTTTCAACCTGGTGTCAGTTGGAAGGTTGGATGACGAGGGTTTCTTCAATCTCTTCGGGAACAGTCAGTGGAAGCTTTCTAGAGGTTCGATGGTGATTGCCAGAGGAAGCAAGAGGTTCGGACTCTACTATATGGAAGGGAGCGCACAGGGGGCACATGAGGTGAACGCAGCTAATGATGCGTCTACCGAGTTGTGGCACAGGCGGCTCAGCCACATCAGCGAGAAGGGGATGAGCTACTTGGTGAACATGAAGGTGATTCCATGACTCAAGTCTACAAATCTGGAGAGGTGCACGCACTATTTGACGGGAAAGCAAAATATGGTGTCTTTCCAAAATCACCCAAGTTCAAGGAAGCCGATGTTGCTCGAGTTGATTCACTCGGATGTCTGCGGTCCTATGAAGGTAAAATCTATTTGTGGTGCTTCTTACTTTGTAACTTTTATTGATGATTGTTCCAGAAAAGTTTGGGTTTATGCCTTAAAGATCAAGGATCAGGTGCTGCCCACTTTCAAGAAGTTTCAGGCCTCCGTTGAAAGAAAAACGGACAAGAAGCTGCTATGTGTTCGGTCGGACAATGTCGGCGAATATATCGGTCCCTTTGATGCATACTGCAGAGACCAAGGGATACAACACCAGAAGGCTCCGCCAAAGACACCTCAGCTCAATGGTATAGCAGAACGGATGAATAAGACCCTGATGGAGAGGGTACAGTGTTTGTTGTCAGAAACAAACTTGCCGGACAACTATTGGGGTGAGACTCTTTACACAGCTACTTATATTATTAATTTATCTCCTAGTGCTCCTTTGCATGGTGATGTGCCTGACAAAGTGTGGTACGACAAAGAGTCGTCATATAATCAACTGAGAGTGTTTGGTTGCAAGGCCTTCGTGCATGTACCGAAGGACGAGAGATCCAAACTTGAGCCGAAGATGAGGCGGTGCGTCTTTGTCGGCTACGGTCGGGATGAGTTTGGCTATAGACTCTACGACCCAGTGGGAAGAAAGCTCTACAGAAGCAGGGACGTGATATTCGTCGAGGATCAGACCATGACCAACACTCAGGATTCCGAGATGCCTTCTGAGGCTAAGGAATTGCCTGAGTTAGAGTCATTTCGCTTCGAGCAGTTTCCGGAGGACATCGCAAAGGATTCAGTTATGGGGGAGCCAGTACATGAAGTTGCTTCCAACCTTGATCATTAGCCTACTGATGGTGGTCAGGGTGACCCTTAGGAGGATGAACATGCAGAGAAGGTAGTTCCTGAAGGGGAGGAGGCTGTTGGTATACAACCAGCACCAATGGTTCCATTGAGGAGGAGTGATAGAGAGAGTCGACCATCTACGAGATACTCACCGGGTGAGTATGTGCTACTGACTGACAGAGAAGAATCTGAAAGTTCCGCAGAGGCTATGAAAGACGAACACAGACATGAGTGGATGGAGGCTATGTAGGAGGAGATGAGTTCCTTGGAGGCCAACTCTACTTATGATCTGGTGCGGTTGCCAAGGGGCAAGAAGGCTTTAAAGAATCGATGGGTGTTCAGAGTGAAGCAGACAAATGATGCTACTCGCCCTCGATACAAAGCGAGGTTGGTAGTTAAAGTCTACGATCAGCGAAAATGTGTAGATTATGATGAGATCTTTTTGCCAGTCGTCAAGCAGTCGTCTATTCGGGTGGTGCTAGCATTGGCAGCCAGTTTCGACTTGGAGGTCGAGCAAATTGACGTGAAGACGACATTCCTCCACGGTGATCTTGAGAAGGAGTTGTACATGGAGGAGCCAGAGGGATTCTGTGAGAATGGCAAGTCACACTTGTCTGCCAGTTGAGGAAGAGCTTGTATGGTCTGAAGCAGGCTCCGAGGTAGTGGTACAGGAAGTTCGAGTCGTTTATGGGGGAGCATGGTTACGCACGGACGACGTCGGACCACTGTATATTTGTGAGGTACTTTGCCTTGGATGATTTCATCATTTTACTGCTCTATGTTGATGATATGCTACTGGTGGGTCGGAATGCCACTAGGATAGCGAAGTTGAAGCGCCAACTGGGTGCGGCCTTCTCTATGAAGGATTTGGACGCAGCGAAATCTATTCTTGGGATGAAAATGAGCCGAAATAGAGAGTCCAAGCTGCTACACTTGTCCCAAAAGAAGTACATTCACCGGGTACTTCAGCGTTTAGGGATGGACGGGTCGAAGAAAGTGAGTAACTCCCTTGCGGGTCACTTTAAGTTCACTGAGGAGCAGTGTCCATCTATCGATGACGAGAAGGAAGATATGGAGCGGGTTCCATATGCCTCAGCTGTGGGGAGTCTTATGTATGCTATGGTGTGTACGAGGCCAGACATCGCTCACGCAGTTGGCACAGTTAGCAGGTATACTTCCATTCCAGGAATGGTACATTGGAGTGGGGTCAAGTGGATTCTACGATATCTTCAGGGCACTGCCGATTGGAGGCTTTCTTTTGGTGGTGACGAGCCGAAGCTGGTTGGGTATACCGACGCAGATATGGCTGGAGATATAGACACGAGGCGATCGACTTCGGGCTATGTGATGATGTTTGCTGGTGAAGCAGTATTGTGGCAGTCGCAGTTGCAGAAGTGTGTTGCCTTGTCGACGACAGAGGCAGAGTACATTGCGGCAACGGAGGCTTGCAAGGAGTTGCTGTAGACGAAGAAGCTGTTGCAGAAAATTAGGCTAAAGCAAGAGCAGTATCCTTTGCTTTGCGATAGTCAGAGTGCTATTCACCTTGTGAAGAACCAGACATTTCATAGCGGGTCCAAGCACATTGAGACCCGGTATCATTGGATACATGATGTTGTGGAAAAGAAGAAAACAATGCTTGAGAAGGTTCATACAGATGACAACGGAGCAGACATGTTTACAAATATTCTTCCAAGAAAAAAGTTTGAGTACTGCAGGCGGATCGTCGGGATGACGACCCCCTCCACATAGTTGTGAAGAGGAAGATTTGTTGGAGTGGGTGGGGTTCCCAACCTATGTGGAGAATATCCCGGAGTGCGACAAGCGCCATCCGTGTGTCGGAAAAGCTCGGAAAGTGCAACGAGCGTCGTGTATTGGAATATTTATGGTAAGCAAATATTATATTGAATTTTCATCTTTGACTTTAATTATATATTTATGATTGGATCTTTCATATATTAACTTTCCATATAATTGGATTTCTAATTTATGGTAAGCTAATTTATAATTTGATTTCCATTAAATATATGATTGAATGTAATTGGATTTCCATAAATATTTTTGGCTTCCATATATAGATTTCCATATGGAAACCCTAATTCATGCAAGGGTTTATATAAAAGCTCATGCAATATACAACAACATGAGAAAAAAATATGAGAGGAAAAAAAGGTGGCAAGAGTGTCATTACAACTTTGGAGAGGAGAAAGAAGGATTGAAGGCCGTTTCGGAAAAGGAAATCAATTTGGGGTATTTCTCATTGTCTTTTTTCTTCGTGGTTGTAATCTATTTTCTGTTCCAAAGAGTTGCGGTGATCCGTGTTAGATCAGTGAGGATCTTGTAGAGGGTGTAATCTCTTTATTCCATTAGTGGAGGTTCTTCAGGGTTGGACTCCGATCGTCCCGTGGTTTTTCTCATCTGGATTTTCCACATAAAATTTTCTGTGTCTGCGATTTGTATTTTGTGTTTTTTGGTTTGTGTGTTTTGCTCGGTTCTCTTGTAGGTATTCTCTGGTTTGAGGAACGGTTTTCGTGTTTCGTTCCCAATGTTACTTTCTAGAGAATGGACCAATTGCTTATTTGCTTTCTGGATTGCAAAACTTGTCTGCTGAGGTGAAAAGGTGAGCACGTAGATAGGTCCCCAAAGTCTGGGTTTATGCCTAGTTGCCTACTTGTAACAGGTTAGTCAGAATTACTGGACTTCTCACCCATATAGCTGGTGGTATGATATGAACCTACAAATCAAAGGGAAGTTAGGTCTTTGGAATGATGCGGTAAACTCATTTTGGCAAACCATTTAAGGAATGGAACAAGTAAAGCAAAAGGAGTATTATTTGCAACCATACCCAAAAATGCCATGAGGAGAAGATTTTCATAAATCATGTATAGTGTTTACTCTCTAGAAGATATGAATACTAAGCTTGTCCAGTTCTTCGACAAGGGGTTATAAACATCATAAGTAGAGGCTTCACCAACTACTTTATCCACACACACACACAAACACAAAATGGTTATCTGATTTTCCTTCAATGACAGCATTAAGGCAAAAGTCATATTCCTTATCAGTGACCAATCACGCATATGATTTAGCAGTTTGCCAACTGTGGTGATTTTATTCTCAATGCCCAATGCTCCATCTGCTTAGGTAGGTAACTCGTTATTTTACACAATTGCGTGAAAAAGTGTCAAGTCTCTTCTAGTCTCCCACTGCTATTAATGCTAGCTTGAAACACATGCCTACTTGAATTGTCCGAACTGAACCTCCTTCAGGACACAGGTTTCACAGCTATCATTCTTGCCTAATTCAAAAGGACCATCCTTCCCTTCATTATATAAAGTCTTTAGACATAATAGCTTTTGGCTACATTGCTAGGTGACAAATTGAGATTAATCTCCCAAAGAAGGCAGTGATTCCTTTAGCCGGTTAGCAACTGATTGCACTCGCTCTTAATGCTAACAAGGGAAAGGGTTTGGTTGTGCTTCTTCTTAAGTATAAGAAGTGGGGAAAAAAAATTGAGAATGGACTAGAGAGTGATTATCATATAAGAAAGGAAGCAAAGAAATCCGACAAGTTAAATGGTGATGCCATAAAGGTTGCGGCTAAAAGGAGAATGAAAGTCAATATTAGGCAAGACTTTGACTAGGATTAACTAATCAGCATCCTTGATCGAGTCAAATACTCTCATGGATGTACCAAAATAGAAATTTGGTCTTGCGCCTTTTACATTATGGGAGATCACCTTTTCTTCTGATGGGGAGAAGATTGGATAATGGAGATTGTTAGGGGACGTTCCTCCTATCTGAATCGGAGAATGATGTGTAGAAAGACTGGGGGGATTAACCCATATGTTGTTAAGCATCATAAGTGAAATTATATGCAACTTATCCAGAGGGCAAAGCCTCGGATTGCCTTTTGTAACTCAAGGATTCACTCACAACTCTAGAAATGTGCTAAGGATGCAAAATCGAGAGTGTGGGCAATTAGACGGTTGCTCTCCAGTCTTAGGAGAAGGCACGGCAGAAATTGGGCCATTCTACAATCAGCTAGTTCCATTCTCGTCTTCTTTTGCTCTTCCAATTTATCAACCACATTAGACTGGGTATTGACCTCCTCCTTGTAGAGGCTCTAGATTTAGCCATCTCCATTGTAGGAGGCTTTAGATGTAATGTTGCCATGTAGGTACATGTTTATCAAAGAAGTGTAACATCCAGTTAATTATGTCATTATCTTACAATAAGCTACTGCAGATAGATCTTGCCAGAACTTATATATACATAACATAAATAAAATTAAGGTCTCTCTCTCTCTCTCTCTCTCATATATATATATATATATATATATATATATATATATATATATATATATATATATATATATATGTACATATATATATATATATATATATACATACATATATATATATATATATATATATATTTATTGAAAAGGTAATTGTATTAATATCAAAGCCAACTACAACTCAACACACCCTGTGAGGGTCACCCGTGACAAAGGAAACCCTAACCCATACACAAGATAACTAGTCCTCCATCAAATCACCAGCGGGAATGTGTACCCTTAGTGATCCGAAAACTGGGTGGCCGACTAGTGTCACTTTCTTTATGCCCCCCTCCGAACTGCGCCAATATATGTTTCTTTCCCGCAGCGGATTGATTCTAACTAGGCCCTCGCCTACAGATGGAAATGTCATGCAAAGTGGACAAAATCTTAGTAGATTTGGCATCGGGCACTTGCAGTATAGCAAAGGGGGGTGCCTATTGGATGCACCAACTTCTCTCCTCCACAGACACCCGAAGGTCCCTCATATGTTGTGCCTAGCCTGCGTTCATTCATGACAAAGTTAGTCTGGAATTCGTCATTAATGACTTCTACCATTGCGACAGGCTCATATGCCCCACCTATAGGATCAAGTTGCAAGCCAACATTGCTTGACAACTTCGATCCCTTGGAGGGACTTGTAGTCTGGAAGTCAACATGAATCTCTTACTCAGTGGTCGTTGGCACTAAATTTCCACTCGGTTCTACCTGCATATTATCAATGGCAGATCTCCAACTCATTCTCAAAGCCCATAGGGCTTTGAGTGACAGTGGTAAAGTTCGAACACTAGTCAGACGCATGTCCATAACTCTGATAGCGTAGGCACCCACTCGTACTTCACATTTTATTCGATCATCTCACACAAAGATAATCGAACTTTCAACATCCTCGAAAGCTCCTCCATAACTCCCACCTCCACTACGACCCTGACACATGGGCGGATGTACTGGTTGGCTGGGGTGGGCTCCAACCCACCCCAAATTTCAAAAAAAAAAAAAAAAATCTTACATATGTACTCGACTCTCAGCTCACTAGCCTAGTACCTATTTGGACACAGCTTGAAATTTGTGATAGAATTTTCGACCACTTCCTCTCCCATCACAATTCATAGCCTATTAATGAACTCCTCCACTGCTCTCTCCTCTCTGCCTCTAGAAAGAACCCATTTTTATTTTCAGATAAAGAAAGAGAGCTCAAGAGAACCGCCATTAATGGCGAGGTCGAAGACGAAGCAGTTCTCCTACATCAGCGTCCCTCCCGAGTCATCCACTCCCTCTCCTCCTCCCGGATCGACACCAGCCTCCTCTCCCCGCCCAAGATGAAGCCCCCGAGACGACGTTACTGAGAGTCGAGAGGGCGAGGGAGGCCCTCGCCAACACCGAGAGGCATGAGGCTAAGGAAATGCTTGCCAAATCTGTCATCGTCCGACAAGAGGAAATCGGAGGTTGATAGTTTTTTCTCTCTCTTCCCACCATGTGTTTGATAAAATGCTTGCTTCAAAATCGTTTCTTTAGCAATGCTCCATGTTATGTCTTCTTAAAGGAATATTTTTTACGAACCTGTGTAGCCAAGAAGTTTATGGGTTCTTCTTACTTTCTCTGTTAAACAAATGTTGACCAAGAATGATTCATTGATCAAATTTGTTATAATGGTTTGCTCAATCACTAGTGATTTGGTTCTTTGAATTTCGTTCCGAATCGTAGAACATTTCTGTTCCAGAATGAAAAATGTTGCATTTCGGAATTCCAAAACCGCGCCAGTTGGATTAACATTAGCATCACTACAATCCTACCAATAAGTATTAATATCATCAAGTTCGTTCTTCACTTTGTGTCGGTTTTGTAATAGCAGAGAGTTGGATAAATATTTTATAGTGAAAAGTAGTATTAGAACTTACAGTGAACTAGAGAGAAAAGGAATATAAATTTTTGTCACGTGTCCATTTTTTCGTATGTTGGACACGGTTCTACATTTGTCAAACACAATACAGTATGGACATGACGATACTGGCACAACAGTCGTTTGTTAAAAAAAAATTCTTGACATTTTAATTAAGTTCAGCACGGGGTAAACTAAAATCTTGTCTCCGCCCTTGCCCTGACATAAGCCATACGTTGTCTCTGCGTTGTAGGAAGTCAGTCGGCAGCAGGGTGCCAAGCAAGCTAGCCAATGAAGTAAGCAGTATTATACACATTGTGCCTAAAATCGCACATCTAAGCTGGTTCTGCATAAATCCCCATGGACAGTAAGCAGTATTGTATAAGAAGCACAAACAAAGGAAGTTTTAGTGCAATCTAAAAAACATGTTTGGTCCAATTTGCCTAATGTTTGTGTTGGGGCTAGAGAAATACAGGTAAGTTTGATTTTAATAGAAATTTTATCCACATAAACTAAAATAATAGTAACAACAGGAAAATTCTTCAATCTCGGGAAAGCAAAGGCGATGGATGCTTATTTATTTATTTATTTATTTATACCTCTGCAAAACAGGCGGCCATGGCGCTGCTGGCGAACCTGCCGGCGAACGTGATCTCGGTCTTGGAGCCACCATGATCCGCCACCATGATCTCAGCCGGCCGGAAAAGAAAAAGAAAAAAAGAAAAGAAAAAGTAAGTAGAAATCTGTTATTTGAGAAGGAGGAGAAGGTATTTATAGCGACTAGGAGAAAAAGAGCATCCCCCACTGGGAAGAGGGGAAGTTGATGGCTACTAAGCCCCCCCAGTTGGTGGTATGGTCCTGAAAAAAAAGAAAAGAAAAGAAAAATTACTTCATCTGTTTCTTCTAGGCCTTTGATAAATGCACTAAAACAAAAAGGGTGGTACTATGACTACAACCAAATGCATACAACTCTCTTACAACCGTTACGTGACGGCCGTCCATTAGAAGGGGGGAGAGAGGTGGGACCCGATGGCTGTCCGGGTGGCCGCCACATGACAGGAACGCCACGTGGCAGTCGTTCATTGGAGGAAGAGGTGTGGCCGGGTGTGGCCCACATAGCAGGAAGGAGAGAGGGTTGTAAGAAGATTGTAAGCATTTGGTAGTAAACTTAGCATTATTGCAAAAAAAAAAAAAAAACTCATGACATCCAAATTTTTATCCTTGATAATTACAAATTTGTCACTCCCAAATATTACTTACTGGGATGTCCACTTCCAATTGATTTTTTTTCTTATAATCAGGACTGTCAAAATTTTGACAGTCCTACCAATTGAAGGACTCCCAAAATTTTGACAGTCCTAACAATTGGAAGGACTGTCAAAATTTTGACAGTCCGGAGGGGAGGGCTATGCGAGGTGACACGAGGACGGGGCTGCGTGGAGGCCGGAAGGGGGGTGCGGAGCTGTACGAGGCGGAGGAGCGGGAGGAGGAGGAGGAGGAGGAGGAGGAGGAGGAGAGGTGCTGGAGAGGAGGAGGAGGAGGAGGAGGAGAAGGCCGGAGAGGAGCGTAAGGAGGAGGGCAGAGGAGCGGGAGGAGGAGGAGAGGATCCAGAGAGGAGGAGGAGGGTGTTGGAGGGGGTGGGGTGACGGAGCCGACCTCGCCTGCCTCCGTCGTCCCTCTGAGGAGGACTCCGGCGGTGACGGAGCCGACAGAAAGGTGCTCGAGGTGGGGCTCGGCGACGACGACGCGGTCGATGGTGAGGTTGACTACGCGGAGAGGCGGAGAATCACGGGAGGAGGGAGGAGGAGAGGCCGGAGGGGGTGGGGTGGGGGAGGAGCAGGAGGTGTTATGATCCGCACCCGGTGTAAGGGTACGAGAACGTGGGTACATCTAGCCTACGCCGTAGAATCGGCGGTAGAACGTTGTCTAAGTCAACAATATTATCTAAACATTCTCACACAAGATATATATACCTGTCAAGATATCTCAACTCAAATGGAGGAACAATATGATAATCAATACTTAATCATAATAAAACTAGGGAATATATAGCACAATATGGAATAGAAGAAGAAAAAGAATCACAATCACAATAAAACTCATAATCAAGTCTAAACGACTGACACAATAGTCTCAAAAATAATACATGTCAAAAATATCTAAACTATAACATAACTAGTACAAGAGCCTAAACATCTACAACTAGCTGATCATCTTTCGGTACCGGCTCCTCCTGAGCCACCGTCTCTAACTCTACACCCACTACGTCCTAAGGTCCATAGTGTGTGGGATATCAGTCATCTAAATCATCTAAAAAATATATCCAGTCAGGATTGGAGCGAAGCACACCTCTAACAACAGTTCCAAATAAATAATAAAGACTATGTGACAGTAAATAGAGAGAATATACAGAATAAATAGAGCATGAACAGAAAATATACAAAATATGGAAAGCTGTAAATAGTACAAGAGAAATGAGCATCATATACAAGAGTCAGGAATATAACTAAGTGAGTAAGTACTAGCTTCGACATGTGACCGGCTTGAAAACTTGTACAGGAATCATGGCCTGGATAATCATACGTGAAGTATATGATTAACACTAACAGGGAACTTGTACATGAATAATTGTACATGAATGGGTATTGATCACATCTCTAACTAACACTCCCCATACCCCGACTGGTATAGTGGATCCAACCATGGCACGTTACGACACGGGATTCTCCAAGGAGGTAGCAAGTCTCCCCAAGAATCAGTGTCCATACAAGTACAAGAGCAACATGGCATGTACATGATACGCCAGGAAATACCGAGAATAATATCTCATGACGGGATCCGAAAAATACTAATCAATCCGTGTAACCACGTGTCAAGAAGTCAAGGATATCTACACTAAATACAAGAAACATAGAAGATATCATAAACGAAAAACTGTCAGAGAATGTACTCGCATGAGGTCCTGAGCTGACAATACCAATTTGTGTCTGGACTGGTGTCACACTGACCTATATATAAATTTTATGTTATTGGGTGTAAGGAATGATAAATGTGCTAAATGAGTCAAAATATGCTTTCTAGGCCATTTCTAAGTCAAGATAGTCAAATTAGGTCAAACTAGCTATTCTAGGTTGTATGAGTCATAGCTATGATCTTAGGTTCATCTCTATATGATACAAGTCATACTAGCTATATTAGGATACTAGAGTATCATAGCTATATAGTATCACAAGATACACAATAATACCCTATATACTAGTCACCCTATAGGTAATACTAACTCTATATGATTACCTTAGCTTTGAGGCCAACTTGGTATCACACTCTAATTACCCTCTAGATACTTAATACCAATACCTATAGATAAAGCCTATACCTTAGTATAACCTTGGTATAGCTCAAGGTAGTTAGAACTAATGTTAACTCATACTAACATAAACTAACTAGTGCATAAATTTACTGACATATAATACTAACTCATCTCATAACTAACTAACTAACATATATTATCTATTATACTTGATATGAACTAACCATTCATATCACTCTAACTTACTAACAGTTAACACGTAACGGTGCTAACTAACTTAACATCTACTTATACACCTATACTGCATTACACACACATACACACACCCACACCCATACACACACTGGTACACACAGTGGCTCAGAACTGCTCACTTGCATAACCAGGTGCTCTGCACTCCCTCGCACATGGACTGATACACATTGGTACCAACCCACACTACACTCTACCCGACTGCCCTCTGCACATTCATATGCTACCTAAACACCTATCTGGTGTGAACCTGGGATGCATCACTAGTATCCCCTTCCCACAATCTAAACACTAATACTACTACCCGACCTTAACTGGAGCTCCAAGTGCCCCCACAGCTTCCAGGTAACTATGCCACTGCCATACACATACTTAATCTCCTGCACTTGAGCACACACCAGTCCCCTTCGAATTTCCAACTTCATTTTCTCACTGACTGCACACAGGTCTAACTGATACCAACCTATCCAAGTCCTAATTACTTGTACCATGTTGATCACGGATACAAGTTTACCAGTTCTCTCCCTCACTGTCTACAGTTAACCTCCCATCTACTAGACTAGTCCTGACTAGTTGTAGGTTCACTTGAACTGCTACATCCCAAGTACCAGGACCTGAGTCCCCCCCCCCCATCTTGCACTGATACTCCACATACAACCACATCTAAAGATACACAAACCCACTTAATATGTATGCACAAATACATAATGCAAGAGCGCTGTTGTGCTTGTGCACAACAGGCCCTCAAACACCAATGCCTGGGATGAAACTCCTTACTTGATAGAACCCGATACCCATACTTCAAGCTATAGCTACTGCTACTGCTAATCTTATATGGTGCACCGCTGGCCTGTCTGCACTCTACAATTTATGACTTCCGCTACTGCCATTGCATCACTCCCTATACACGATTACCTACAATCAACACACCTCATCACACAACACTTAACATGTATACATGTCCATATATATATATATATATATATATATATATATATATATATATATATATATATATATATATATATATATATATACCGCAACACTTATATATATACTCTTATATATATAGCATATACATATGTAAATAGCGCACACACACACACACACACACACAAAAGAACATTAGACCAAACACTTGGCATGCTATCTATGATACTCTATGATACGTATCCAAATGAATGTCAACCCCCCTCCCCCAATTCTCTTCTAATGTTCATAATACCCCTCAATTATAAATTAATACAACTAAATTAGTTAGCTACCAAGTACATTGAAGAGAAATCACACCCACATGCACAAATAACCCAAAATGAATCCCGTATCATGTTGTATCATAAAATACTTTGATAAGCTCTACTCGTATCCAATTGTGGACACATATCTAGTCCCACAATCCCGATCTAAGTCTAATTAGATCTAATTGGTCTCATGACACATACTTGATGTGTCAATCTCAAAATTCTCCCTAATTGGACACAAAAACCTATATAGAAACTACAATACAAGTCATATGAACCTAGTTCTTGTTCCTATGGATAGATCCAAGAAAGATTTCCTAATGGTCAAATGCATGAATTAGAGTCTAATTATGGAAAAAATTCAGAATTTACCTATTGGTAGATAGATTCTCAATGAATTACTCAAATGGACACGATCCGGACACAAACTCCTTGCCAATTCCTCCTTCTCTAAGTGCTCCTTACAATCCAAGCTCCAATGCTTCTTAATTGGTGAAAATTGAGAGGGAATGAGAGTGAATTGGGTGAATTTGGTGGATGGATGAAGTAATTTGGGAAAGAACTAAATTGAGGATCTAAATTTGAAATAAATTAATGAGAGGAGAGAGAGAGCCCCCCCTCATATGGCCGGCCCCCTCTAACCCCTCCTCCAAGTAATACATAATATCCAATGTGCCCTTACTAGTTAGTTAAGAGGAATAATTAGTAGGGCTTCATGAACTAATCTAATCTCCTTAAATTAATAAAGGGAAAGATTTAATTGGGCCTAGTCCAATGTTGGGCTCAATGGGTCATGACAAACTAATGAGTCCACTATTGCCATATCTAAATAACAATATGATAGCCCACTAACAAATAAATAAATAGCACATCATAATATAATTAATTACTAGTATAATATATAATATTAATCACTAACTAATAAATATTCTGATGACAAAAATATCCTCATCTAGAAATGTGGTAGTTACAGGAAGAGAGAGGTGAAAATGGTGGACAACCCTAGTAAATTTTGGACTAGCCTGAGTAAAAGTTCTTCCTAACTGGGCTAGCCCCGAGTCATTTTTGTAGTTCCTTTATCATAGGTCTTCTTCTACTGATTCTATTCTTTTAGGTAGTTGGATCCGTCTGTCTAATAGTCCTTCTGCATCATTGTCATCTACTATAATAATGAAGTTTCAAAACGGCTCAAAAGTAGTTGTCTAACTCGTTTAAATTCTTCACCATTTATTTAAAAAATTTAATATTATATAAAAATATTATTGAAAAAAATAAATTTGTTATAAATAAAATCATGGAAAATTGAACTTGACCAACCAAAAGAGAATACCACCCACCTTAACCACATGAACTAGAAGATGTGTTTGGCTATAGTTATATAATATTATATAGTTAAAAAATTAATTAAAATTAATTATTTTTAATTTTTAATTATGTGAGGATATACATACAGATTTTTAAGATTTTTTTATAAAAAGTAGAGATATATTCATAACAAATAATAATTAAAATATATTTAAATATTTAAACTATATGCAATAATATATAATAATAAAATTACGTGCGTTGCACGTGCATTTACTATTTTAATTAATTACTCGCTTTTGTTTTGTCTGTGGTTGCTTATTCTTCGTTAAACTGGCAAAGATTAATCATCTTTTCTATTCCCAAAGTGCCCTTTGCGTACAGTTCAATCCAATTAGACTACAATAATGCTAAGTTTACAACTAGTAGCGAGCCAAGGGTAGATGAATAATTGCGTGTCAGCACGCATTCATCATGGCTTTGGACATCTCCAATCCATCTATTTCATTTTTTATTTTTTTTTGAGAGCTCGAAACGAAAATATTTTCATATATTATTCTTCAATCCATATGCCTTGAAACAATAAACAACCATTATTTATTTTTACATATTTTTTAATAATTTTTTAATATAATCATATTAATTATATATTTTTAGAGTATTTATATAGAAATATATTTTTTTACATAGAAACAATTCTTTTGAAATTCTATTTTAATTCTAAAAAAACTACTAATGACAAATATGTTCAATATTATACTATATTGAAAGATCTAAAAAAATAGTTATATAATTATTATATAAACTATATTTATAAATTAAAAGAGGTAGGCAATTTGGTTATAAATATTGGATCCTTAGATTTGAGGATTCTCTCTCCCTCCTCAAATTTGAGGACATATTCTCTCCATTCTCAATTTGAGGATGGATTGGAGAAAAAAAAAATCTCGAATGGGTAGTTTAAAAAGTTGGTTGGAGATGCAATATCTTATCACGTACCAGTACCGAAATACGAAGACGGACATGTCCAGCTACCCCGTACAAGGTACTATACGTCGTACGACGATCACGACTGTAACTAGACAAGGGGGTACATACTACAATCAAGTCACCTAGGATTACAAAGAACATCTATTATCTCAACCAGTCAAGTAAAAAGTAGTAAACATAGAAATATATGACAAAGAGTAAGGCATCCCAAACGCCATGCCAAAATATTTTAGAAACCAGCTATGCAAAATAGAAAAAATCTGACAGAGTAGAAAAAGTACACGATCATGATCAGCTGCAGTCTGATTAATTACAATCATGTAACAGGAACTAAATGTCCAGACTTGCCGACTAACATGTGCCAGTGGCTAAACATCAAAAAGAGTAAAATGTGCAATAACGAGCAGGAAAGAAGAAACCCACTCGTGTCCTTCTGTGACCATCCTTCTAGTACGCAACATCAGGAAGGAAAAATAAGCTGGATCTTTTGGAACTGGCTCGAAACCTGGCCATGCAAAACCAGTGGGGTTAAACCCTAAATAGCAAGTACCACAAAGGAAGCATAAAATGGAGAAACAAAACCCAAACAATAGATAGGTATAATATAGGTTTTGTGTCGTGGCTTCAGTCCATGTCTATCCTAGCATAACAACACAACCATACAACCAAACAAGGACAATGGTTCAACCATCGCACTATGATAGTCCATGTCCCTAGACTGCTAATATAATAATACAAACACAATCAAATCCAGTTATAACGGCCAATCACTTGTACGACTTACTATTCTGGAGTCTGAGTTATCTCAGGACAGATACATAGAGAAATCCTTAGATCGTGAGTTGTTTAGCGGGGCTAACCGAGCTATAGTATACACATAACATATTATATATTATGCACCGGTCCCTCATAAGGCCACCGTACTTAGATCACATAGAATGCATTGTACAATATAAGTATTCGGATATTATCGTTCACTAGTGTGGACGTGACCAATATCCATGGGGGTCAGTCTTGCACGTCATGACGATAGTCTGAGGTGGCTAATGTGCATGATCTCGAGATTTCATCCCTCTCAATGCTCTACTAGTTTTAGTTGCCTAGATTAACCCTATGGTTATGTTGAAAATCACATGACGTGGTCATATGATCAATCCTCCTATATGTTGAACCATAGTACGGTCTATGCTAGATACGAATCTACTTTGTCAATTAATAGCTCAAACTGGATTCACCCGAGCGTGATACAACAAACAACAAGCCCAAGCCACATTTTGGTAGTTTACCTACATACTATGTCCGTACTGGAGAAATAATATAATGATATAACATGTCACATAGTATATGGGGCATTCTCGATGCATAACCCGAAACATGTAATCACATAACACATAGCAAGTTATGTCGTACCTCAGTGCACATTGATCATGTAACACATAGAACGTAGAAAATTGTATCAACACGGATACAAGTATTCGAGTCAAATAACCAACTAATCAATGGGTCATATAAGTCTTGATCGTATTGGAACACATAGCTCATGTTATGCATATAGTTGGTTAGTCATTTATGACATAGTCAATTCCTAGCATATGGCCATGTCTAGCATAAGGTAGGGTCACTAAATTCATTCTTCCCTAGGATCAATCATAAACAATTGTCAAGGTCAACCACATAGAACAAGAAAATATCTAAATAAAATAGCTAAGCCACATACACCAACTTGGATCATGAGACAGACGCTGCATGCACTCTCCAGGCCGTATGCTACTCCAGGCCGCATACTACTCCAGGACGCATGCTACTTCGTCTTCCCCAACAGCAGGTTTCGGCCATGGCGGAAACTCCAAAACCCAAATCTTGTTTCTTCCATAGAAACCTCGTACGAACCCCAAATATGACAAAGTAAAGTTCTAAAACACTTAGAATCGAATCCTCCTCAAGATAAAATAAATAATTTTCAAAAATAACAAGTTTTTAGAGATCAAATCCAAGAAAACTCATAAAATCCATAAAAACTCTAAATAAAAATATAGATCTAGGCTAATCCATCCATTAAAACAAAAAATTCTAAGTACTAAACATAATGAGAAACACACAACAAACAAAATAGACCAATAATATGGAAGGTTTCTTTAATTCTCATGAAAGGTGTACTTGCCTATGGAGAGGGAGAAAAAAACCTAAGAGAGAGAGAGAAAAGAAATGAAAGAATGAAGAGAGAGAAATATTTTGGTATATATATATATATATATATATATATATATATATATGGTTTGGGTTGAACCATGGTTCAAACCATGATCAAGTCCTATCCTCATATTAAACCCATGAACCCAACTTCTCAAAAATTTGTTTGGACTACAACCAAACAAACAAAAATGCCAACAAGCAGGAATACGTTCCAAATACGTATATTGGGAACATGGAGTGGCATCTCTACTCACCTTAGAAAAATTTCATCCTCGAAATTCGGATCCAAGTATGGCTAGAGAAGTCAGGACAAGCAAGATACCAATCTACAAGCTAATCTACACACGCAAGCAACCACACATAATGAAGCAAAATAATATCACAACACATAGGTGATCAATGATCACAGAATCCGAGATACGAAGGCGTAAGAAAGAATATACCTTCCGAATCGAATATGTGCGGGTACCGAAATCGAATGTTATCCTCGTGCTCCCATGTCGATTCCCTTAGAGAATGATGGCCCCAAGCAACCCGGACAAGAGAAATAGTCCGATTCTTGAGTCCCTTCGGTCCAATATGGATACGGGTTGCTCCTCATAAGATAAGTCAGTATCAACAACTAATTCAGAGTGATCGAGGATATGACTCAGATCCGAAATATACCTATGCAACTGAGACACATGAAATACATCGTGTACCTCACGTAACGAAGGTGGAAGGGCAAGACGATAAGCAACATCATCTACCCGCTTGAGAATATTGAATGGACCGACATATCGCAGACTAAGCTTCCTGTGAACCCCAAATCTAATGACTCCACGGGTTGAAAAAATCTACAAGAACACGTGATCGCCGATAGAGAACTCTAAAGGCCTACGATGCTGATATGCCCAAAGCCGTTGCCGATCTTGCGCAACCAGAAGTCGCTCTCTAATCTTCTTGACAACTTCCACTATTTGTGTGATCATTTTTGGGCCCAATAGTTTCCTTTCACTGATGTTATCCCATGCCAACGGTGACATGCACTTTCTTTCTTATAGTGCCTCAAAGGGAGTCATTTGAATGCTTGCTTGATAACTGTTATTGAATGAGAATTCAACTAGATGAAGTTGATCTTCCTAAGACCCTCCAAAGTCCAAGGTACAAGCTCGTAGCATATCTTCCAACATCTTTATGGTTCTTTTTGATTGCTCGTCTGTTTGAGGATGGTAAGCGGTACTTAATCTCAACTTGGTGCCCAAACTCTGATGCAGGCTCTTCCAAAATTGAGAAGTGAATTGGGTGTCTTGATCCGAAACTATGTTTACTGGACCCCGTGCTGCTACACTATTTGTCGCATGTACATCTCTGCCAACGGTTCTGTAGACTGTTCTACCCAAAAAAGAATAAAGTGAGCCACTTTCGTGAGACGGTCCACTATCACCCAAACTACATCTCGACCAGTCGGGGCTATAGGTAAACCAGTTACAAAGTCCATTGTGATATTCCCCCACTTCCACTCCAGAATAGGAAGCGTTTGTAATAATCCTGCCGGTCTCTGCTGCTCGGTCTTCACTTGTTGACATATCAGATATCGAAAGACAAACCGTGCTATCTCCCGCTGTATTCCATTCCGTGAAAAGTGTTGCTTGATGTCTTGATACATCTTGGTGCCTCCTGAGTGAATTGAGTACTGGGAACTATGCACTTCGGTCATAACTTTCTATCGGATATCTCCACTAGGTATACAAAGATGATTTCCAAATCCTAGCGTTCCATCTGCATGAATCATTAACTCCTTCCGTAGACCGGACTCACACTCTGCCCAAAGCTTCTAGACCTTCGGATCCTCTGCCTGAGCTACCTTAATCCTCTCAACCAAAGTAGATCGAATCAGTAAACTGATCAACACTCCTACGTCCTGTGGAAGTAATATCTCTATATCCATTTCTTGAATATCTTCTAGAATATGTTGCTATAATGTCAACATGAATGCACTGCCTCTCCTGCTAAGGGCGTCTGCTACTACATTAGCCTTGACCAGATGGTACTGGAGTTCCACATCATAGTCCTTTATCAATTCTAGCCACCTTCTTTGCCTCATATTCAAGTCCTTCTGAGTGAATACATACTTCAGACTTTTGTGGTCCATGAATATTTTGACCCGATCGCCATATAAGTAGTTCCTCCATAGCTTAAGTGCAAACATCACTGTCGCTAACTCCATGTCGTTCGTTGGATAGTTCTTCTCATGATCTCGAAGCTGCCGAGATGTTACTACCACATTTCTAGAATATGGATATTTTTATTATTTTATATTATTCATATATTGTGCATATTATTTATTTATATCTATAATAATTATTAGTATTGGTTAGTAGATTGGACTACTTAATTAGACAAGACTCTAGTGGACCAAACAAACTTGACATGGCATTTGAACCTAACATTTTGACTAGTCACTTTTGGGCCCAACTTAAGTCACCCATCTTCTTTAATTAGAAATTAGAATTAAACTTCCATTACGATTAGAGTATTTTATTAGTTAAATAACTCTTCATGACAAATCATAGGGGACATTATGGACTTTTTACATTAGCTAACCCTAGAGGAACATGGCCGGCCCTAATATAGGGGGGGAGAGATTCTCTCTCCTCTCATGCTTCCTCCAATTATTTTCTAAATTAGTGTTCTTCCTCAAATTGACTCAATCCTCCACCAAATTCTACCAAATCACTTCCAATCCCTTTCCTAATCATCATCAAGTAGCACTAGGAGCTTGGATTTCTAGGAGCATTGGAGGAGAAGGAGTTTGGCTAGTAGTTCGTGTCCAAATTGTGTCCTATTGAGTTTTCATTAGGAATCCATATCCCAATAGGTAAAATTATGAAATATCTCTTTAATTAGGTTCTAATTGTTGCATTAGACCATTAGGAACCCACCCATACATTAGGACTACCTATAGAAATAATAACTAGGTTCTTGTGACCCCTATTGTGACTTCTACATAGAGTTTTATGTCCAAATTGGAGCAAATTCGAGAATGGGACACCAAGTATTTGTCATTAGATTTGCTAGACTTATTTGTCTTAGATTAGTCGTGTGGGGATAGATACGTATCCACAATTGGATACGGGTAGGCGGCATCATGATACAGTAAGATACGGTGTGATACGAGGCTCTATTTTAGGGGTTTTGTGCATGCTAGTAATTTTTACTCCAATTTTCTTTGTAGCAAGTTATATTAGCCATATATGATTGTATTTGATAGGAATATATAGTTCTAATTGAGTATTGTGAGTTTTGACACCTTAGTTGATTAGTGTATCTTGAGTTGTTCAATAAGTGTTTGATAAATTGCCTATTACTAGAAGTATATCTAGTTAGATGTTATATTTATAGTTAGTGTATCTATATTTATATATACGAATGTGTGTATATTGGTAAGTGCATAAATAGGTATATATGTGAATATGGAGTATAGTGACTGTGACATGGAAGTGTTGAGAGATGATTGTGTTCACTATATAGTAGATGGGGTTAATGTCAGTGGGGGATCGGTTATGCATATGAGGGTTAAGGTGTGCAGACCTGTGCACGAGTGTGCACATGTGAAGAGGATCGGGTGCAGCAGGGAGAGAGTGTTGTGTCACAAATAGGTAAGGGATCAGGCTTGTTGCAGTTGGTAGAATTGCATACCTGTATGTTGGATATATAGGATTCGTGAAAGCATCAGATCTCGGACTGCTTGATGAACCAAACATAGAAGTACTTGGGGCATCATAAATGGGGGTGTAAGTATATGCAATGAAGTTGGAAATAAGGTTTGGCAGTAGGAGTATTGACTCGTGCTTGCTGTGTGCAACAGAACACCTACTTGCATATGGTAACAACAACTATATGTGTGATTTGTTGCACATATATGTGCAGTCAGGTGTTGCTGGGAATGAGGGGTGTGATTGCATTGTAACAGTCGGGTTTCAATGACAACAAAAGGGGATATGCAGTATGCAGACTCAAAGTGAAATGCAGTGGCAATGGCAGTTAGTAAGGTCTAGCATAGGTATGTAGCAGTAGGAAGAGCAATGGCAGCATGTACAATGCATATAAGCAGCAACTGTAACTCTACTTAGCAATGTGTCAGATTATATAAACAGTAGCAAGCAAATAAGTGTGGTATCAGTAAACCTAGGATATTGGTCAGATTATATATAAACAGTAGCAAGCAAATAAGTGTGGTATGTCAGATTATATATATATTGTGTCTGTGTCTGAGTTTAGGATATTGGTGTCAAGTAATTATGCTTGAGGAGTGTAGGGTGAGATAGCAGTGTGTATCAAGTGATACAAAGATATAAGCGAAGGTAGTTGATACCAAGGTAATAAGTAGTGAGGTTTTTGGTATTGGTTAAGGCGTATCAGTGAGTTAAGTTGAGATGATGGGTATTAAGTATATATAGTTAAGGTATAAGTGTTAAGTTAAAGTGTGGTACTAGGATACTATATATATATATATATATATATATATATATATATATATATATATATATATATATATATATATATATATGTGATACCAATAGGTTAAGATATCGGGGTATATGCAAGGTAATGAGTATGAAGGCTAGGGTATTGCAATATATTGATATCTATGAATTTATATAGTATAAATGATACCTAGTATCAAGGTATTTCACCCCTAGTATACCAAGGTATTGGTGTAGTGGCTAGTATAAGGTATTGACAAGGTTTTGGATCTATGTTAAGGTAATTGAGCTATAGCTAAGGTATCGGGTAGAAATCATGATACGAGTTAAGATATTGAGATACGACTAAGGTATTTGACTAGGATACTAAGGTAATTATTTATAGGACATGGTATTAATAGGTATTGTAGCTAATAGAGTATAATGACCTAGAAATATAGTGATAACCTAGTATTAGCTAGTGTGATTTCATAAACCAACTTTATAGGTATTGTCATGCCCAAATTTCGTAGAATCGATAGTCGTCCCCCGGGCGTGATGCCGTGTGTGCCTAGGTTGCGCAACGCACAAGGCCAAGGTATTTTATATAACGAGCACATATTTAGAGTACGTAGATAATTGAACACAATATTGAAACACGAAAAGTTCTTTTTATTGATAATGAACATCTTTTTTTCTACAAACTCTTGAACAAGTACAAAAGGTTGTCGCATGGGATTATAAAAGTGGACACAAAATGAGATAGTCGTCCGGTATATTACATCCTTTTACTAAAACTTCAAAAGCTATAGACACCTTCGGGTGAAGCTATCGTCTTTCCACGGAGCTGCATAAGGTATGTGCATGAGCTCTGGAACTTCAAAACGTCGCTAAGGGAGGCACGATCAGGGCGTGCCAGTAGGTGGACTGGATTAAAAAGTCGCTTTAACTTCTTGTAGGATCTCCTTGGCACGGAAAACCTGTTGCAACGAGGGTCAGTACATTGAAATACACTGGTGAAGGCAAGCTAACCCAATTATACCAATCAACACGTTGTTTATGTGAAGCATGCAAGTTATTATGTGGTCTTTCTATCTTGCCTAAGTTTAATTTACAAGCATGCAGTAATTATGGAAATTACTGAATTAAATATGCCATCATTCAGTGACTTTACCTGCCCGTCTGAACCACCTGCACAACACTTACCATGACCTTCTCTGCCACAAAGACATAGTTAGCTTGCACAGTTTAAATATACGAGGGGATCATTTGCATGATGCCATAATGGACGAGTTATAGTCATTGACGAGGATGGTATGCAACGAAAGTATATGAGGCGCTACAAGCTATCCCTTCAAGCACACGAGACTAACATAAAGTTTTATCCGGATCGGATCGGTACCAGTGCCCCAGCAACCATCCGCAGGAACTAAGACCTTGTGCACAAGTTGTCCGTGATCAAGCGACATCTAATACTAAGTTATCAAATAATGCAGTACAAGGCAACATGATCATGAGACAAGTAACATTGTATAATCTGTTTTGCATAGTCTTCCTGATCATTTTATTGCATAGTAAAGTGTGTTCTATACATAGCACAATAATAGAAGAAGTATATATTCTAACTAAAATTGAAACATGATGAAAGAACATTCTAAGCGAACTAGCATGCAACACGGTAACCGTTCACAAGTTGATTGACAAGCAATAAAGTAATCCAAGTCTATTTCTTTTCTTTATCTTGACATCTTTTAGTTATTATGGTATCGTTTGATCAGAACAATCAAGAAGGCAAAATTTTAGATATGAAGACTTGGAAGAAGGATCAACTAATTGAATTACAGCCACTCACAAGTTGGTGGGGAGAGGAAAGAAATGAGGTGCTTCAAGACTCCCCTCACGCGACGTCTACTGCACGATCACCTGCATTGCCACAAACAAATGATCAATACATCTTCTCCTTTTTCCAAGCTCAAAATGAAAGTGCAGTTCAATGAACGAAAGCAATAAAATCCATCAAAACTGTTCAAGAAAACGCAAATCCAAAAATAAACTCGAAAGTACGAAAGCAACAATGCGACAACGAAAACTAGGCAAAAAATTTACAGCGGAGAGGCCCCTCTTGACTCTGCCGCTTATACCGTCCTTGGGACACGGTCCACTGAATATGTGAATCGATTCCGAAGAAGCCAATCCCTAACGAGAAAAGGATCTTGATTCAATATATCCCGATCGAACGATACCGAAAGTATTTCTTAGCCGCGCTTCCCAAAAAGGGAGAACAGGGCACCACATCCTAACCAACTAATATGAAGTTTCATCCACAAAACTTAGGAATAGAACCCACCACTATAGAATAATGAAGGAAACTTGTCCTTCATCTCAGACTCAAGCTCCCAAGTCGACTCTTCGATCGAATGATTTCTCCAAAGCACGCGCACGAGAGAAACTGAACGACTTCAAAGCAGCTTCTCCTTTCGATCCAAGATCCGTACAGGGTGTTCGACATACGTCAAGTCCGCATTCAAGTCCAGTTGATCAAGATCGACCACATGACTCAGATCGTACATGTACTTCCTAAGATATGAAATGGAAGATATCGTGCACTTCAGATAATGACGGTGGCTGAGAAATCTGATATGCGACTGGGGCGACTTGCTTAAGTATTTCGAAAAGACTGACGAATCTCGGGCTTAGCTTCCCTTTTGCTCCAAATCTTGTGACTCCTCATATGGGAGAGACTTTGACAAATACATGATCGCCTTCTAAGAACTCAAGAGGTCGACGGTGCATGTCTGAGTAACTCTTCTAACGGCTTTGTGTTACTTTCAGCCGTTCGCGGATCAAACGGATCTTTTGGACAGTTTATTCTATAAGTTCCGAGCCAAGAATTTATCGTTTACCAACTTTATCCCAACAGATAGGGAATCTATACTTCCTCCCATACAATGTCTCATATGACACTATTTGAATGTTGGATTGATAGCTATTATTGTATGCAAATTCGGCTAACGATAGATGCATGTCCCAACTTGACTTTAATTCCAAGACGTAGAGCCGTAGCATGTCTTCGACAATTTGGTTTACCTGCTCTGTCTGGCCGTCTGTCTGAGGATGGTAGGCGGAGCTGAACTTCAACTTTATCTCCATTGCTTACTGAAGACTCTCCCAGAAGCATGATAAAAATCATCTATCTCGGTCGAAAATAATGGATACGGGCACACCGTGGAGTCGAATGATCTGATCGAGGTAGATCTGTACCAGACGGTCGGCACTCCAAGTAACTTTGATTGGCAGAAAGTGAGCTGACTTGGTGAGTTGATCGACGATGACCCAGACGACATTATTTTCCTATTGTGTCTTTGGCAAACCAATAATAAAATATATGGTTATGTGTTCCCATTTTTACTCCGGTATAGCAAGGTTCTGCATCTCCCCACCCGGCTTATGGTGCTCGACCTTTACTAGCTGATAGGCCATGTACTATGACACACACAACGCCACATCCTTCTTCATGTTGTGCCACCAAAATGTCGTACAGAGGTCTCAATACATCTTTGTGCTTCTTGGATGTGAAGTGTAACTCGTATAGTGGGCTTTAGTGAGTATCTCTTTTTTGAGGTTTGCATCGTTAGGAACACATAATCTTTTATTCACCCGCATCATTCCATCCATGCTCACCGCAAAGTCGGTTTCCTTTCCCACTGAGATAACTTACGCATCTTCTCTAGGACTATGTTATGTAATACCCCATTTCTCTCAAGCGGACTGTCGATTCAAACGGCAAAAGTACAAACGTCCCGACCTGCCTTGCTCAGTGAGGCAACTCGTTTGAGGCAAGGATATCCAGACTTGGCCCTACAGGAGTTCGACTTAGGCTTTCAGAGGCTCGCTCGCAGTATCACTCGACCGAGGCGGATCATCGCTAAGGTGGGTGGCTACGGTGAACTTGTCTTTGCTTAGCCAGCACACATAAAATACGGAATGATACATGCTAGTCGCTAGGTGAATCACCCCCTGCATGCTAATAAGAATACAACGCACCTAGCTAAGGGAATAATCCCAACTTGTATTGCTTATGCTAGAACATGGAAATAAAATATTGCTATATATTCAGACCTTCGCATGTTACCTTTGCCTTGTGCAACCGGACCCGCTATGCCTCGGGTAGAATGATACATATGTATATTCAGTAGTGCACTATTCACTCCCTAACACTGCACAACCCTAGATAACTTCGCTCAGAAAGGCCCCGTACGGTTTTGCTCGGCTTACCTTCGGGCCCGAGCGAACTTGAATGCTTAAGTTATACAAGTGCATGCTTGTCTGCTTTTATAGATTGCCTAGATCAATGCTTACTGCATAACTATGCCCAGACCGTGAAACACTATGCTTATCATGCATTCATTTAGGTTCTCCTTGGAAGACTACCTGATAGTTGTTTCGTGCATGAATAAACCTGAATGTACCTGGGACCGTTAGGTCGCTAAGGCAATTCCCGAACCAGGGAACTTGCACCAATCCTGTGATCCAAGAATCCCTGCTCGTTGAGCAATACTGTCCTGTACTGAATCAAATGGCTCGTGGAGCCGATACTCAATATTTAGAGTAATCCTGATCCTGCCTCAACAAGTTACAAATATATATATATATATATCCTGACTTGAACTTGTTCCATGTAGCTTGTTCTATATATATATATATCCTACCCCGAACTTGTTCATGTACCTGACCTGACCCTGAAGATTAGAGAATTGCATGGTCACAGGACAACTTGGAAATAAGGTTTTAGTTCCGCAGACGGTCGCTGGGGCACTGGCACCGATCTGATCCGGACGGAACACCTGATAGTCGCCTGCTATAGGACGAAATGCCCTGGGACGTCCTGCTCTATGTGTCGCACGACATTCCGTACTGAGACTAGACCGTCCATTATGGCGCCATGCCAGTGACCTCATGTTCATATAGATAAGTCATCCTCGCTTAGCGGCTACCCGCGTGTGAGTCACTGCATCGCATCGAGAATAACTGAACACCTGAACGATCTTGTTATAACAATACTTGTGCATAAATAGCACTTGATCATCGTATGCAACACACCTGATATTTCCTGTAACCCGTACACCCAGAACAGGATCTCGCACTGAAACGCTTGTGTTTGCATATGCCTTGCTCCTGAATGCTTATACATGTTTCTGCTTGAATTAACTTGTTTTGCCTTGGACAGGGAAGGATTGGTAAGTTGGTAAGTCTCGCCGTGTTTCCTCTTATATCGCACGGCGCACTGCCACACAAGTTAGGCTATTCAAATCTTGCATGAAACTGATCCTAAGGCAACTAGAAAGACAACTTAATAGTTGTGCACAAAACTTGTATTACATGTTTGGATTTGTCGAGCGGGTGAGTAGCCTCCCCACCAGTGCATTCATGTACTGATAACCCACCAGATTGCTTGCAGGGTACGAGAGAATCTCGTTCGGTGCGGATGCCTCCTTCGTGCGTGCTAAGGCGTGGAGTTCAACTCAGAAGCCTTGGAACGCTACGTCCGGAACTGAAGCACATATACAAGACATAATGTTGGAACATCGCCTGAACATCGCCTGAACATTATCCATAAATATAGCCACTTGGCACGCTTTTATGTTTCAGAGAGAGAGTGCTCGAGCGACTTATAATCTCGGCTATACGCCGCCTGTAACACTTGTTTCAATATGAATAAAAGAGCTTGCTTTACTTCAACTTATGTTTCAATGCTTCCGCTATATTGTCGACTCAGTGAACCTGTTACCGATCGCCTATGAGTTCATAATTCCGCTGCACTCGGACAATCTGTGCGACTCTGTGGCTTAAAACTCTTACCGCCAGCCAACGAACTACGGCCTTGCACGGGCGTGGCTAACGCTCGTGCGGCATCACGTCCGGATGGGTCAAAGCGATCGTTCTGCGGGAGCGCTGGCGCGGTGATTCTTGCCTAGCGGGAACGGCCGATTTGCCTGCGGAAGATCGGGGCGTGACATGTTATCCTTATGAGCGGACTTGACCTTCTCCAATTGGTCTAGTTTGAGGTGCAACTGAGCCGATTGTGCCCCTTTGTATCTAATTTGGATTGTAATGCCCAAACTTTCTAGATCCCTTCGCAGCCCGTCATCGATAGCTAAGTTATCTAAAAACGCTCAACTCAGTGCATCAGCTACAACGTTGTCTTTGCCCGGTGTATATCTGATCATCAAGTTAAAGTCGCTAAGGAGTTCGAGCCAATGTTATTACCGTAAGTTCAGATCCTTTTGAGTATAAAGATGCTTAAGGCTTTTGTGATCCGTGAAAATTTTGTACGGTACGCCATAAAGGTAATGTCGCCATAACTTCAACGCGAACACCACGTGTCAGATAGTTCTTTTTGTGAGGCTTTTATTGCCTTGACGCAAAGGCTATCACCTTGTCCCACTGCATAATGACACATCCCAAACCCTTGCCTGAAGCGTCACTATAAATCTTGAAATCATCGGGCCCGTTTGGGAGGGTAAGAATCAGTGCTTAGACATGTCTTTCCTTTAATTCTATAAATGAAGCTTCTCGGTCGTCCGACCATGCAAACTTTACTCCTTTTCGAGTGGGATGAGTCAGAGACGAAGCGATCCTTTAAAAATCCTTGACGAATCTTCTGTAGTAGCCCGCTAGACCAAGGAAGCTCCGAATATCGCTGGCCGACTCAGGTCTCTTTCACTCCACGATGGCTTCAACTTTCTTTGGGTCGACTCAGATGCCCTTCGCAGAAAGGATATGCATGAGAAAATATATGATGTCTAACCAGAATTTGAACTTACTTAGCTTCACGCACAACTTATTATCTCGAAGAGTTTGAAGTACTATCCGCATGTGTCCTGTATGTTCATCCTCATTCTTCGAGTACACTAAGATGTAGTCTATTAATACCACCACAAACTTATCAAAGAATGCTCGGAACATACGGTTCATCAAATCCATGAACACGACATGAGCATTCATTAGTCCGAACAACATGCCAGAAAACTCATAGTGGCCATAACGGGTGCAAAATACTGAGTTCGGCATGTCCTCTAGCTTGATCTTTAATTGGTGGTAGCCAGAGCGAAGGTCTATCTTTGAAAACACCGACGTCCCTTGCAGCAGATCAAAGAGTACGTCGATCCTGGGCATAAGATACTTGTTTCGGATTGTGACCTTATTTAGTTCCTTGTAGTCTATGCACAGCTGCAACGTCCCTTCTTTCTTCTTCACAAACAACACATATGCGCCCCAAGGAGACACGCTCGGACGGATGTACCCACGGTCAAACAGTTCTTGTAGTTGGCACTTTAACTCCTTAAGGTCAGCAGGGGCCATTCGGTATGGGGCTTTGGAAATCGGTCGGGTATTTCGGAAGGTATCGATGGTGAACTCAATTTTTCGGTCGAGTGGCATTGTAAGTAGTTCGTCCGGAAATATATCAGGAAATTCTGCCACAACAAAAGAAGACTCGACATTTGCACAATCCCACCGAGTGTCCCGAACCGACGTTAAGTATCCCTCGCATCCAGAGTGTAGCATCCGTCGAGCCGACTTTGCAAAAATTACTATACAGGTCTTCGACGCTTCTGTCGCTGAACCACTTGTGTAACAGAATTTGGTCTCTCCAGGTAGACAAAAGATGACACGTTTCTTCGCACATTCGATACTAGCTGAGCAAGCGTCGAGCCAATCTATCCCCAAGTTGATGTCAAAATTCCGAACATCTAGGACTAACACATCAAGCGATAGTTTTCTCCTTCCAATACAGACATGACCGCCCTGACATACTGAACGAACATGTGTCTTTATGTCCGATGGGGTGCTAACACTAAGGTCTAGGTATAACGGTGTCATTTCTATCTTTTTTTTATGGCAAAATCCGTGGATATAAAGCTATACGTAGCACCGGAATCAAATAGCACGAGATCAGGTATATTATTGAAAAGTAATATACCTGACACAACGGTGTCCAAAACGAGGGCCTCTTTCCATGTCAAAGTGTACACCCGACCTTGAGCTTGACAACGCTCTTGTTGCGGCATGGCTCGGTTGGCTACATGCGCCGGAGCAGGATTTGGATATTGAGGGCGGCGATCAGAGAGGTACGAATAATCACGAATTTTATGGTTTGGATCACCACAGGCCTAACCCATGTTTCTTGTGACATTCGTTGATGGTGTGCCCTGGCTTCTTACAGAAGTAACATGGTTGCCCTGGATTTCCTTTCTACTGATCGATGTTATAAGGACGCTTTTAAGCGTTGTTTTCTTTCGCGTTGCTAGGGCGCTTGTGATTGGAAGTATGCACAGTGCCGACAACAACCGAAGGATACTGCGATTCGAGAGAAAGGGCATGATTGAGAACTTTTCGTATAGTCAGATATTGGAGAACGACCATGTGTGCATGGATGGAAGGTCGCAGGCCGCCTTCTAATTGTCTTGAATGACAAGCCGCATCAGTAGGTAGTAGCTTACAAATTTGGCGAGCCGATTGAATTCAGCAGAGTACTGCTTCACTGTCATATTTCCTTGCCTAAGCTGCACGAACTTGTTCTCCTTTTGTCGACATACGAGAGGGGGTATGAACTCCTCTTCAAATGCGCTACGGAAGGTAGCCCACTCGATCGTCTCCTCTTCATCGTCTACGGAGAGAGATCTTCGATGCACATCCCATCAATCGTGCGCGCTCAAACAGAGCTGCAGTTGGGCACACGCAACTCGCTTCTCCTCAGGTACCTCAAGCAGTTTGTAGTGATCTTCAAGCTCTGCCAGCCTATCTAGAGCCACGATCGGATCTTCAGTCCCCCGGAAAGATGTGTTGCAGACCTTCTTGAAGTCGACAAAGTCGAGGGTAGTCGAATCCTTCTTCTTTGGAGTTTAAGGCATTTCGACTTCAGGTGTTGGTTGCTCCACCGGTGCTGCTGCTATCATTGCGGAATGGTTGGAGGCTAAGGTCTGAACGATCTGCTGCAGAGCATCTACCTGCTTATGTTGGACTGCAAATTGGGCTTCAAGATTGCTTTCGAACTTGCTCTAACGATCTTTCACCCGCTTCTCGGCTCGCTCATGACGAGCCTCATCCCTCTGTTGGCTTGCTTCAAGCATTCACATTATTCACTTAATCGGGTCAACATGGGACATAGCTCACTGGCTTCTAAAATTTTCTACGGTATCGAAACTACTTTCATGTGCTTGTACCTCACCCTGTGCTAGCGCTGATGCTTGCGCTTGAGTCATTCCTTCAAAATAAAGTAACTTGCATCAGTCTTATAACGTAT
Organism: Iris macrosiphon; assembly: GCA_036927795.1. Classification (NCBI taxonomy): domain Eukaryota; kingdom Viridiplantae; phylum Streptophyta; class Magnoliopsida; order Asparagales; family Iridaceae; genus Iris; species Iris macrosiphon. The sequence continues at coordinate 153,660,864 of JAYESA010000018.1, read as the reverse complement.
TATGGACTCACTGTATGGAACACATCTATTTGGCCAAACGAGTTCAAGAGTTTGCATAGGGAATAGATCGTTAAAGGAACTTTTCTAACACGAGGGTCAAAGGAACTTGAAGCCATGCTCTGATACCAATATGTCACGCCCCAATTCTGTGGAATCGATAGTAGTCCCTTTGGCGTGATGCCATGCATGCTAGGTTGCACAATGCACAAGGCCAAGGTATTTTATATAATGAGCACATATTCAGAGTACGCAGATAATTGAATACAATATTATAACAAGAAAAAGTTTTCTTTATTGATAATGAACATCTTTTTTCTACAAACTCTTGAATAATTACAAAACATTATCGCACGGGCTTACAAAAGTGGACGCAAAATGAGATAGTCATCCGGTATATTACATCATTTTACTAAAACTTCAAAAGCTATAGACACCTTCGGGCAAAGCTATCGCCTTTCCACAGAGCTGTATAAGGTATGTGCACGAGCTCCTGGAACTTCAAAACGTCGCTAAGGGAGGCACGATCAGGGCGTGCCGGTAGGTGGACTGGATTGGGAAGTCGTTCTAACTTTTTGGAGGATCTCCTTGGCGTGGGCAACCTGTTGCAATGAGGGTCAGTACATCAAAATGCACTAGTGAAGACGATCTAACCCAACTATACCAATCAACACGTTGTTTATGTGAAGCATGCAAGTTATTATGTGGTCTTTCAATCTTTTCTTAGTTTAATTTACAAGCATGCAGTAGTTATGGAAATTACTTAATTAAATATGCCACCGTTCAGTGACTTTTACCTACCCATCTGAACCACCTGTACAACACTTATCATGATCTTCCCTTCCACGAAGACATAGTTAGTTTGCACGGTTTAAATCTACGAGGGGATCACTGGCATAATGCCATAATGGACGAGTTATAGTCATTAATGAGGATGGTATGCAACGAAAGTACACGAGGCGCTACAAGTGTCACACCCTAGTCCCAAAATACCAAGGGATTAGCCACATGACAATGGCCAGCAACACAACTCCAACGGGCAAACCCAATTTAATGAACCCGTTAGAGTGCACTTAAGCTGTAATACATAAAAATGGTCTAAGAATACCTGTCACAGTTTATATATCTAATCTCATCCACAATAAGTAATAAAATCACAAAGAGACAAGTCCAGTCACAATAATATAAAATGATCTGTCCAACCAAAGCAATATAAATAATGTCACGGAGAATAACCCATTATCAAAATGGAAAGGAAAATAAATCCAAGTACAATATTCAGAATTTACTACAAGATCAAATATCCAAGAACACTACGCATAAATAATGAATGGTATGAATACTGTGTACTCAAGAGAAGTCCTCCGGAATAACCTCGTCCTCTGCAACCTATATGTCTCCAATAGTAGTATTTGTCCCATAAACTTCGGGATAGCTCTCCTCGTCTACACCTGGAGACATAATCCGGATCCAGGTCCTCAGGGGACATAGCAAGGTACAATAAATACTCAAGCCAAATAAAATACAGCAAGTAAATATAAACAGATCCTCAGGGCAAGCTATGTAACCAGCTAAGTGAAATACAAAATGAGAACATCACTAGTACTCAGGCTGAGACTACTACAGGCTCTGTGTCGGGGAGCCCATAGCAGCAAGTAGTATCACGACTCCAGTATATGTGCCAAAGATCTGATACAGAGTCTATGGCACCTCTAGTAGTATATATATATATAAATAATCAGCATGTAGACTATGTGTCTCTTTCCACCCAATGTAACCTCATGTCTCATATCCACGACGTCTCATGTCCATAACACGCAAGATCATGACCTCTAGCTAGTACAACGAGTCATAATAATATCCATGTAATATGCAAGTCGCATGTCACGAATCATGTAAGCCTATATAGAATCACTATGAGTAACTCAAAAAGATTATGTCACATGAAATAGTGTCAAGTGTCCTACGGTATGGCGTACTTAGTAAAGAAAGCACGTAAAAATAGGATCGTGGAATCAACTCTCTAGGTGACGTTGCACGACTTCGCGTACGGCGTCGACACCCGAATCTCGTTCGGACGCTAAGCAATGTCTTACGGTCCTAGGTTGAACAGGCACATCACAAGAGTATATATATATAGGAAGACCACAAGCAAATAATATAACAGGATCTCTGCAGGTTTGGCAAGGTACACTTGCCTGGGTTCTGAAGTCCGTCAACTGCTCAAGGGAAAGTAGAATCTGCACGTACACCTCTGGATACTGAAACATACATCACCAATATTTTTAGAATACTTGAAATAGCTAGGATTGACTACCCATAAGTCCAATTTGGACACAGGGATAAAATTCACAGTTTTGGGTTAAAGCGGGGTCAACATGTGGCCCACTTCGCACCGAAAAATGTATCGGAGACAAAGTTCTCAAAATTCGTCAAACTTAGTGTCTATGAGTCCATAACGATGGCACGAACCCAACGGAATATCCAGAACTGGATTCCGATGAGCCGGTCATGAAATCGCCCGTCATGTGGAACTGTGGGGCCCACGAAATGGTATTTTATCAACATTCTCCGATTTGAACAAAACTTGGGTCACAAGACCAGCGTAACACTACGAATCCAGTGGCATAAGTTTCGTTACGAATCGACGAGTACACACTAAGTTATGGCGAGTGTCAGAACAGGCCGATACGGTACTTTTGACTGATACGCGTTGATTCCGGTGTGCACGCACATCCAAATCAAGTTCCGTGAAAGCCTGCACGTCTGCGTTATGTTATGCGCCTTTCTGTGCAACTCGCACACAACATAGTTGCCTCGTTTGGCGGAACGTACCCAGTATCACAAGATTTGGGTGTTTTAAAAATAAATTTTTGGTCATTTTAGAACCAGAATAATTTTACCATTATAGCAAACTAATAAAAGCTAAAATAACAGTAAAAATCTTGGTTATATTGTGAAGAAGTCCCTTCAATTATATTTTAAAAATAATTAAAAATATGGTAGGAAATTGGACATGAACCGGGGTACTTGGACTGAATTTCTGAACTGTTGTGGAACAGTTTTTTGGCTAACTTTCGGATGATTTTTCGATCAAACCCGGGGGACTAAATTCGTTCCACTTAAAGGAAATCCTAGAGGGTTAGGTTGTGAATATATCATAGAAGAAGGGGCGTAAAACGGACGAGCAAGAAGGGCGAAAGCTTCGTGCGAAGGGGGGGCGCAAGGCTGTGCGCTGCTGCTGTTGTTGATGCTGTTGTTGCTGCCGGCCGCACGGTTGCAGCAGCGGTGCTCCGGCGCTGCTGTGGCGCGGTACGGCGGCACGGCTGGGGTCAACGACGGTCGGCAGGGTGATGGTGGAGGTGGTGTAGGCGTGGGATTTGGGTTAGGGTTTTGATACATATATATATGAGGGGGGGTTCATGTACGTGGGGAGGGGGAGGTTTTAATGGGTTTGGGTTTAGGTTTGGTTTATGGGTTTTATTTAATGGGTTTGGGTTTGTTTCAATTTTCTTTTCTTTATTTCTTTTGTTTTATTCAATAATTAAATGTATAAAATTCGCAAAAATAGATATTTCCTCCAACAATAATTTATAACCTAATTTATATTAATTAAAAAAGTATTTACTAAATATTAATAAATATTAAATTAATTAAAGAAATTCATAAATTATATTTTCTATATAATATTATATTGGGAGCAAGCAAAAGATTCGAATAACGCAACTCGAATGTCATGTGCGTAATAGGACCAGTTAGGCTCATAGCATGAATTTAGTTGAAATTAATGGGTTGGTGTGGCGTGTTAAAATTGTACGCCACTACAAAAGGGTTAATTAATAATCGTTTTCTCGTAATTCTGTCATGAAAGTTGTGCGACCAAAACAAGGCATGGAATTGCGAATTTGTGAGGGAAAGTCATGGCAGAAGCCTAATTTGACTCGTCTAAGTCGAACATGCTAGGTTGGTTGAAAGAAAAAGGCTAGTGTTGCACTCAAGATCTTAAAACCATGGTGGCTGGTTTCTAAAGTTTAATTAGATTATCGAATAAATATTAAAATAAATTTTTTTATTAATTATCGAACTAACCCTATTAAAAAAATCTGGGTGCTCACAATCTACCCACTTTAAAATAATTGCGTCCTCGCAATTAAGGAAAAATAAAACGTAATCGGTCAGGAAAGGTTTGCTCCAGAAGAGATGACGTGGTTGTATGACATTTGTTGAAGCACGACACAAATGATAAAGGACCATGAACAAGGGAAAAAAATTGAGAGGAAGGGTGAGGATTTTCTTCAAGCAGAACACGTAGGAAAGCAATGAAAACTTCTCCTAGGCAATGTGAGATGAGTAACTCAAGAGTAAAGGAGTCTGATTAGAACGAGGATCAACTACAGCTTCTGAAATCTTTGGTAGCTCTTATATACTATTAATCTAGACTAACAAGTTTATGCTAACATAATGCTAGGATAGGGAATAGAACTAACAGGCACATGCTAAAGTATTACGTTACTATAGATAGCTATGATAAGACTAAATCTTACCCATACTCGCTACTCCTCGAGTTCGTGCCTCCTCCACTGTCATCTCAAAAGCCTATCCACGTCCCTGTGGTGGTGCCCTCTGCTATTGCTGGGCCTGCTGGAAGAGTGCTACCTGTGATGTCAAGGGTGGCCTTCGGTTGTTATCCTCCCAGTGCTGGGGGTCTGAATCCTCCCTCTTCCGTCTGTGATGCTCCTGGTGCTAGATAAGCTGGTCGATGTGGCTGTTGGACTGGCTCCGGTATTGGTAAAGCTAGTCGGTGAACCATTGGTGTTCCTCTCCGGCGCTCAGGCAATCCCTGGCTGAATGCTAACTGGATCCGCAAGCTAAACATAATCCCAATTTGCGTCTGCACTCTCTCTCAATATGGCCTGCCTTGCCACAGTAGTGACAAGTAGGAAGGGATGGGGCTCGTGATGCTGCTTTCTAAGGTGGATTCATATGGGTTCGCTTTACAGGCTCCCCGTGTGGTGCTCGAGCTGGTACTAATGCGTACGGTCTATTTTGGCTGGACTCCCTCCTGTGGATGCGCTCCATGCGTCGAGCTGCTACAAGAACATCCGTATAAGAAGTAGGTGCAACTGCGCCAATCTGTCTTTGTAGTTCAAAGCTCAATCCGTCAAAGAATTTCTCTGGCTTCTTTTCTTCTATTGGGATCAGTGTAGGGTCGAACAGTTGAATCAAGCATGATGCAAGTCAAGAAATTAGGTTCACATGTGGCCCACTTCGCACCGAAAAATATGGCGGACACAAAGTTCTCCAACGGAATGATGGCACGAACCCAAAAGAATGTCCATAACTGGATCGATGAGCCGATCACGAAATCGCCCGTTATGAAGAACTGTGGGGCCCACAAAATGGTATTTTGTCAACGTTCTCTGATTCGAACCGAACTTGGGTCACAGGACCAGCGTAACACTACGAATCCAGTGGCACAAGTTTTGTTATGAATCAACGAGTACACATAAAGTTATGATGAGTGTCAGAACATGCCGATATAGTACTTTTTAATGGATACGCGTTGATTCCGGTGTGCACGCACATCCAAATCAAGTTTTGTAAAAGCCCATACGTTTATGTTATGCGCCTTTCGGTGCAACTCGCACACGATGAAGTTGCCTCCTTTGGCGGAACGCACCCTATATCTTGAGATTTTGGGTGTTTTAAAAATAATTTTTTGGTCGTTTTGGAACTAGAATAATTTTACCATTATAGCAAACTAATAAAAACTAAAAGAACAGTAAAATTTTTGGTTATATTGTAAAGAAGTACCTTCAATTATTTATTAAAAATAATTAACGAGATGGTAGAAAATTGACATAAACAGGGGTACTTGGACTGAATTTCTGAACTGTTGTTGAACAATTTTTCGGCCAACTTTCGGATGATTTATCGATAAAGCCGGGTGCCTAAATTTGTTCCACTTGAAGCAAATCCTAGAGGGTTAGGTTGTGAACATACCAGAGAAGATGGGGCACGAAACAGATGAGCGAGGAGGCAGATGCTCCGCGAGAAGGGGGGCCGCAAGGCTGTGCGCTGCTGCTGCTGCCAGCCGCGCGGTTACTGCGGCGGCGCTGCGGCACGACGGCGGTCAGCGGCGGTCGGCAGGGTGATGGTGGAGGTAGTGTAGGTGTGGGATTAGGGTTAGGGTTAAGGTTTTGGTACACACACACACACACACACACACACACACACACACACACACACACATATATATATATATATATATATATATATATATATATATATATATATATATATATATGAGGGGGGTTCCTGCACGTGGGGAGGGGAAGGTTTTAATGGGTTTGGGTTTAGGTTTGGTTTATGGGTTTTAGTTAATGGGTTTGGGTTTGGGTTTTTTTTGTTTTTTTTTGTTTTATTCAATTATTAAATGTATAAAATCCCCAAAAATAGTTAGGCACTTGAAAAAATTCTAAAAAATTTATATTTCCTACAACAATAATTTATAACCCAATTTATATTAATTAAAAAGCTATTTACTAAATATTAATAAATATTAAATTAATTTAATAAATTTATAAATTCTACTTTTTATATAATATTATATTGGGAGCATGTAGGGGGTTCGAATAATGCAACTCGAGTGTCATGTGTGTAATAGGACCAGTTAGGCTCATAGCATGAATTTAGTTGGAATCATTGTGTTCGTGTTGCGTGTTAAAATCGTACACCACGACAAAAGGGTTAATTAATCATCGTTTTCTCGTAATTCTGTCGCGAAAGTTGTGCGACCAAAACAAGGCATGGGATTATAAATTTGTGAGGGTCAGTCATGGCAGGAGCCTAAGTTGACTCGTCTAAGTCGAGCATGCTAGGTTGGTTGGAAGGAAAAGGCTAGTGTTGCACTTAAGATCTTAAAATCATGGTGGTTGATTTTTAAAGTTCGATTAAATTATTGAATAAATATTAAAATAAATTTTTTTTATATTAATTACCGAACTAACCCTATATAAAAATTAGGGTGCTCACAACAAGCCATCCCGTCCAGCACACGAGACTAACATAAAGTTTCGTCCGGATCGAATCGGTGCCAGTGCCCCAGCGACCGTCCGCAGACACTAAAGCCTTGTGCACAAGTTGTCCGTGATCAAGCCGCGGCTAATACTAAGTTATCAAATGATGCAGTACAAGGTAACACAAGCACGAGACAAGTAACATTGCATAATCTGTTTTACATAGTCTTCCTGATCATTTTATTGCATACCAAAGTGTGTTCTATACATAGCACAATAATAGAAGAAGTATATATTCTAACTAGAATTGAAACATGATGAAAGAACATTCTAAGCGAACTAGCAAACAAAAAGGTAATCATTCATAAGTTGATTGACAAGCAATAAAGTAATCCAAGTCTATTTCTTTTCTTTATCTTGACATCTTTTAGTTATTATGGTATCGATTGATCGGAACAATCAAGAAGGCAATATTTTAAATGTGAAAACTTGGAAAAAGGATCAACTAATCGAATTATAACCACTCACAAGTTGGGGGGAGAGAAAAGAAATGTGGTTCTTCAAGACTCCGCTCATGCGACGTCTACTGCACGATCACCTGCATTGCCAAAAATAGATGATCAATACCTCTTCTCCTCTTTCCAATCTAGAAATAAAAGTGCATTTCAACGAATGAAATCTATAAAATTTATCAAAACCGTTCAAGAAAACATAAATCCAAAAATCAACTCGAAAGCATGAAAGCAACAATGCGACAGCAAAAACTAGGCAAAAAAATTTGCAGCGGAGAGGCCTTACTTGACTCTGCCGCTTAGTCCACCTTGGGACATGGTCCACAGAATATGGAAATCGATTCCGAAGAAGATAATCCATAACGAGAAAAAGATCTTGATTCAATATATCCCGATCGAACGATACCAAAAGTATTTCTTAGTCGCGCTCCCCGAAAAGGGGGAATGAGGCACCACATGTATTTATGAACCCAGATTAGGTATTGGCCTAGTTTTTACCCAATTGACCTAGTCATGGCCTAGAAACATCATCAATTGTTAGTTAGTCATGCTTATCCTTTCAATTCACCAATTAACACTATTATTCTATATTTAGGTCTTTGTGACTCTATTTTGGACATCGATCTTTATACATTATTCAGAACTACATGCGAGTACATTCTATGATAATTTTTATTATTTTGATGATTACTATGATTCTAGTTTATAATATTATACTTGATTTTTGACACTGTGGATACAAGGGCTAGTATCATAGATGCATGTTATAAGTAGTCGTGATTGGATCCATGGTACTAGTCGGGTGCGGGAAAATATTAATAATATATGTGATCATACCCCACCTTACATGCATCATAGCTCACCCTATAATTCATATAGTATGTAGCCTGACCATATTACATACCTCATAGCATGTTATATATGATTAGCCTGACTCTCGCTCGCATCATAGCCAACCAGATGGTTAGCCTGACCTCACATGTATCATAGCCAATCATATATAATAAGCTTGATCTAGTCCCAAGCCGATCACATAGCAAACTAATATTTCGAGGTACTTAGCCAGTATTTCTATTCCTCTATTTCCAATTCATATATTGCTAGTATTCACAATTATATGTTTTTACTGCTTACTTTTACCAGTGTACTAATTGCTAGTTCTTTTTCCATGATATAATTATATGTTTCTTTAGTTCCCTTACATTCCAGTATTTTATTTCTATCGTGTATATTCATTGCTCACTGTTTTATAGTTTTTATCAATATAATTGGAATTGCTGCTAGTTTATGTGCTTCGCTCCAATCCTGACTGGATATATTTTTCAGAGGATCTAGAGGACTTTTGTCCCACTCACTATGGACCGGGGGTAGATGAGGGTTACATCCAGGAGCTTAAGGAGGATCCCGTTCTAGTAGAGGATCCATTAGTAGTGACTTAGAGCCTAGCATTTATATTGTATTTGGAATTATTCCACTTTAAGATATCCTGAGTTGTACTATTTAAGACTTATGTTGTATTGAGTTAGCTAGACTCTTAGATTTATTGTTATTGTTAATATGGTTATTTCTAGACTTGTGTCGTAACTCTTTTATATCATTTTATATCTTTATCGTGTCATTCATCTTCCTATAGACATTATTGTGATTGATTATTGGTTCGATATTATATTTATATTTATCTTGTCATCTTTATGGAGTTGAGATGATTAACAGGTTATATATTATTGTGAGATATGATAGATAGTATTGTGACCTAGACAATGTTCTACTGTCGATGATGCAGCGTAGGCTGGACGTACCCACGACTCATGCCCAATTTTTGGGTATGGGTCTTGACACGAGATGCGTAAGCTATCACCCTTCCATTTTGTATTAATACACACCTAAGTCCCTTGCAAGATGCATCACAATACACCGTAAACCCTCCGGAACCTACTGGAAGCGTGAGGATTGGTATCGAATTAATCTTTTCTTCAACTCCTCGAATGCTACCTGGAATTCCGTTGACCAATCAAACTTAACCTCTTTGCATATGAACCTACTCAATGGTTCTGAGATCCTTGCAAAATCTGACACAAATCTTCTGTAGTATCCTGTGAAGCCAAAAAAACTACGCACTTCTGCTAATGTCTTTGGAACTGGCCAACTTTCTACAGCCTTAACCTTTATTGGATTTACTGCCACTTCTGCTCCCGAGATGATGTGACCCAAGAATGATACATGATCTAACCAAAACTTGCACTTGCTAAAATTGGCGTACAACTGGTGCTCTCTCAGAATCTACAAGGCCTTCCGAAGATGCTCTTCATGCTTCTCTTTGCTACTGGAATATACGAGTATGTCATCCATAAACACCACATGAATTGATCCAAGTATGGCATAAAAATCTGATTTATTAGATCCATTGATATTGTTGGAGCATTAGTCAGGCCAAATGGCACAACTAAGAATTCGTAATGCCCATATCGAGACCTAAATGCTATCTTGGGTATATTTTTCTCCCGAACTCTTACTTGATGATACCCCAATCGAAGGTCGATCTTAGAGAAAACCTTAGCCTTGCTCAACTGATCAAACAAATCATCGATTCTTGATAATGGGTACTTATTCTTTACTGTTGCTGCGTTCAACTTCCTGTAATCATTACACAACCGTGACGACCCATCCGTCTTCTTCACTAGAACTACTGGAGATCCCCAAGGTGATCCACTAGCTCAAATGAACTTCCTTTCCTTCAGCTCTTGTACGTATTGGTAAAGTATGTCTAATTTTGATGGTGCCATCTGGGGGACCTTACAAGATGTTGGTTCTGCACCGGGAATCAACTATATGCAAAACTCCACATATCTCACTAGGGGTAAACCTGAAAGTTCATCGGGAAAGACATCTAGAAACTCTTGGACAACCTATAGAATCTGCTCTTCTTCTACTAATGCTACTTCTGTAACTCTGTCTTTACACTGGTCTTACATAACTCTTTCAAGAAAAAATTCTTTCGTGCCTGGGATACTAAATAACACTCTACTCCTATGGCAATCTATCGTAGCATGATTGTCTCTCAGCCAGTCCATGCCTAGAACAATGTTAAAGTTATCCATAGAAAACTCGATCAACTTGGCGGGTAATAAACACATGCACACTATGATTGGACATGCTACACACACTCTACTAACTTCTATGAGCCCATTACCGGTGAGTATATTCAACCTCACTGGCAATGCCTCGAACTCTAATTCAATACGTATCACAAATTGTGCAGATAGAAATGAATGCGAAGCTCCTAAATCAAATAATATTATTGCATGAAAAGATACGACAGAAATGTTACCTTCCACTACATCACTTGATGTCAAAGCCTCCTCCTGTGAAAAACTTAAAGAGTTGGGCAATAAGAAAGCTTTGGTACAACGGCACGAGAAGCTTCTATCTCTCTCCTTCTGTTCTTGAACTTCATAGAATTGAGAATTCTAGTACTTTTCTCTGTATGTCTTCTCTGTCTGTATGTATATGTCCCTAATGGTTGTACATAACCTTAATTTATAGAGTTTAGGAGCGGTTATGAGAGTGTATGCGTACTTTGGACAGTCAATATTGTTTTACCATTGTGCGCGAACTTTTGGTGGAATAACACCCCATATTCTGAATGAGTGGGTGCACAACTTACTGCCTTCTTCACACGTAGCTTCCTATACGAGGAAAGCATAGGTCCTGGGAACAATTATTTGTACACTTTTATGAGAAGCATGGCATGTAAGACACACACTCATAATTGCTCGTTGTCACTTAGGATAGTATGCTCACTTTAGAAATGGTCTGGAGACTGGCACACTTTTGAAGAAGTTGGCTCAACGGTGCACTTTTGAAGAAATTGGCACAACGGCACACTTTTGAAGAGATTGGCACGGCGACGAACTTTGAAGAAGTTAGCACAGCGGTGCACTTTTGAAGAAATTGGCACAATGGCGAACTTTTGAAGAGACTGAACTTGGTGGCACACTTTGAAGAAACTGATTCATACTCGCCGCTAAATGACAACTTGGGTCTGCATGTCATAACTCAGTTGTAATAATGACTTCTGACTCTTCGGTTTTTGCATCTGTCAGCTATCAGTCTGCTATTTGTGGTATTAAACGAAAGAACAAAATGTATATAATACGAGGTTTGCACGAAACCTGCCTTCTTTGGTTTACAAACAAACTTGTACAATTTGATCCTATACGAGGATGTAGGAGTGCAATTTATTTAATCTGGGTAGATTATTGCTATAGGTGTCTGATCTGCAGTCGATCACTTTAGCCCTTGGACTACACGATGGTGAAGAAGTATCTTGAAAGAAGGAAAGAAGCTTCGTAGGTGGCGAAAGAGGATGGATGCACGATGCCAATGTCGTCGATCGCTACTCTTCGCCTGAGCTCTGGATGCTTCTCTCTCTCTCTCTCTCTCTCTCTCAAAGACTCTCCGATCTCTCCTAAATCTCCAATGTTTCGACCCGTGGTTCGATCTTCTTTCAAAGCTTCGACCTTGCTCGATTTTTAAAGTCTCGACCTTGTTCGATTTTTTGACCTGTTCTTCTGTTGATAGAGGTCTCTATTTATAGAGTTTTGGTGACAGTGACCACTCAATCGGTGTGGAAACCGAGTAGTGAAAAGTACAACACCCATTTACACAACGGTTAAAATAACCAAAGCCTGCGTATAGATGATCTTTTGAATGAGCGTGTGACGCGGGTCCAACTAAGGGACAAAACGCGTATAATCGCTACGAAGATCATGGCGTAGAAGCCACGTAGGTAGGTATCCATCGTGTAGAAGAGGTTGGCATAGAAGCCAAATGTCTGTCACCATGGCGTAGAAGCCAAGTAGGCATAGAAGCCGAGTAGGCGTAGAAGCCTGATGGCATAGAAGCCGAATAAGCACAGAAGGCCGAATGAGCATAGAAGCCGAACGAGCATAGAAGCTGACGAGGCGTAGAAGCCGAGCGGGCACAGAAGCTGAATGGGCGTAGAAGCCGCCGCGTAACGTGCCAGAGTGGTCGTAGAGGTCGAGCAGTCACAAAAGCTGAATGGGCGTAGAAGCCGAGGTGATGTGGACGTATTTAGCCAAAATCACGGCTCTTGGAGATATAATCAAATCTCTCGCATTAAATACAGAGATCCGCCATCATCATTAATTACAGAGACGTGTTCCGAGGGCCTGCCACCGTTCTGAGCATTAGGTGCAGAGACGTGCCTCGAGCCCTGTACGAAGAGCAGCTTTTGACGTGGCAGTCTGTTTGTCTTCCGTGGAGCGTAAATAGTTTACGTTTGCCTGTGTAAAATAAGGCAGTGTATCCCCTTGTATGCGTAAAAGTAGTCTCCGCTGAGAGGATGTCAGTAAACGACGGTTCGGTGATATTTAATCAAATTCTCTACATTAAATGCAGAGATCCGCCATCATACTGTGGGGCGTGTCCCGAGTGGTCTGCCATCTTTCCAGCCGTCGTCTGGGTAGCCGTGCAGCACTTTTTGTCAGGAGTCAGATGGCAGGTTCACTGCGTGACTTGACAGGTTTATTTCGGGGAAGACGAAGCGTTCCTCGTACGCTTTAACGCTGCTTTGAAAGCGGATGAGTTTTACGCCATGGAGGCGATGAAGCACCCCGTCTACGTTGAAGCGGCCTGGACATACTGTATTTACGTGGACGGTCCTATCATATTTTATGCTGTGCTCAGTGGAAAAGGCTCCGTTGCACTCTTGATGGCCTTGTGGTCCCCTGCTTACGCTGCCCTGCATCACCATGTTGCGTAGAGCTATCCAGCGTATTTTTCATGCTTCTACAAGACCCCCTTCAAAGCTTTCAAATTTCTTCAGAATTTGGAACGCTTTGAATGAAGCATGAACCGCTCCTCGTAACTTAAAACGTTTCTGAATAGAGCGTTGAAATGGTCGATGCTGACTTTATGACGGATTTATTGGGGACCAGTGTGACCTCTCTCGCCTATAAAAGGCCGAGGAGTTTAACCTGTTCTCCCCGCATTCCTTTTGCCACACAAGGATGATCACCGGAGTCCGTCGGGTCGATCTTAGGAAGAAGAAGACCATGTTCTTCTAGCATGTAAGGAGCCGAAGAAGACGGCGTCTTCGAGCAAGTCTCATCTGAAGCGATGGATCATGGAAGGATGTCATAGCCTCCCTTGCTCGGGATAATCAGCAACTTTTATGGTGGTTCTCCGGGAGAGAGGAAGGGTCGTTTTAGACCACGGCGCTTGCAAGTGTCACCTTCTCCCGTTACCTCCGGGGGTGAGAGCAGCGACTGGCTCTGACCTCGAGTATTGAGTTGGGTTAAATACCTCAACTCAATCTGTCACGGTGCACGGAGCATGGGATCTGCCTAATTTAGGCACGCCCAGTTCGTACTCTCCCTCCATTCACCATTCTAGTCGGTTGTGGAAACCGACCAACTGCTGTAGGGGAGATAAAGATTTGGCGTCCGTGCAAGAACCTGTCAGAATAGATTTCGGGCGCGATCTTCAGCCGACGATGGGACAGTCTTTGGCAGACGGCATTTTTCTCATATGTAATCATGAAAATGAAGAAAAATCCTTGTAGATTGGATTTCCCTCATATGTAATCATGATTCTTTCTTTTTTAATAAAATCGTCTTTCTTTCGTGCATATGATCATCTTGCCATACGTTGCTGTGAAGTCTGAATATGTGCAGCTTCGACACGTCTGATTCTTTACGCCGACTCTATTTAGAAAGAGTGCTAGGTCCTGTTCTGTCTTTTACGTATAACTAGAGATGCGTAAAAAGCCGTTGTAGCATTCGAGTTTTCGAACCGTCCTGCTATTTTTAGGAGTGAGAAACCGCGTAGAATTCTGAACTGCTGCTTCTGATGAACAAAATTTCTTTGTTCGGACATCATCTTCAAGAGTAATTTCTCGAAAATCCCTTGGAATAGGGTCGAGAAATGGCTGTCAAAACTGAGTTGCCATCTTGATAGATAAAATATTCAGACTGGGGTCTGGATGAACTTCGAATCGACCCATGAAGAAGAGTAGTTTTTCAATGTTGAACTCTGTAAGCTTCGGGTACTTGGAATATCTTGAGGTCAAGAACGAGTATCCTCTGTGTGAACTCTTTTGCATTTGACCGCTTTTGAGGACCGTTCAGATGTACGCGTGATCTGGCCGGCGTATCCTTCAGATGTGCGGGAAGTAGTGGAGCATGAAATCATTAGTCTGCAGCTTCTGAGCATAAACTAAACACCATCGAGCGCGAAATCATAGACTTGTAGTTCCTAAGCGTGAAGTCGTAGGTTTGTAGCCTCTCGAGCATAAAAGCTACCGAGCACAAAGGCATCTGGGCATAAAATCTGACTTGTAGCCGTCGAACATAAAGTCGTAGATTCGTAGCTGCCGAGCGTAGAAAGCTCCTTAACGTAAAACTGTTGATTTGTAGCTTCTGAAAGGAAATTTTTTTCGAGCGTGAAGTCGCGGATCTGTTGCTTCTGAGCGTAAACTAAGCGCCACCGAGCGTGAGATCATCGGTTTGTTATCTGCTGGCATGAAGTCGTAGGATTGTGGCCTCTCGAGCATAAAAGCTACCGAGCACAAATGCATCCGGGCGTAAAACCATAGACTTATAGCTTGCGAGCGTAAAACCGTAGATCTGTTGCTGTCGAGCGTAGAAAGCTCCTTAGCGTAAGAACTGCTGACCTGCTTTGCGCAAAAAACTTTTTGAATTCGCTGACTGTCCGCCTTCTCTGAATAATAGGCTGACGTAGGACTCAATCATAACCGAATATTTAATTAGAAGATTTGGTTCGGGGTCCGAGGAGTCCATCCGAACTATATATATATCCCAAGTTTTCTGAGAGAAAAACTTTTCATCCGTCTTCTGCGAAAGAAAGCCTCCGACTGTTCGAGCTCTTCTCCGAGTCTTCTCTGAGTCTTCAAAGTTTCCAGTAATGGCCTCTAAGCAATCCTCCTCCTCTAAGGGAAAGAAGATTGATTCCTCTTCTCGTTCTTCTGCCCAAGCAGGGGTGCCTCCGGTTGGACAGGGCGAACCCCATTCTGAGCCGAGCATCCCGCCGACGAGCAGTGCACCCGGGCTGATAGGTAGAGCTTTTGGGACGAATGAGAACGACTAAAAAATCTTTCGCACACATTGAACGGGACCGCTCTAGGTCATCTTCTGTGCTGATAGCCTCTTTGAGGAAGATGAAACACGGAGACATTTTATCTTTTTACGCCCACATTCCTAATGTGTCAGCGTAAAAACTCTATTTTTTCTGCAGTCGAGCGTAAAAGCTTTGACCGCCGAAAACTTGGTGTATCCATAAAATTTGAGTTTTATGCTTGTGGATGGAAATCCTGGCGTAATAACTCAATTTAATCAATCTGGCGTAAAGCACAGACCGTATACTGCCAACCTTGAATTTTATGTTTTTTTAAGGAAATGGATTCCATCGTAAAGGCTCAAGTTTCACAGTCTCGGCGTAGAGCACGGACTGTTGTTTTTCCTTTTTGCGGATGCTGCAAGTCCCGAAATGTCTAGTTAGGAACTGACGTGTTTCTTCTGGTGATTTTGCAGTTAACTTGCATGAGTCTCCACTGGCTGAAGTGATGGGCTCTGCCACCGGGATGCTGCACTCCAACTATTTGGAGGATCTGTCACACGTGACATTTCCTATCTCCGGGTCCCAGTACCCCGAAGGAAGGGCAATTCTGATATCGGCTCAGGGCGAGCGAATACTGCTGAGCATGATTAATGGAGAGCCTTTGACGTATGTAGACGGGGACCAATATATAAAGTCGGCTTTTCTTTTCGGAAACATGATTGATAAGCAGTCCCAGACGAAGCCAAAGAAAGAACTCTGAATTTTTCCTGCCGGGAAGTTGGTCTTGAGTCTGCCCAAGATGCCGAGAGATTATCCTATCTCGGCATTCTCCCATGCTACTCATCCCAGGAGGATGTCGTGGACGCTGACCCCCGATCTTCACGGTAGGCCGGGGAAGATCTTCTACCAGAAAGGATCTGGCCTATTTGTCAGCCGCCCTTCCGGTCATGTAACGTTGTTCAGGGGATTGTACCCGGGCAGTGTCCCTAGTGAAGACAGCTTGGTGCTCCAGCCGGTGCAATTGCCGACCTTTTACAATGATTTTATGGGGCGCGGAGAAGTATACCCCAAGGCGAATCCTCGATGCAATGGGTGGATGACACCAACAAATCTTCGATGGGCTCGCTTAGTTGATTGGGCCCTGGAGCATTTTCGGATCGAGTTGGAGAACATCGGTCTGTTGGCAGCTGTGAGTGCTACCAGCGTTGGGTTGCCTCCTAATCCTAACCTATTTTTGGCACTGATGGAGCAATATATTCCGCTCACCGGGACTTTTGCCACTCCGCTGGGAGAGATGGGATTGGCCCTTCACGAGATGGCAGAGATCTTGAGACTGCCGATGGGGGATACTCCGTACGAAGAGTATGTTCCCACAAACCGAGAGTTGGGGGATTCAGACCCTCGGGTAGTGGAAGTGTATCAGGAGCTGATGTGCCACTACCTTGCTTGCACCGCTTTTTATGATGAGCCATCGGATTTGGCTCACATCAGCAAATGGACGTCCTACCTCTTTTTTCACCGGGCTAGGGCTGCTCAGCCGGAGAAAGTCTTGGAAGTCAAGGATGAGCCTGTGAATCCTCTGAGCGTGCTGACTTCTCAGGAAGTCGACGATCTCCTGGAAGAGGCTAGGGCTCCGGATCAGATCCTCGTCGAAGGGATAGAAAAATATCCTGTAGGTACTAAGGCCTACAGCTATCTGAGGCATTGCCGCAGGGCTCTATCCAAGGAAGCTCAACTGGCTGACTTCCTCTCTATATGGCTGCTCCGACTGGTGGTACCTGGCATCGCATCTGCGGATCGTATTTACCGCAATATCTTGTGGCCTGCAGTACGTCTGGTGTTTGGGGCGAGACTGGGCTTGCTCCCTGCTATGGTGTGCCGCATACAAGCTGGCCTGAGGGCGATGACTGAGACGCTGCTCGCTGATGAAGCTCGGCGTGAAAGCTTTCCCCGGGTGGAATAACCATACCTGTATTTGATGGGATGGTTAATTCTCCATAACCCCCGGGTGATGTCTCCCGGTTCCGGCAGTAGCTTGGGGGGGAGTTTCTTGCTGAATTACAAGAAATCCTCTTAGAATGTGCTCACAGTTTTAGACTGTCGGCGGGTGCTGCATTACGGTCACAGCTGGAAGCTCCTTTGCAGTGCCCCCCCTGTTCATCGCAACCAAAGCAGGCGGATAATCCGCGCCTAACCCGGCACTAGGCTTGAGGACTCAGGTAGAAATAGGACCACTCTTTCTCCTAAAGCCTTCAATTGGTTGATCTGTATTAGACCTTCCCACCTGCTGTACAGAAGTGAAGATCACTGCTTCTTCGAACCCTACCTGCCTAGTCGGTTTGCCAAGCAGTTTAGGTATGATCAGTTGCATGTGGGCAACGCCGTCACCAGCTTCAGGTCCAGAGGTGGACTCATCGATGGAGCGAGGGGATGGCAATATTTTATCATGGGCTGCACCGGGGCAATTTTTATTGTGCCCTTCGTCACACCTTCCACGGAGCTGCGCATCCTGTATTCGTATGCCCAGTTCTATGTGGCAACGAACACCTTCCATCATGATTTTGATATGGGTGGAAGTTTTAGGGTGCCTTCTTCCAAACCTGGGGGAAGGGTTGAAGTCCCCTCGATTTCTTCTGACGAGGGTGACGAGTCTGCTACTCCGGATGAGCCTTTCGTATCGGTACCGATGGGTGAAATACCTCCGCCTGCAGGGGCATTGGTAGTCTCTGGGAAACGAAGGGCTTCCGCTCTGAAGGAGGCTTCCCCTCGTAAGAGGATGAAGAGGATGGTTGCTCGTCCTCTCCAGATTCCTGGCATTGAGGCTCCTGGAAGTGAGCCTGCTTCTCCCTATGTCGAGGATGATTCTTTGATTGGGGGTTCCTCGCCTTTTAGAGAGGAACCTTCTGCAGTTTTGGCCGGTGGCGCCGGAGAATCTCAGTTGGAGGCTGCTACCGCTGCTACTGCTTCAGGTAGTGGAACGAAGTTACCTTCGAGGATGGTTATAAGACTCCATATACCTTTGTCCGGATCAGCATTGGGAGAGGCCCCTGCCGTGCCCGTCAGCGCTTCTAGCGAGATTCCAGTTGATGAGCCTCAAGTGGATCTTGGTGAAGACCTGGAAGAGTATTTGCCAGTGTCAGTTAGCAGGCCCTTGTCTCCAGGTATGACAGCTTGCCTAGCATCACTGTCGTCTTTTCGTGCCTCTTCTTTTAGGAACATTAACATCATGTTTGACATTAACTTCCTCTTGTCCTCTTCTCAGGGGACGACCTCTTCGGGGAGGGCAATGCATATGCGTTCTTCGGCTCCGTGTCAGGTCCTGGCGTTGATACGGAGGTGCCTGGTTTTGAAGGGGAAGCATCTTCGGGTGCCGGCTCGCCTGTCGACGAGGCTTCGATACCTCAAGAGGATGACTCTGTCGTTGCAACAATGCCTCCTTCGAGTATGCTGGTTACTTCATCTGGTGTTGGCGCTTCCTCTTTTGTCGCACCCCCTGTCGAGACGAGGACTGTGGCCACGTCGATTGCGGTCGCCTCTGGAGCGCGGTTCGACAACATTGCAGCCACTCCCAGCTTGCATTCGGGCCTAGCTGCGCTGACCGAGCAGTATACCAGTATCTTCTATAACACTTTGAAAATGCTAATATTAATGGTGTTGGAGAAGAATCTGAATTTTGAGCGCCTGAAGAGGTCCTCTAGGTTTTCGATAGAGGCGATCAGGGACCTTGGCGATACTGGTTTAGCTGACGCCCTGGCGGAGGTAGTTAATGGTTTGGAGCAACCCGTTAACGAATACTCACAGCTATCCCAAGGCAACCTCGAAGCTCTAGCCCAGGCTTGACACGACTCCTTGACTGCGCAACTTGTTGAAAAGGTGGAAGACCTGAATTAAATCCTCCAAACAAATCAGCGGGATATGGATGAAGGAAAAGTCATCTTGGAGGAGGCTATTGCTCTTCAGACGAAGTGCCAGGCTGAGCATGACGGGAATGTAGCGAGGGTCCTTAAACTGGAGACGAAGCTTGCTCAGGCAAGGGGATAGGCTTCTCAGTCGTCAAAAGGTCTTGATGTGGTCAATGGCCGACTGGTCATAGCAAAACAGAACTTGGCGAGGAAGGACATCGCCCGTGCTGGTTTCCTTCGAGCTAGAGCCGAGCTATCCCTCTTGATAAATGACGAGGCACGGCTGGAGCGGGCCCGCGCTGATGTCTTGGATTCCAGGAATGAGAAGATGGCCAGACTGGCGCAGCAGATTCGCGATTTGGCCGCTCCTCCTTCATGATGTACTTTTGCTTTTGCTTTTTAATGTACTTCCGCTCTTTTTTGGGGAATAATAAAGAGGCTTTTCATCTGACTTTGTGGACCCGTCATTTCGGAATGTAAATAACGGGTTTGGGTGAGAGTAATATCAGAGGTAGTAGGGACGTGATAGTCTCTCCGTCAACCCTTTTTTAGCAGGGCGTATATATTCAGAGGTCATATGGATATGATAGAGTACTACCCAACTAGTTTCATTTTGGAAGTAGTTTTGTCAGGATAAGATTTTTGCGTTTATTCCACTTGAGCAGAGGAGTTTAAGCATAGTACCTTTTCAGGAATTTGCCATTGATAGGAGCCATTAGTAGGTCTCCATTAGGCTGGGCTAACCTGTAAGCGTCGTTTGAGAACGTTGTCTCGATCACGTAGGGGCCTTCCCATTTGGGCTGAAATTTGCCCTTGCTTCTTTGAGTGAGAATCATTGGCCTTCTTACAGCTAAGACTAGCTCGCCAACTTTGAACACTCTTTCCTTTACTTTTTGATTAAAAGCTCTGGAAATGCGCGCTTGATAGAACGCGATGCTCTGTTGAGCTTGAAGACGTTTCTCGTCTAATCTTTCTAGCTCTTGAAGCCTTAAAAGGTCATTCTTTTCCCGAGTTAACTCATTGGCGACTGCTATCCTGAGTGACGGGATTTGGATTTCGATGGGAAGAACTGCTTCGCTCCCGTAGACCAGTGAGAACGGGGTGCAACCTGTCGGTGATCGGACCGTTGTGCGGTATGCCCAGAGACATTCTCCCAGCTTCTCGTTCCAATCTCTTTTGTTTGAAAAGACGAACTTCTTCAAGAGTTTGATAATAGCTTTGTTGAAGGCTTCTGCCAAACCATTAGCAGCTGGATAATACGTCATAGAGGCGATATTTTGTATCCGATTTTTATCGCAAAATTGATAAAACGCTTGACTGATGAACCGAGGCCCATTGTCATGGATTATCCTTCGGGGAATCCCAAAGCGATAAATGGCGTGATGCTTGATGAAGTTAATCATATTGGATGTTTTTACCTCAGCGAGAGGGATCGCCTCTGCCCATTTGGAGAAGTAATCCGTGATGGCCAGTATGAACTGGTGACCTCTGAAAGAAGACGGGTGAATAGGACCAATGGTGTCCATACCCCATGCTTCGAAAGGCCAGGATGCAACCGTATGATGTAGATGTTCAGACGGCTGGTGTATGAAGTCTGCATGGACCTGACAGGCCTTGCATCGTTTGGCATATTGGATTGCGTCCGCGATCATAGTGGGCCAGTAATAGCCCATTCTCCTGATACGATCTTGTAGCTTAGGACCGGGTTGATGCGCCCCGCATAAGCCGTCGTGAGCTTCACGGACGATTTGTTGTGCTTCGTCATTAGAGAGACATCTCAATAGCAGTCCGTCGTAGGTCCGATGATATAGGCATTGTGAAGATGCAACAAAGTAGAAGCGTAATGATCGTCTTTTGACGGATGCTGCTTCTTTAGGGTCCTCCGGTAAGATTTCGTATGCCACGAAATCTATAAAGGGACTTCTCCAATCTCTCGTAGGAGGATCGGTGTTCACAATGTAACTACGTTCGATATGAGCGTTGTTCTTCACGCAAAATAGATCTCCGTTAAGAAGGATTACCGAATTCTGCCTTCTTATAGGAGTAGCTAAATCGGCAGCTAGACTGGCTAGGGCATCGGCTTCTAGATTCTGAGATCGAGGTACGTGCTCTAGGAAGAATCCCTTGAATGTCACGGCTATCTTGACCGTTGCTTGGTGATAGGGGACGAGGTCTGGATTCCGAACTTCATATATTTCCCTGACTTGATTGACGATAAGCAGAGAATCACCAAAAGCTTCCAGAGATTCGACTCCCAGCTCTTTAGCGACTTGGAGCCCGATTAGTAGAGCGTTGTACTCTGCCACATTGTTAGAACAGGGCTCGTTAAGAGAGTATGCTCGATATATGACGAGTTTATCGGGAGTAACCAGGACAATTCCTACCCCTGAAACCACGTTTCCTTTGGGACCAGTCCTGGAGGCGCCGTCGAAGAACAGTTGCCATGCGTCACTTTCCATTGCGGAACTATATTCTACAACCTCATCGGGAATGTCCTCGTATAATTTGGAGGCCTCCGGGATCGGATGAGCAGCTAGGAAGTCAGCCAATGCTTGGCCTTTGATGGACTTCTGAGGGAAGTACACCATGTCATATGGTGTCAATAACATCGCCCTAGTTGCAAGTTGGGAGTTTAAGAACACTTGGCTTGTTCATCAGTACCCGAAGAGGATTGATCTTGGAGATGATGTGAATAGTCTTGCCGGTGACATAGTGCCGCATCTTCTGGATAGCGAACATCAGAGCCAAACATTCTTTTTCTACCGGATTGTACCGGTGCTCAGCTCCGTTCATCATTCTACTTAGATAGTAGATAGCCTGTTCATGTCCCGCATCGTTCTTCTGCACGAGAAGAGCTCCCAGAGAATGGTCCATCGCTCGAACGTACAGGAAGAATGGTCTTCCTACGACGGGAGGCACCAGATATGGCGGGCTCTGTAGATGAAGCGTACTTCTTTCTGCTTCCCCTTGTCCGCCGAAGTCGGTCTTGCAGGATCGGCCTGTGGTATGGCGGGCTCTGTAGCTGAAGCGTCTGCCGGTGCATCTTCCGGACTCGCTCCGTAGTCCTTGAGGTAAGCTTTCCCTGAACGGGTTGCGGCCAAAGCCTCGTCTTCGTCTGATGGCGAAGAAGTTGCAACCATATGGCATGGCTTGCATTTGGAGTTCTTCCTAGACTTAGCCTTAGCAGCATTAGTCTCTTCCTCGAGCTCCGATACTAAATCCGGATGAACCCACATGATCTCGCCCCGCCGGGTGGTTAAGGGTACCAGGTCATGATTTTGACCCCTAGCCGGAGGAAGATTGACGATGTTCATCGTTGTCCGAAAAATATGTGTCACACCGTCTGGGACTTCCTGGGGAGGCAGATTGCCAAATTGCAGGGAGATCATATTGGCCGTGACCGTCTTCTCGGTGTTATGCAGAGTGATGGCTTTAGCATCGATCAGCCCCTGGATCTTCCTTTTCAGTATGTAATACGCCTTGGTCGGGTGGTGTACGTATCTGTGGAAGATGAAGTACTTGGGGTTGTTGGCACTGCCGGCTTCACTGGGCCGCTTCTCCTCCGAAAAGGTGATCTTGCCACTCTTGACGAGACACTCGAATATACTCGAAATATCGTCGTCGTCGAAAGAGTATACTTTGACGGGCCTGGAAGTCCCAGGTTTCGTCTGCGTGGTTGCCGCAGTCTTTTGTCTGGACGTATTGATTGCCAGAGCTTCTTTTCCTTTGGAATTACGAGGATGGTCACCATTGGGGGATGACCTTTTGCCTCTATCGGAGGTAGAGATCATAATGCCATTGTTGTGCGCCTTGTGACTATTGTCATTGGCGGCCACTGCTGAGATGATGAACGAGGGCCAGTCGTGGAACTGATATGGTCCTGTGAACACCGAGACCACGGGAAGGAGGTTCTTCCTGCAAATGTCCACCAACGCAGAGTCTGGAACTCCTGGAGGCATCTGTAGCATGGCTTGACGAAAACGTTCGATGAAGGTACGAACGTCCTCCTTTTCCCTCTGCTTGACTTCGATGAGAGAGGACATAGACATGTCCATTCCTCCCTCGTAGAATCGTGTGAAGAATAAAGCCTTGAAGTCTTCGAAGGAAGTAATGTAGTTGTCCGCCAGGCTGCGGTACCACTGGTAAGCCACTCCTGAGAGACAGCCCTTGAACACCCGAGTGAGGAGGGCGTCATTCCCTTGTAGCAACACCGTTATCATACTGAAATAGTTCATGTACTGACTTGGCGATATTTTTCCCTCGAACAGAGCCATAGTCTGAGGTTTGTACCTTGGAGGGAAAGGGACCTCTTCCTAGATAGCCGGGTAAGGCTGGTTGATTCCCAACTTCTTGAGCTGATCTTTGTGCTTCAAGGCATCGAATTGGGCTTTCAACTCCCGTACTGCTTGCATCGGATTTTCAGCCGGCAGCAAGACCACGGATTGGTGCAGAGTCGGTTGTATCGTGACTCCCGCAGGAGGTAATGCATTCTCTGAGTGAGGAAGTGGAGGACCAGCTGACTCTTGATCTAGAGCAGGTTCTTGGACCGTGTTGGATGGTGGCAAGTCCACCCCCACACGTATCTGTGCTATCGGGACTGATGTTTGAGCCATAGCAGCCGCCTGTTGAGTTAGCATTATCTGGTGCATGTTCTCTATCATGGATTGCATTCGTTTCAGAGACGTCTCCAGTGTAGTGATGCGCTGCTCCTCGCTTCCTGACGGCGAAGCTTCCTCATGTTCATCTCCAATGGCGTATACTCCCATTTCCCTGGGCATCGTCGAAGGATGCGTATAGGTCACTGCAGAAGTCGACTCTATACTCTCAGTATTTGATTCGGGAGAATGGCGACCCCCAGCGTCGGAATCAGAGGAGTACGAAGTCAGTTGTTGTTACCTCGAACGAGTATTCTGGAACACCCCATCTTCAGTGTCTCTGAGGAGCATGTTGGATCTCCTTCGGCTCGGAGTTCTAGAGGACGGACGTCTTGAGCCTGAGCTTCCTCCAGGTATATGCGAAGCCATGTTCACAAATGCATGTGTGGGCTCTTTTTCTAGGAAAGATGGAGAGTAGCTCAGTCGGTCGAAAACTGGCCGTTTTGCTTTAGAACAGCAGCAATTAATTACAATCCTGTGACGATCACAACAGTGCTCGCTAGGAGGCGTAATAGCCATGCCGGAAGATTCCCTCTCCTTGCGTTTTTGGATTAGATATTTGCGCAGGTCAGGAGAATTTGCAGAAGAAGACGAAAAAGACTGCTCGTTCTTTCGGTTCGCCATGGTAGGTATACGGACGATGGGGACCATAGTCTTCCTTGTGCCACCCGTATACAAAAGATTCGCCATCTGGGTGGCAGATAATCTCCGAGGAGCGTGTCTTTCCGTCAATCAAGCCTTCTGTACGCTTAGGGACTTCGCCTGGCGTAATTTAGAGCTTCGCTCTGGTTGGCGTAAGGCTGAGGATGTCCTCAGGCGGCCATCAGCTTCTCGCATAATTTGGAGGGCGGGTAGATTGTTCCCTTGCTGGCGTGAATGCCGAGAAGTTAAGTAGCTCGCCGCTTGCTTTCTCTTGCGGAGATCACAGGTGTCATCTGGTTCCCCGTAGAGGTTAGATGTTGTCTTACGCTCGGAGCATGCTTTGTACTTTCGATTTGGCGCTGAGGCATCATCAGAAGTTTTGTCTATTCCGCCACGGACGGGAGACTGGTTTCTACGCGTAGAGCGTAGTGGACACCTCTGGGTTAGCGTTGAGACTTTGCCCGAAGTTTTGTCTGTACCGCGCGTAGCGGGAGACTGGTTTCTACGCGTAGACCGTAGTGGATACTTCTGGGTTAGCGCTGAGGCTTTGCCCGAAGTTTTGTCTGTACCGCGTGTAGCGGGAGACTGGTTTCTACGCGTAGAGCGCAGTGGATACTTCTTGGTTAGCGCTGAGGCTTTGCCCGAAGTTTTGTCTGTACCGTGCGTAGCGGGAGACTGATTTTTACGTGCAGGACACGGAGGGAGCAATGCTACAACCTCATTGGTCGGAGAGATCGGAGAGATCGGAGAGTCCACAGGAATGGTAGAGGATGTCTTGGGCATCCAGACCTTGCGCAGCTTCCTGTTGCTTTGTACAGAGAGAGAGTGAGAGCTACCCCCTGGGTGAAGCATGTCTTCGTAGGTGTAGCGCCCCGTTCTCCTGGTGCGGAGATCGCGGCTAAGAAACACAAGACGGTATCGTTCGATCGGGATAGATTGAATTAAGAACTCGTCCTCGTTATGGATTTGTTTCTTCGGAATCAATTCCCATATTCAGTGGACCGCGCCCCAAGGATCGGCTTAGCGGCAGAGTCAGGAGGGACCTCTCCGCTGCTATCTTTTATTGCCTCGGTTTTCGATGTCGCTTGTTGCTTTCGTGCTTTGAGTTGGTTTTGGGATTTGTTTGTTTTCCTTGAACGGTTTTGATGGTTTTTATTGCTTTCGTTCATTGACTTGCACTTCTATTCCGAGATTGGAAAGAGAGAAAGAAGTATTAATCGAGCTGTTCGTGTGCAGGTGAACGAGCA
>JAYESA010000018.1:152817393-153034690 GCA_036927795.1 Iris macrosiphon | reverse complement strand
GATAACTAAAACAAATAACAAACTAATTATCATTCATATTAGCATAGATAATAACAAATTAGTATAGATAATAAAAAAAATCAAAAATAAATTACCGAAAGTAAAATTGGGAGGTCGAAATATCGTTTTTTGCAATTCTAAAAATTTATGAAGTCCATCAAATGGTGAAACCGTTTGTCCGGTAGTACTTTTCGATACGGTCATTTTGACACAAATTGGATCTTGTTTCGATCTCTCAGTCAAAAGTTATGATAGTTTATTTTATATTTTATATTTTTGCCTGTAATATGTGCGTGTCTTGCTTCGGATGAAAAAAAATTTCTACACAAATTGTGCTACTCTCGTCGAAAACATACAAATCGAACTATTGTTTGATGATAAACGATTTCAAAACAAATAGTTATGGTCGCATAAAGTCTGCTCGATGACGGACGTAATATTCTTACGGCAGATTTATTTTTATTATTTGTTCAATGATAGCATATTGCTACAACAACATTTCTAAAAAGAACTAAACCTAAATCGAGTTTGGCTCTCCCGTTTGTTTGTTTTAAAAAAAAACAAAACAAACAAAAAAAAAAACAATCAAAAGCAAAGCAAAAAAAAAAAAATTCATTGTCAGATTTTTGCCAACTTGGTTGACAAAAATTTGACAAACCAAAATTTTCACCAACCCAGTTGACAAAAAATTGACCAATACAAAAAAAATATATTATTTCATATTTTCGTCAACTGATATGGCAAAAGTTTTTGTGATTTCAATTTTTTAACAAATTATTTCGTTTTAGTCAATTTGTTTAAAATTATTTTATGTACAATAAATTTATTGCTTTATTTATCCTTATTCAAAGATCATCTCACATTGTTTTATAATGTACAAAGCTTCTCATTTTTTACCGTCAATCCTTGTCAAAAAGAAAGGATATTTTCATCAAAAAATCAAAAAAATTTGATCAAATATATTGACCGTCAATATCCTGTCAAAAATAAAAAATTATGTACAATATAAAAATAATATAAAATACATCGTGAATATAGATAAATAAAGTATGGATAACTCAAAAAAATTTCTTCTTTTTATCTATACTAAGCCAAGTCCTCGACATAAAAAAAAATCCATTATTAAGAGCAAAAAAAATATATATATATATATATATATTTACCCTCCATTACTAATCCTTAATTTTATTTTCGTTCATTATTACTTCAGCCTATCAATTCCTAAACTAAAATAAAAAAATAGTTACTTCTGTTTTATTTGCACACAAAAAAAAACAGTCAACGTAAATTACTGGGAGTGGTACTACTGAGACATTCAAAGATAACAACAGCATTCAAAAGCCAAAAGCACTTAAAAAGAGGAAAAAAGCTGAATGCAAGAACAGTACTGGTAATAGTAGTAGAAGTAGTGGAGTATTAATCAAATTTCAACACTAGTTACAAACAACAATCATTAACTACTAACTAATTACTTAAAATTCGTAATTTGCCATTTGAAACTTCCAGACAACGCTAATCAAACCATTCATTTCTTTTCTTATTTCTGGAACATCCTCCAACAAACAAAAATTATATCTTCCTTCCACCACCCCCAAACAAAATATAAAATCATACCACAAAAGAATTAAAACACCTATGTCAACATCATCGACCTCCCTTAGCATATATTCATCACTACTACTACCAAACTATATTCCTTTCATTATTATTCTAACACTACTAGTACTGCTAGTGCAACAACAATTACTACTGATCAATAGGTCCATTCTTGAGGGAGTTGATGCGCATGGCTCGAGCTGCTCACAGCCGCGGGCTTAGAGAAACCAACACTATTCCGTAACTGTGGTTGCTGTTGAATCATGTTGCTCCTCGCCACATAAACATCTGTTATGTTCAAATTTAAGAAACAATATAAGCTTTCTTTTTACAAATTTTCATTTGTTCATATAAAAAAAGTATGTAAAAAAAAAGCCTAAATAACTCTTAAGACAGTTTTTGACACTATTTTTTTACTGCTCGATTTTGCTGTTCTAATATTGTAAATTATTTTTTCCAAGTATATTTCGTCAAATTTGAAATTGTCTCGAAATGCTTCAAAAATGACAATATACTCCATAAAAATAATTTATAAATTAAGACACCAAATTCAAACAATGAAATGTTAAAATACCAAAAGCGTATATATAACAAAAGCTTGCCTTGTTCAAAATAAGTATTGGTGCCGCGTGGATGAACGCAAACTTCATCAAGATCAAGGTTCAACGACTGCGTCACTCTCGCTGGAAGGCGTACATTCGAGCACGCTACAAAAAAAATTAACATAATGTGAGTAAAAAGAAGGAAAAAAAAGTACAAAAAAAAAGTAAATTTGTTAAATAAAGTAACCTGGTTTATTTTTGGGGTCGCTTGGGGTTCCGGCATGTCGGGGCAGAAAAACGCCTGTGCCGGCGGATCCCCTTCTCGCGCCGGACCCGTTAATGAAAGCCGCCCTCGCTCCGGATCCGGGTACAGCCAGCTGCTGGTGGGCCGTCGGCAGCGCCGGCCACGCCGCCGCCGACATCCGACGTCCGGCTCCGCCGCTCTGGAATCTTGTGCTGCTCCGGTTCCCCTGCCAAGCAGCAGCCAGCTCCTGCTTCAGCAACTGATGCCTCATCTGTTGAAACTGCAACCAAAATAAGGAAATGAGTACATACAAAAAATTTACTAAAATGGGGGCGGGGGAATATTAGGATATTATTGGTAGTGGAGCTAATTAATTACTTCAGCGGCTTGTAACTGCTGCTGGACGAGGAGCCGGTCGGGGCTGGGCTTGAAGTGGCGGCGGTCCGGCTTCCGGAAACCGCGGTCCTCGTCGAGACCTAGCCTCACCACGCGGCCGGCGGCGGCGTAGAGGAGATCCAGAGCGTCTTCCGACCCCTTCCTCTGCTGCTCGAACGGAGTCGACAGTCCATCCGGACTGCAGTTGTTGCTGGAGAAGGAAGAACTCCCCAGTCCGTACAGAGTCGACTGCGGGGAAGTCGCCATCACCTGCGCAGAAATAGACTATGAGAAACTGAACCGAAATCGATTTAGAGAAGAAGAGGAAGAGGAAGAGGAAGAGGAAAAGGAGAGTTACGTTTTCTTTATGGGGAGAGAACATGGCGAGCCGGCGGGTGAGAGCGGAGATGAGCTCCTCGTTGTCGTTCACCTGCTCGATGACTCGCTTCCGATTCTCGGCGGCGGCGGCCTCCTCGAGAAGGAAGTCGTAGGCGAGGTGAAGGTCGTCGGGAAGCCATATGTTGTCCTTCGATTTGCTCTCGGCCATCATTCTCTCTATTATTCACAGAAACAACAGGAAAGGGATGAAGAAGACGGAAGGACTGCAAATGAAAATGTGGAAAGAAAGCGTGGGGATGCTCTTTTCATTTATAGCTGCAGATGGATTTTGTTTTATTTTTTTTCTTCTTTCGTTAAAGAAACCGTAACCCAAACTACACTTTGTTTTCTATTTATTTCCAAGTTAATTACAAAAATTAAGCGATTAATTGAACAGGAATAAATTATATACGTACTAGCAAATTAATGTGCGTTCTATGTATTATTGACGAGAAAAAACTGATAGGGTTGAAAACGATTTTAAATATTCAAATATATTTGAATTAAAATTTACATATAATTTGTTGTGCCGAAATTCTGTTTTAAGAAATTAACCAAAACAAAATAACCTTTCACAAATGATGAGAAACAAAACGTTCCGCCATCTCAGTTGCCAACAAAGATGACAAAAATTTACCGGTCCATAAAAAAAAGATTTGCTTAAATTTTGCCAACGGAGTTGGCAGAAATTGAAAATTGTCCAGTTTTCACCAACCATGTTGGCTAAATTTCAACAAATTTTTTTTTCGTTTTGTTTCGTTTTCAAGGTGCTACCATGGGAGAACATTTTTAACCAACAAAAAAATCTACACCCCCATCGCCCTGCTAGCTTGGTGAACACCTCCCCCCTCCCCCCTTCCCGTCCGTCCGCACCCTCTCTGCTGGAATTTCGCCATCTCAGTTGGCAAAAAATTGGCACGCCAAATTTCCTCCAACGGAGATGACGGAATGTTTCGTTTCTCATAATTTCTGCAAAAAATGTTTCGTTTTGGCTAATTTATCCAAACATAATTTTGCTACAACAAATTTTATGTAAAATTTATATTTTTATTCAAATTTATTATAGATATATTTATATTTTTATTAAAATTTAGTATAGATATATGTCTACGTGATTATATAATATTATGTAGTTAAGCTATTAGTTATAATTTTTTTTATAGCTCATTTTAGTTTTATAATTATTATTTTACTTAATTTTTTTATTTAATTGATGATATATGTACGATTTAGACGGTTTATTTTTAGCCTAAAACAATCGAGATCGACTAGCTTAGAAAAGTAACTAGAAATATTAATATTAATTAATATGTGTTTTTAGACCCACGCTTTGTAGGTTCAGCATTGAGATAATATTAACAAACATACAAAATTATTATTTTGGATCGTATAATTAGGAAACCGGATGTAGAATCACAAAAAAAGGTTTAATATAATGAAAAAATAAACAAATATTGTCTCATCTTAAAACCAAGCCATGTTTGGTTTCCTAAATATTGGAAGGAAAAAAAAATTATTTTTTGTGTTTGAATGTCACAAACAAATGATATAATGGTTAACATCACCTCATTCACATGATTCATTTTTTTCATCCAAATGATTCAATTTTTTTCTCCCAATTCTTTAGTATTTTCAAAGATTAAAAAAAATAGATATTATAATTTTTTTTTTTAAAATCGCTAACCAAATGATGCGAAATGATAAGTAAGCAAAAATCTCTTACCTATATTAAAAGGCAAAAAGAAAGAAAACTTATTCCAAGAAGTGACTATCTAACTTAATTAATATCTAAGCTCAGCATATAATAGTCCCAATAATATAATATATAATAAAGTTGAGTGTTGATTTCTCTCACCTACAACAAAATAGATTATTGTTGAAATAGTTACATATTGTACTACAAGGAGATCAATGATAAAGATAAATATATTTTCTGTCATGCAGACCGGTACAAGCCAATTCGGGACAAAGAAAAGTCAATTATCCGAGCAAGGTTGAGTCCCTACAAGTACATGCAGTTTTTACCGATCACAAAGAGGCTGCAGAGGATGTATATGTCTGCAAATACAGCATAACATATGACATGGCATAGCAATGAACGAAAGATGGATGAAGGCGAATTATCTCATCCTTCTAATAGAGAGGCATGAAAGCATTTTGATTTGTGTCATCCTAAATTTGCTGCGGAGCCTAGGAATGTTAGTTTGGGTTTATGTTCTGATGGATTTACTCCTTTCGGATAGTCGGGATCTCAGTACTCTTGTTGGCCGGTGATTTTAAGTCCTTATAATCTACCATCGTGGATGTGAATGAAGACTCCTTACATGTTCTTGGCACTTATCATATCCGGTCCAAAAAATTCAAAGAAGAACATCGATATCTACTTGCAGCCGTTGGTGGATGAGTTGAAACAATCGTGGCAATTCGGCGTTCGGACATATGATATATCGAAGGACAAGAACTTTCAGATGAGAGTGTCTCTCATGTGGACCATCAACGATTTACTCATGGTATTTTGTCTTGTCCGATATGTATGAAAAAGAGTAAGGCATTCCATCTGCAGAACGGAGGAAAAGCATTTTTTTTATTGTCACCGTCAGTTCCTTCCTGTGTCTCATCCGTGGAGAAGGAACAGAGATGGCTTTAGAGCTGGTAAACATGAAATATCTCCTCCCCCGTTGAGACTGACATGAGATAAAGTTTGGAAAGAGGTAGATGGATTGTCCACTGTGATGAAAGATCTGATATCGGGTGATCACTTTGAAGGGTTTGGATGTAGGCATAATTTGACGAAGCGGAGTATCTTTTGGGACTTACCTTATTGGAAGGACAATCTCATAAGGCACAATCTTGATGTCATGCATATCGAAAAGATTGTATTCGATAACATCTTCAATACGGTGATGGATATCAAGGAGAAAACGAAAGACAATGTCAAAGCAAGAAAGGTCTTGAAAATTATTTGCAGGCATTCAGATTTGCACCTAAAATAAAGTGACAACGACAATTGGGTCAAGCCTCCGGTGCCGTTTATATTGCGTAGGGAGGATAAATTGATAATATGCAACTGGATTTCAAAGTTGAGATTTTCTGACGGCTACGTGTCAAATCTGGCAAGATGTATTGATCTCAACGAACGTAAGCTGACAGGGATGAAGAGTCATGATTGCCACGTGTTTATGGAGAGGTTACTACCTATTGCTCTGAGAGAGATAATGCCTCATCAAGTTTGGACTCCGTTGGCCGAATTATCTATATTCTTTAGAGATTTGTGTTCAAGCAAGTTGACGGTGCAACATATAATAGAACTTGAGACGAAGATTGTATTGACATTGTGTAAGTTAGAAAGGGTGCTTTCCCCCGATTTTTTGATAGTATGGAGCATTTAACGATTCATCTTGCATACGAAGTACGCGTCGGTGCTCCCGTCCATTATCAATGGATGTATCCATTTGAGAGGTATAAATTCTTTATACTAATAATTTCTTTATTTAAGTAATTCTAAGATTCAATATATTATCTATAGGTATCTACATCACATGAAGAAGAAGTTGGCAATAAGGCTCATGTAGAAGCTTCGATATGCGAAGCATATATCATTGAGGAGGTTTCAAACTTCTGCTCCATCTACTTTGATACTCATGTCAGAACAAATCGTAATAGAGCCCCAAGAAATGATGACAATGGGGTTAATGCCCCGAATAGTGTAATCCATAATATCTTCAATATGGGCGGGAAGCCTACAAGTGCTACTAAAGTACGTTGGTTGGAAGACGATGAGTTTGAAGCCGCTCACTGTAGTGTTCGAGTGGATCATGTTACTTTCTCTCGAACCATACTAATATTATTATTTGATTAGATCATTGAATCATTTATTTCTCCTGAAATGCGTTTAATTCTTATTTCTACATGCGTCTTTTTTTAGGGCCGCATTGCATCAATATAGATCAAATAATCTATTGGGTGTACATTCAAAGATGTAGAAAATTGCTTCTTACCCTTATTTTTGTGTAAAGGAACTAGTAGGTCGGGTAGTTTTTGCCTAAGTAGCAGTCCAAAAAATTTATCCATTTTCCATGATATTATGTATGGATCAGATATATCATGGCCCATTCCTCAGAAGATTCTTCCACAATGGACTATGATAAGTGAGATTTCGACAGGATGGAATCCGTGACTGCCTCAGATTCTATTGAAAACGAATCCTAATAATTCATTGGGTGGGATGGCGAATCGCTTTGTGCCTTCCCATGAGCGAACCAGCTGCTCGGCTATTGGAAGGCGAGAGGCAAAAAGGGGCATTTCGGATCAAACAGAGGCCTTGTTGGCCAGTCAAGTCAGATTGGATCATTCCCTTATCAAACTCCAGCGAAGAGTGATTATGGGATATCGATCTGAGTTGTTTAGTGGTATAGTAATAGGATAAGAAGGATGGATGATGGACATTTTCCACTGGTTCATCCACCGACCGATGAGACTGGCTATACGAATGTTACGAATCCAATCTTTGATGGACCCAGAAGGTTCACGTACGCGATGCGTTCCATTTGTACGAATCACAAACATACCATGCACGATCGGTCGTAGATCCTTCACTGGCAGATCGGGCCGGATCCGCGCAGCGAAAGATCCTGAGTTTGAGACTTTCTACACCAAAAATATATTTTTTTTGTTCTCCGGTCACCTCACTCCGCTCGCCTTCTTTTGGCATCATAGGTAAGGCAAAGCACTTTAATTTAAAAAAGAATTTAGTTCCATCTTTCTTTCGTTAGTGAAGCCATCTTTATCTAAGAAGGATTGAGTGGCCGTTTTCCCCGAGTAAAGATTTAATCCAGCCACAGGTTCCATTAGTTTAGCTAGTGAGGTAAGTCAGTATAGTCAGTCCAGTGAGAGCACCGTAGATCAAACCTTCAGCTTTCGAGAAACAAATCTACTTTCTATTTTACGTCAAGCAATACGTAGAGCAATTCCCGATATAGCAGTAAAATCAAGACGTGTAAGCGGATCGACTCATCAAGTTTCTATTGAAATAGGATCTACACAAGCCTTCACCTTTGTCATATATTCTATATATCACACTAGATAAATATCTTCGAGCGTATGTAAATAGATACTATGTTTACATATGGATCCCTACATCGTTACATTCGATTTAGGATTAGGAATAGACGTAATTGGACCTGCTTTTGACATATCTATCGTTATTTGGGTACCTCACTTCTTTGTCGAACGCGATTTGGTTGCCTTCGCTCAGAAGTATGGTGTCACCCGAAAGACGACACTATTTCGACTGGGAGGGGCTTTCTACCGTGTCATAGGCGCCTGGGCGGTGACCGTGCCGGGAGGTAATAGAGATCGAGATGTCGATTTATTTTTTTTATCGAAAATGAAGAAGTGTCACGCCCCAGTCCCAAAATTCCGAGGGACTGGATGCGCGGCAATGGCCAACAGCACACACCGATGGACAACCCAATTTAATGGATCCATCGGGGCATGCTTAAGATGTAATATAACAATAAGTAGGTCCAATGATAAATGTCAAGTATCTAGATCTCATCCAACAGAACAGTATAAGAACTAAATAGCAAACTGGAATAACTGCTGGAAGTCAAGTTACTGTCGAATATCCAGCAAGAAATAATACTGAGTCGGGTGGAGACAAATCCACTACCGATAAATGGAAAAACAGAGACAAGGAAATATAACTAAAACATGCTAAAAAATAACTAAGTATAAGCAGGGCCATCAACTGCAATCGTACCTGTAAACCCCTGAATTTTCAAATTTTTAAATCTTGGAATTTTCCCGATTTTCTGGAATTTTTCGGGAATTTTCTGTAATTAAAATCAAGGTTTTCAATTAATAAAGGATTTTTAATTGTTAATAAATAATATTAAAATATCATGAAAATAATATTTTTGGGTGTAAAATAGAAAACCGGACTTAGGGTAATTTTCTGGGATTTTATTGGGCCTCAGACCTATTTTTAAAAGCCTAAAAACTATTTTCTAAATTAATTAATTAATTAATTAAAATTTATTATATTTATTATTATTATTATTATTTATTTATTTTTATTTTTATTTTCTCGTTTAGGGCCCGGCCCGGCCCAGTGGGCCGAGCCCATTGGCTCAACCGGCCCAGCCCTACGCTTAGCGGGTCGGGCGGGTCGGCCTGACCGGATCCGCGCCCGACCCGGACCCGTTTCACCTCCACCCTCTCCCACGACTCCCAGTCTCCCACGAATCCCGGCCGCCGCCGCGTTCTCCGGCGACGTGGCCACACCCCCGCCAGCAGCGCCTCCCCTCCGATTTTCTCGCCGCCACGACCGCCCGGCCGAGCCCCACCGAAGCCCTATATAAACCCCCTCACTCGTTCACCTCCGCCCTCTCCAAAAACCCTAACCCTAGATCTACTCTCCGGCAGCCGTCCGGCGACCTCCGCCTCCCTCAGTCACCTGCGACGACTTCCCCGGCGCCGACGAACCTCCTCCTCTCTCCTCCTCACAGCTAACCTCTCCGGCCGCCCTCAAATCCACTCCCCGCCGTTCGAGAGCCGCCCTAGCCGCTGTCGACGACTCCGCCGGAGCCACAGCCACTGCCCAGGCCTCGCCGGAGCCGCCGCAGCCCGCCGTGGCCTCGCCGACGGTCGACCAGCCCCGGCGTACCCTCCAGCGAGCCCGGACACGCCGCGGACACGCCCCAGACGCGGATACGAGCCCGGACACGCCGCTGACACGTCCAGGACGCAGAACCGCGTGTCGGACGCGAAATACCCCGATCCCGAGTCCGAGGCCTCCCCTCCGTGCTCCTCCTTCAGCTTCCCGGTAGGTGCCCCTATCCGAGCGCCTGTCCCTTCCAAAATCACTCCCCTGTCCGACCGGGACTGACAGAATGAAGCTCTGTCAATCCCGGGATAGCTTAGGTTATAGTTATTAGTAGGTTAATGATTTGTTAGTTTGGTTGTTAATTAATTAGTGATTCGATACAACGATCTGCAAATACGTATACTAATTATATATATATATTATAAAATAAAAACCTTATTAAATATTACCTAAATTAGTAATTACTTAATAGATAATTTCTGAAATGATTTTAGTATTTAAATACTAATTAGTAATTACTTAATAGATAATTTCTGAAATGATTTTAGTATTTAAATACTAATTAGTAATTACTTAATAGATAATTTCTGAAATGATTTTAGTATTTAAATACTAATTAGTAATTACTTAATAGATAATTTCTGAAATGATTTTAGTATTTAAATACTAATTAGTAATTATTTAATATATAATTCTGAAATGATTTTCAGTATTCAAAATATAATATGTTAGGTTTTCCAAAATATTGTTTCTCTTATAAATTAATTGCTAAAAACAAACGATATTATTTTTATTAAAATCGTTCTTTCCTATTATCCTATCAGAAACAAAACGACATTTTACCATAAAATATTTTTCTACGATAAAATAAATAAAGTTTCATTATTATTAAAAAGGGTTTTGTTTTACTAAATCACTAATACAAATTATTATTATTATTTTAATCGATCGTTGGATTTAAATCATTAACTTAGTTAACTAATCAAGACAAATTAAAACCCTTTGTTTAATTCTAAAATCAGATTATTAATAATTGTAGGTCCCTGTAACTAAGGTTGAGACCGTCGCGACATCTCACTCGCGTCACCAACCAACTCCAGGCAAGTTTCATATAATTCAAAACTGGTATTTTAGTTGTAATTAAATATGTTGCATGTCATATAGATATATTGAGATGACACTTGATTTCACGGAACCGACTGATTGACTGATTGATTGATTGATTGACTCATTGACTATTGCCTTGGGAACTGGGGAGTAAAAGTTAGCACCCGTGGTCAAAGCCCCCTTATTGCCTCATTGTGGATAGCTGAAGTCCAACCTCACTGGACTGACGCCGCACCGTGTTCACGCGAACACAGATTGCCTCCAACCCAGACCGGCCACGGGATGCTACTTTTCTCAAAACACCTTTAGTGATTGTAGTTTGTCATCATTGCTTCATCGACATTTACTGTTCTTGTCTCGTATTTGTTGCATACAAAAATATAAATATTGTTCAAAACTATCTCATTGCATCATTTTAATTATCGTTAAGATGCTGGAATTGGATATATGTTCTTGCTCCCTCCTGACTGGAGATTAACAATTTTAGGTGATTGCGGTGACGATGAGGCGTATGATACCTTTTATGGTCCGGACCAGAGTACTGATGCCCTAGCGGAACCTAGCCAGGAGGCCGATGTTTAGTTGCTCCCTTTGATTTTCCAAATTGTAATAAGCAGGGTTGAAGTAATAACCCTGGACCATGTTTTGTTTGATCTTTGCTTGTATGAGAATTTCCTTTCAGACTTAGCAATAAAAATTGAATTTCCTTCATGTATTCTGGATGTCTGTGTGTTACTACGGATTGATACAGCTTACTGCCGCCGTCTCACAACGGTGCAGGCTGGGCATGATCCGACTGGACCCAGATTATTGGGATCGGGTCGTGACATGTTTTCAGTGGTGGCCCATGCAGGTCCAGTTTACAACCTTTGGTCTAGTCAACTTAGGCTAGCCAAACAAACCGACTTGCCTTGACTTTAGGTTTAGTATGACTTTAGGAAAACAGACTCTAGAAACAATTAGAACACTTAGAATTCTTGAGAAAATTTCAATCTGTCACATCATAGGACCAAAATTCTTCTATCTATACATATATACAATTATTTTTGCTTGCTTATAGAACATAGGTTACCTTGCTTATGCTTGCTTCCTAAACCTTCCAGAAGATGGCACGAGGAAAGACAACCCGTTCCGGCCCAGCCGAAGATGAGGCTTCGTCTTCTGAGCACACCCCAACTCAAGCTCAGTCAGACCCCTCTCCGTTGCAGCTCACAGATCGCCCCCATGCTGCAAGAGCTCCCCGAGCTGCCTACACTTCAGTAGTGCATGCAGCTCCACCCATTCCTCCCAGGACCACATCGATTCCAGCCGATGTGACTCCTCCTGTTGCACCACCTGTGCCAGTGGACCCCGCTGAACTCGTAGGCCTGCTACGAGGAGTTCTTGAAGCCCAGAGGGCCCAGGCTGAAGCAAATCGCGAGCAGACCGCGATTATGAGAGAGGGCATGGAGAACGCCCATAATGTAGCCATGGCAGCGCTAGGAACATCCCAGACAGAACAGGGGCCTGCCAAGGTAATTAAGGATTTAAAAGCTTGGATTCCACTAATGAATTTCTAGTCTAACCACAAACCTGTTATCCAGGTAAAAGTTGGAACTGTAGAAAACTTTAAGAAGTTGGACCCACGTCCCTTCAAGGGGACCGAAGGCATCATCTACGCAGACGAGTGGCTAGATGATATGGAGCGACTCCTCAGCGTCGCTCGACTCCCAGACGACCTCATGGTTGAGGCCGTAGCACTCCAGCTGAGAGACTTGGCCAACATTTGGTACCGCAACGAGCCAAGATTTCAAGCTGGAGGGATTTCCTGGCGGCTATTCAAGAAGCAGTTCAAGCGGAAGTTCTTTCCAGAGGCTGCCCTCGAAGCTATGGGAAGGCAGTTTCAAGACCTGAAGCAAGGAGACCGCACAATTGAAGAATATGCGGCTGAGTTCAACAGGCTTGGCAGGTTTGCAAGCCACCTGGTGGACAACCCTGTGGAACGTGCTAAGAAGTTCCGGCACGGACTACGTGAAGAGATCCGCACCTTAGTAGCTGCTAACGGTGCGAAGACTTATGACAAGATGTTGAAGGTGGCCCAAGATGTAGAGGCCAGTGCACCTGCTCGACCCAAGAGGGAGCATCCAGGGTCAAGCAACAGCTATCAGGGCAACAACAAGAGGCACAGTAGCAACAACAACAATAGGCCCTCCTATCCCCAGCAGTCCCAGCAACAACAGCCAGCAGCGGCCAACAAAGCGCATCAGTACAACCAACCCAAGGCGGTCAACTGCGTCTACTGCAAAAGGCCAGGTCATACCGCCGAGATCTGCCGGAAGAAATTGGGACACTGCCTTGCTTGTGGATCTGCCACCCATCAAGTGAAGGACTGCCCCACGGCATACAACAAAACTGGAGCTGGACCGCAGAGAGGTCCACTGCCTACCCAGCAGCAACGCTACAACCAGCACAGAGCCGGGCAAGCTTTTGCCTTGACTGTGGAAGAGCCAGAAGCTGAACCCGAGACGGAAGGAGATGTCATCGCAGGTTCCATTCTACTTCATTCGCACCCTGCCTTAGCATTATTTGATTCTGGAGCATCACACAGTTTTATATCTGCAAACTTCATTTCTGCACACCATCTAGTTACTGGCATAAGTAAGATAATCTGTAGAGTTATGACTGGTGGAGGACCAATACCCATTAGTGAGACTTGTAGCTGCCCAGTCACTATCTCAGGACATGAGTTTCAGACTCAGTTCCTAATAATGCCTCTGCCAAACTATGACGTAGTTTTGGGCATGGATTGGCTTAGTCAACATCATGCTCTGATAGACTGTCGAGAAGGCTGCGTAACTCTAGATCCACCTGGAGGACCTAAACTCAAAGTGATTCGAGCACCTGAAGGCGTGGAATGTGTGTCCTACACATCCATCACTGAAGAAACCGGACCCCCTCATCCTCTCATAGCGGAGTTTATAGACGTCTTCCCAGACAATCTTCCAGGGCTACCCCCTGATCGAGATGTGGAATTCTCGATCGATCTTATACCTGGCGCAGCACCAATCTCCCAACGCTGCTACCGAGTGAATCCCAAGGAGTCCAAGGAAATGAAAGACCAAATTGACGAGCTTCAGGCGCAAGGATTCATCAGGACCGGTGCCTCACCCTGGGGTGCACCAGTCTTATTTGTACCCAAGAAGGATGGGACAGTTAGAATGTGCATAGACTACCGGGCATTGAACAACATCACTATCAAGAACAAGTACCCGCTGCCCCGGATCGACGATCTCTTCGACCAGCTGAGTGGAGCTAAGGTTTTCTCGAAGATAGACCTCAGATCGGGTTACCATCAAATCAAGGTAAGAAAGGAAGATATTCCAAAGACGGCATTCAACACCAAGTATGGACAATTTGAATTCTTGGTCATGCCCTTTGGTCTTACCAATGCCCCAGCAGTGTTCATGAATCTCATGAACAAGGTCTTCCACAAATACCTGGACCAGTTTGTCGTTGTCTTCATTGACGACATTCTGATCTATTCGAAGACCAAGGAAGAACACGAGCAGCATTTGAGGATAGTTTTGGAAACCCTCAGAAAGGAGAAGCTATATGGAAAATTGTCCAAGTGTGAATTCTTCTTAGACAAGGTGGACTTTCTCGGCCACGTTGTCACAGGAGAAGGCATATCAGTGGACCCCAAGAAGATAGCTGCCGTGGAAACATGGAATACTCCCAGGTCAGTTGCAGAGATCAGAAGCTTCTTGGGCTTAGCTGGATATTACAGAAAATTCGTGAAGGACTTTGCAAAGATTGCTGAGCCCATGACCAAGCTAACCAGGAAGAATGAAGAGTTCGTCTGGACCGAAGCGTGCCAGGCGTCATTTGAAGAGCTGAAGAGAAGGCTAACAACAGCACCAATTTTGTCGCTACCCTCAGGATCAGGAGGATTCTCAATTTATAGCGACGCGTCCGGCAAAGGATTAGGATGTGTGCTCCAGCAACATGGAAAGGTAATTGCTTATGCTTCCCGGCAATTACGGACTCATGAGAAGAACTACCCGACGCATGACCTGGAGCTAGCAGCAGTCATCTTCGCCTTGAAGCTGTGGAAGCACTACCTGTACGGCGAAAGAGTAGAGATATACACGGACCACAAAAGTCTCAAGTATGTCTTTACACAGAAGGAGCTCAACATGCGTCAGAGACGATGGTTGGAGCTCATGAAGGACTTTGATATCAGCCTACAGTACCATCCCGGAAAGGCTAATGTGGTCGCCGACGCACTTAGTCGATATCCGATGGCGATGTTCTTGACGACAGATCGGTACCTACTGGAGGACATGGAGAAGCTGGGTTTAGAACTCGTATTGCCTGCAGAGGAAATGAAGAAGCTTGGACGGGAAGCAATAGTACCCGGCGCTGACTTCCCCATGATGCATTTGCAAGTGCAGTCTAGCTTGATGGACAAAATCAAGGAGACTCAATTCGAGGACGGAGCATTGTGCAAGCTCAGGGACCAGGTGTTAGCTGGCACACTGGAGGGATTCTCTATTTCAGACGACGGAACACTGAGGAATGGCACCAGACTTTGTGTACCTACTGGTGAATTGAGGGAACAGCTGATGCAGGAAGCGCATCACTCACAGTATTCCATCCACCCTGGAGCAAATAAGATGTACCGAGATATACGGGAGCACGTATGGTGGTATGGAATGAAGAAGGATGTCTCAAAATTCGTTGGCAGATGCTTGATCTGCCAGCAGGTGAAAGCAGATAGACAAAGACCAGCAGGACTCCTTCAGCCACTGCCCATTCCAGAATGGAAATGGGAGCACATCACTATGGATTTTGTGTCAGGATTGCCTCGATCCCAAGGAGGGAAGGACGCTATTTGGGTGATCGTAGACAGATTGACTAAGTCTGCCCACTTCATTCCCTTCAAGGTTGGTTTATCCACCGAGAAGTTAGCTGCCCTATACATGAGGCAAATCGTCCGGATACATGGAGTTCCTGTGAGCATTGTATCAGACCGAGACAGCCGCTTTACTTCTCACTTCTGGAAGAGCTTGCAAGAGAGTCTGGGGACCCAACTGAAGTTCAGCACTGCATATCACCCACAGACCGACGGACAGTCAGAGAGAACCATCCAGACATTAGAGGATATGCTGAGATCTTGCATCCTGGATTTTGGAGGATCATGGGAGGACCACCTACACTTGGTAGAGTTCGCTTACAACAACAGCTACCAGGCCAGCATCGGCATGACTCCTTTTGAGGCTCTGTATGGACGTCGTTGCCGCACTCCCTTGGCTTGGGACGACGTAGGAGAACGAGTCATGCTGGGTCCTGAGATGATTACGGATGCGGCTGAAAAAGTCAAGGTGATCAGAGATAGACTTCGGGTGGCTCAAGATCGTCAGAAATATTGGGCGGACAGCCGTCGCCGACTTGTGGAGTTCGAAGCAGGTGATAGTGTCTTCGTCAAGATCTCCCCCACCAGAGGAACTATCCGTTTTGGCAGAGCTGGAAAACTGAGTCCCAGGTATATCGGCCCATTCGAGATATTGAGCAGAGTTGGAGAGGTGGCATACAGAGTGGCGTTACCACCTAATCTTGAAGGCGTGCACAACGTTTTCCATGTATCGCAGCTGAGGCGTTACATTCCGGACCCGAGCCACATCCTGGATCATTCAGAGTTGGAGATTGGGCCAAGTCTTACAATACCAGAGCAGCCAGTGAGGATCATAGACCGTATGGAAAAGCAGTTGCGGAACACCGTGATTCCACTGGTCAAAGTTCAGTGGCTCCACCACTCCCCAGGCGAATCCACCTGGGAACGAGAGGCTGAGATGAAGCAGAAGTACCCTCATCTGTTTTAAGGCATGTTTACCCTTGTTCTCCCTTCAATAGTAGTAAATTTCGAGGACGAAATTTCTATAAGTTGGGTAGGTTGTAAACCCCTGAATTTTTAAATTTTTAAATCTTGGAATTTTCCCGATTTTCTGGAATTTTTCGGGAATTTTCTGTAATTAAAATCAAGGTTTTCAATTAATAAAGGATTTTTAATTGTTAATAAATAATATTAAAATATCATGAAAATAACATTTTTGGGTGTAAAATAGAAAACCGGACTTAGGGTAATTTTCTGGGATTTTATTGGGCCTCAGACCTATTTTTAAAAGCCTAAAAACTATTTTCTAAATTAATTAATTAATTAATTAAAATTTATTATATTTATTATTATTA
The DNA here is from genome assembly GCA_036927795.1 of Iris macrosiphon. NCBI lineage: Eukaryota > Viridiplantae > Streptophyta > Magnoliopsida > Asparagales > Iridaceae > Iris > Iris macrosiphon. The sequence continues at coordinate 153,017,613 of JAYESA010000018.1, read as the reverse complement.
TTATTATTTATTTATTTTTATTTTTATTTTCTCGTTTAGGGCCCGGCCCGGCCCAGTGGGCCGAGCCCATTGGCTCAACCGGCCCAGCCCTACGCTTAGCGGGTCGGGCGGGTCGGCCTGACCGGATCCGCGCCCGACCCGGACCCGTTTCACCTCCACCCTCTCCCACGACTCCCAGTCTCCCACGAATCCCGGCCGCCGCCGCGTTCTCCGGCGACGTGGCCACGCCCCCGCCAGCAGCGCCTCCCCTCCGATTTTCTCGCCGCCACGACCGCCCGGCCGAGCCCCACCGAAGCCCTATATAAACCCCCTCACTCGTTCACCTCCGCCCTCTCCAAAAACCCTAACCCTAGATCTACTCTCCGGCAGCCGTCCGGCGACCTCCGCCTCCCTCAGTCACCTGCGACGACTTCCCCGGCGCCGACGAACCTCCTCCTCTCTCCTCCTCACAGCTAACCTCTCCGGCCGCCCTCAAATCCACTCCCCGCCGTTCGAGAGCCGCCCTAGCCGCTGTCGACGACTCCGCCGGAGCCACAGCCACTGCCCAGGCCTCGCCGGAGCCGCCGCAGCCCGCCGTGGCCTCGCCGACGGTCGACCAGCCCCGGCGTACCCTCCAGCGAGCCCGGACACGCCGCGGACACGCCCCAGACGCGGATACGAGCCCGGACACGCCGCTGACACGTCCAGGACGCAGAACCGCGTGTCGGACGCGAAATACCCCGATCCCGAGTCCGAGGCCTCCCCTCGGTGCTCCTCCTTCAGCTTTCCGGTAGGTGCCCCTATCCGAGCGCCTGTCCCTTCCAAAATCACTCCCCTGTCCGACCGGGACTGACAGAATGAAGCTCTGTCAATCCCGGGATAGCTTAGGTTATAGTTATTAGTAGGTTAATGATTTGTTAGTTTGGTTGTTAATTAATTAGTGATTCGATACAACGATCTGCAAATACGTATACTAATTATATATATATATTATAAAATAAAAACCTTATTAAATATTACCTAAATTAGTAATTACTTAATAGATAATTTCTGAAATGATTTTAGTATTTAAATACTAATTAGTAATTACTTAATAGATAATTTCTGAAATGATTTTAGTATTTAAATACTAATTAGTAATTACTTAATAGATAATTTCTGAAATGATTTTAGTATTTAAATACTAATTAGTAATTACTTAATAGATAATTTCTGAAATGATTTTAGTATTTAAATACTAATTAGTAATTACTTAATAGATAATTTCCGTAATGATTTTTAGTATTTAAATACTAATTAGTAATTATTTAATATATAATTCTGAAATGATTTTCAGTATTCAAAATATAATTTGTTAGGTTTTCCAAAATATTGTTTCTCTTATAAATTAATTGCTAAAAACAAACGATATTATTTTTATTAAAATCGTTCTTTCCTATTATCCTATCAGAAACAAAACGACATTTTACCATAAAATATTTTTCTACGATAAAATAAATAAAGTTTCATTATTATTAAAAAGGGTTTTGTTTTACTAAATCACTAATACAAATTATTATTATTATTTTAATCGATCGTTGGATTTAAATCATTAACTTAGTTAACTAATCAAGACAAATTAAAACCCTTTGTTTAATTCTAAAATCAGATTATTAATAATTGTAGGTCCCTGTAACTAAGGTTGAGACCGTCGCGACATCTCACTCGCGTCACCAACCAACTCCAGGCAAGTTTCATATAATTCAAAACTGGTATTTTAGTTGTAATTAAATATGTTGCATGTCATATAGATATATTGAGATGACACTTGATTTCACGGAACCGACTGATTGACTGATTGATTGATTGATTGACTCATTGACTCATTGACTATTGCCTTGGGAACTGGGGAGTAAAAGTTAGCACCCGTGGTCAAAGCCCCCTTATTGCCTCATTGTGGATAGCTGAAGTCCAACCTCACTGGACTGACGCCGCACCGTGTTCACGCGAACACAGATTGCCTCCAACCCAGACCGGCCACGGGATGCTACTTTTCTCAAAACACCTTTAGTGATTGTAGTTTGTCATCATTGCTTCATCGACATTTACTGTTCTTGTCTCATATTTGTTGCATACAAAAATATAAATATTGTTCAAAACTATCTCATTGCATCATTTTAATTATCGTTAAGATGCTGGAATTGGATATATGTTCTTGCTCCCTCCTGACTGGAGATTAACAATTTTAGGTGATTGCGGTGACGATGAGGCGTATGATACCTTTTATGGTCCGGACCAGAGTACTGATGCCCTAGCGGAACCTAGCCAGGAGGCCGATGTTTAGTTGCTCCCTTTGATTTTCCAAATTGTAATAAGCAGGGTTGAAGTAATAACCCTGGACCATGTTTTGTTTGATCTTTGCTTGTATGAGAATTTCCTTTCAGACTTAGCAATAAAAATTGAATTTCCTTCATGTATTCTGGATGTCTGTGTGTTACTACGGATTGATACAGCTTACTGCCGCCGTCTCACAACGGTGCAGGCTGGGCATGATCCGACTGGACCCAGATTATTGGGATCGGGTCGTGACAGTACCCTCGTCTGATGTCGATCCGTAAAGTTGCGGGTGCTCCTCGTCTGCTAAATCTGGAGAATAAAACCAGGTCCTCAGAGGGACGTAACAAGATACAAAAGAATACGAGCCAAAAGTACAGTAAATGAACATGCAAGATAGACAGGAAAGTAAACACAAGAAAGCAAACAAGACACGAGAAATTACTGCATCTAAGATGGTGGCATACCGATGGTGCTATCAAACATGACTACTAACAATCGGGATAACCGCAACTCAATGGGAGATCACGGTCCTATAGAAAGTAGGCCAATGGGGACTCCCAATCTATAGTTTAGCTCTTTCGCAGCCCTATGGGAGCTCACGAATGAGGTAGTCGAATAAACATGTCTCTATCACAGCACAATGGGTACTCACAATCGAGAATGCTCAAGTGTAGTCAATGCCCAATAACAATCATCTAGGAACTAAAGAAATCAGTCGAGTCAACTCAAGGAATGTAGAGTAAACATATACCATCACAATACGTCTATGGAACAAATAGTGATCCATAGAAAAGAGCAAATAATGTAAATGCACGTAAAACGAGAAAATAAGACTAGAGCAGCAAGAATAAATCAATATGAACAATGCATCAAGAAACTATATATGACAAGAAATAACAGCTGAAAAGGGAAGCATGCAAATAGTGTGCAAGAGTCTTGCACGACAATGTATAAATAAGTCAAGGAAATAAGTAGCAAAACTGCAGGGTTTGGTAAGGTATACTTGCCCACTGATGTATAAATAAGCCAAGGAATTAAGTAGCAAGGCTGCAGGGTTTGGCAAGGTATACTTGCCTGTGGTTCTATCTCCAACTGTGGCTCTGACTTCAGCGGAATTTGCAGAAAGTACTCCGGTTGCTGAAACAAACATTACCATTAGATCCAAAAAATATCAATCAGCTAGAAACGCCTGTCCTTGAGTCCAATTTGGAGACAATGGCAAAGATGGCAATTTCGGGTCAAAGCGGGGTCCACATGTGGCCCGCTTCGCACCGAAAAATGTGTCAGGGTCAAAGGTCTCTAAATTCGTCCAACTTAGTGTCAACAGGTCAGGAACGATGATACGAACCCAACGGAACTTCCAGAATTGGATTCCGATGAGCCGATCACAAAACCGTCCGTCAAGTGGAGCCTATGGGGCCCACGACACGCAATTTCGTCATCGTTCTCAGAATCGAACCAAACTTGGGTCACAGGACCAGCGTATTGCTACGAGTCCGATGGCGCAAGTTTCATTTCGATCCGACGTGTGTACACAAAGTTACGACGCATTCCAGAACTGACGGATACGGGACGGTGTCCGCGGATACGCGTTGATTCCGGTGTGCACGCACATCCGAATCAACTTCTGCAAAATCCCGCACGTCCGTATCAACGATGCGCACGTATCGGTGAAGACCGCGTGCGACCAAGTCGTCCCGTTTGGCGGGGCGTACCCGGTTCCGGGGTGAAACAAGGCATTATTTTTCCTTTTTTTTTATCGCGGTTCGTGATCGCCACATGACGCGATTTCCCGAGCGGGTTGCACGGGCACCGAGAGGGTCACGCAAGGTTCGCGTCACAACTGACGGAACGAAAAACAGAGCTACGAGGAGAGAGAAAAGAGTACCTGAACAGGGCTCCGAAACACTAATATTCTCGTATCCGTTCCGTGTCCTGTGTCCGACTGAGTTGTGTCCAGGCTAGGGTTTAGGGCTCCGACTAGGGGGTGCGGCGGCTCAGGTGAAGCCGGTGGCGGCTCGGCCGGGGCTGGAGTGGCAGAGCTCGACGAGGGCTGCTGGAAAGAGGGAGGTGGAGGTAGGGGAGCAGCCGGCGGAGACCGGGGCTCGTCCGGGCGGCGCGAGGGGGAGAGCTGGGAGAAAGGAGTTGGGGTCTGGTTGCTGGGCTCGCGGCGGGGGAAGGAGTAGAGCTGATCGGAGGGGAGCTCGGGCAGGGCCGGTGGCGGCGCCGGAGCTAAGGGGAAGGGGTGGCCGGAGTTAAGGTTCCGGCGGGGGCTGGGTTTACGTTTGGGGGGAAAGAGGGAGGAAGAGGGAGAGATTTATAGGGGAGAGCCGCGGGGGTCGAGGCCGGAAGTGGCGGAGGAGGGGATGACGTGGGGCGAGGGCCGCGGGCGGGCTGACGCGAGCTCCGGCGACGTGGCCGGAGCCGTCGTCGGAAATCGCAGAGGGGGACGCGGTCAGCCGAATCGTGGGGGGGAGAAAGGTTCGTGCGGGTCGGGCGGCGGGTTCGGGTCTGGCCGACCCGACCCGACCCGATAGCTAGAGGGCTTTGGGCTGGGCCGATTGGGCTGGGCCGATTGGGCTGGGCTCGGGGTTTGGTTTTATTAAATAATTAAATAAATAAATAAATAAATAAGTAAGTAAATAATAGTTTTTATGTGTTATAAATTAGGTCCGGGGCCCAATAAATTCCAGAAAATTACCCTAAGTCCAGTTTTTCATTCTACATCATAAAATCTTATTTTCATAATATTTTAATAGTAATTAACAGTAAATAAAAATTATTTAATTACCAAGAGCCTAGGTTTTAATTACAAAAAATCCCCGAAAAATTCTAGAAAATTGTGAAAATTCCAAATTAATAATTCCTGAAAATCAGGGGGCTTACAATCTACCCAACTTATAAAAATTTCGTCCTCAAAATTAAAATATGATAGGATTCTCTCTATCCAAATTTACTTGATTACAATCTAAAGGATTTCTCTCAAGTGAACATTGCGGTCTCTACCCAACTTAGAATTTACCCATCTATCATCTAAGGCTATACATCTAATAAAGCTATGTCCCAACTTATTTAATTATGGTATTGAATCCTTAAGTCTTTAACACCAAACACATCACCTATGGTATTCCCTTAATCATATATACAAGGGTCATCATCAATGCGACCGGCCTGTGGGGTATATCTAGTACTGTCTATATATAAAACTTATACCAAGCACACGGTTCCATCTTTTCGAAATAAGGGAAGACGAAGATCAATAATAAAGATTTTAAGGGTGAGGTAATGGAATAGAAGTATTTGGGTCAAGGTGTTTAAAGAATTCAAATGAAAATCGTCAAGCAGTTGTGGATTGAAATCCTATTCTGGTAATTCTTCGTTCGCATGCTCGTATTAGTACAGTTATGTAACTGATACGATATGCTCATTCATATCTAGAGGGCAAGTATACTAGTCAACTATATATCTCAATCCACGTGAAGTAGTCGTGCGAAGAGCGAATCAAAATGCACTAAGGTTGATTAGACCATAATACACTGATTCTGAATAGATAATTGTATTAGTGTGTCGACCCAATAATACATATGTCATGAACAAGCTCGATAAAAGGATAAGCTTGCAAAACTAGGCTATATTAGCAGCATAAGTCAAGGTAGTACAATAATTATAAGTACGCTAGATGATGATGGAAGGAGGTATAATTTAATTCAAGTTCACAAAACAACACACAATAAGCACAATAACAAAAGACTCTACAATCTCTACAGTTATCAAATATAAAAGCATACCAGGTTATTAGCAAGTTCAAAATTACTAGGTTGGGGCTGAGGTCACGAACCAATAGGCACGAGCTAAAACAAGACTAGAAACGGCAGCTACAAATCACTTACGCGTATTAGCTACTCCAAGAGTCTGCGCGTTCTCCACGGTCATCGCGAAAGCTTGTCCGCGTCCTTGTGGTAGATTCCTCTGCTGCTGTTGGGCCTGTTGGAAGAGTGCTGCTTGTGGTACCAAGGGTGGTCTCGGTTCGGGTGCTGGTAGAGCTTGTTGGTTTACCACAGCATCTCGTGGTGATCTTGTAGGAATCTCGTCGCTTGCTGGTAGATCCATTACTCTGCATCCAAAATAAACGGTAAGAGGCGCACAGGAATCAAGGCAGGATGCAAGTCAAGGAATTAATTCGAATCCGAGATTGATGTCAAGAACGATTCAAGCAAGTGGATGAGATCCTAAAAACTTATCATATTCTTACTGCAGGCCTGTTCGGTCCCTAAGTTGAAACCGAACAATTTAGTCGTAGACCTGCATGGGCCACCACAAAAACCATGTCACGCCCCAGTCCCAAAATTCTGAGGGACTGGATGCGCGGCAATGGCCAGCAGCACACACCGATGGACAACCCAATTTAATGGATCCATCGGGGCATGCTTAAGCTGTAATATAACAATAAGTAGGTCCAATGATAAATGTCAAGTATCTAGATCTCATCCAACAGAACAGTATAAGAACTAAATAGCAAACTGGAATAACTGCTGGAAGTCAAGTTACTGTCTAATATCCAGCAAAAAATAATACTGAGTCGGGTGGAGACAAATCCACTACCGATAAATAAAAAAACAGAGACAAGGAAATATAACTAAAATATGCTAGAAAATAACTAAGTATAAGCAGGGCCATCAACTGCAATCGTACCCTCGTATGATGTCGATCCGTAAAGTTGCGGGTGCTCCTCGTCTGCTAAATCTGGAGAATAAAACCAGGTCCTCAGAGGGACGTAACAAGATACAAAAGAATACGAGCCAAAAGTACAGTAAATGAACATGCAAGATAGACAGGAAAGTAAACACAAGAAAGCAAACAAGACACGAGAAATCACTGCATCTAAGATGGTGGCATACCGATGGTGCTATCAAACATGACTACTAACAATCGGGATAACCGCAACTCAATGGGAGATCACGGTCCTATAGAAAGTAGGCCAATGGGGACTCCCAATCTATAGTTTAGCGCTTTCGCAGCCCTATGGGAGCTCATGAATGAGGTAGTCGAATGAACATGTCTCTATCGTAGCACAATGGGTACTCACAATCGAGAATGCTCAAGTGTAGTCAATGCCCAATAACAATCATCTAGGAACTAAAGAAATCAGTCGAGTCAACTCAAGGAATGTAGAGTAAACATATACCATCACAATACGTCTATGGAACAAATAGTGATCCATAGAAAAGAGCAAATAATGTAAATGTACGTAAAACGAGAAAATAAGACTAGAGCAGCAGGAATAAATCAATATGAACAACGCATCAAGAAACTATATATGACAAGAAATAACAGCTGAAAAGGGAAGCATGCAAATAGTGTGCAAGAGTCTTGCACGACAATGTATAAATAAGTCAAGGAAATAAGTAGCAAAATTGCAGGATTTGACAAGGTATACTTGCCACTGATGTATAAATAAGCCAAAGAATTAAGTAGTAAGGCTGCAGGGTTTGGCAAGGTATACTTGCCTATGGTTCTATCTCCAACTGTGGCTCTGACTTCAGCGGGATTTGCAGGCAGTACTCCGGTTGCTAAAATAAACATTACCATTAGATCCAGAAAATATCAATCAGCTAAAAATGTCTGTCCTTGAGTCCAATTTGGAGACAAGGGCAAAGATGGCAATTTCGGGTCAAAGCGGGGTCCACATGTGGCCCGTTTCGCACCGAAAAATGTGTCAGGGTCAAAGGTCTCCAAATTCGTCCAACTTAGTGTCAACAGGTCAGGAACGATGATACGAACCCAATGGAACTTCCAGAATTGGATTCCGATGAGCCGATCGCAAAACCGCCCGTCTAGTGGAGCCTATGGTGCCTACGACACGCAATTTCGTCATCGTTCTCAGAATTGAACCAAACTTGGGTCACAGGACCAGCGTATTGCTACGAGTCCGATGGCGTAAGTTTCGTTTCGATCCGACGTGTGTACACAAAGTTACGACGCATTCCAGAACTAACGGATACGGGATGGTGTCCGCGGATACACGTTGATTCCGGTGTGCACGCACATCCGAATCAACTTCTGCGAAATCCCGCACGTCCGTATCAACGATGTGCACGTATTGGTGAAGACCGCGTGTGACCAAGTCATCCCGTTTGGCGGGGCGTACCCGGTTCCGGGGTAAAATAGGGCGTTGTTTTTCCTATTTTTGGATCGCGGTTCACGATCGCCACAGGACGTGATGCCCCGAGCGGGTTGCACGGGCACCGAGAGGGTCATGCAAGGTTTGCGTCATAACTGACGGAACGAAAAATAGAGCAACGAGGAGAGAGAAAAGAGTACCCGAATAGGGCTCCGAAACACTAATATTCTCGTATCCGTTCCGTGTCCTGTGTCCGGCTGAGTTGTGTCCAGGCTAGGGTTTAGGGCTCCGGCTAGGGGGTGCGGCTGCTCAGGTGAAGCCGGTGGCGGCTCGGCTGGGGCTGGAGTGGCGGAGCTCGACGAGGGCTGCTGGAAAGAGGGAGGTGGAGGTAGGGGAGCAGCCGGCGGAGACCGGGGCTCGTCCGGGCGGCGCGAGGGGGAGAGCTGGGGGGAAGGAGTTGGGGTCTGGTTGTGTAAACCCCCTGAATTTTCAAATTATTAAAACTTGGATTTTTCCCAATTTTTTGGAATTTTCTGGGAATTTTCTGAAATTAAAATCAAGATTCTTAATTATTAAACGATTTTTAATTATTAATAAATAATATTAAAATATCATGAAAATAACATTTTTGGGTGTAAAATAAAAAACTGAACTTAGGGTAATTTTTCTGGATTTTTCTGGGCCTCAGACCTATTTTTAAATGCCTAAAAATTATTTTTAATTAATTATTTAATTAACTGTTTTAATATATTATTATTATTATTATTATTATTTTTTATTATTTTTCGGGCCGGCCCGGCCCAGTGGACCGGCCCAGCAGCCCAGCCCCAGCCCGCTTCTTTGCGGGTCAGGCGGGTCTGCCCGGACCCGTCAGCCACCCGACCCGGAGACCCTTTCTCCCCCAGCACCCCACGCCGCCGCGTCCCGCGCCGGCCTCCGCGCGCAGCGCCACCCGTCCCGGCCGCTCCCCGCGTCCTCCGCGGCCACGCCTCCACGATCCCCTCTCCCTCTCCGCCTTGCTCGGCCCCCTAACCGCCCCTCTTCCCTATATAAAACCTAACCACCCTCTCCCCTACGGCCATCATCTCCCCAGAACCACCCCACTCGTCGCCGTACTCCGCCCTCAGCCACCAGTCGCACCCCTCGCCGCCCGCCGTCACCCGCCCCTCCTCTCCTCCGCCTGCCTCCGACCCCGACAGCAGCTAGAGCAGCTCCCCGCGCCCCGCACCGCCTCCCAGAGCTCCGCCGCCGCCGGCCAACGCCTCCGCCTCGCCCCGGCGAACACCCCCCGACCGCCTCCGGCCAGCCAGCGCCGCCTCAGCCTCCGGCCGGCCCGCCGCAGCTCCAGAAACCCTAACCCTAGATTCTCTGTGTCCGACACGAGTCGAACACGTGTCGGACACGGTTTGACCCTGATTTTCGGGTCCCCTTCAGGTGCGTGTAACTTTTTGCTCGTAGCTCCGTTTTTGATTCCGCAAATTATGTTGCGAAGCCTGTATGACCCTCTCGGTGTCCGGACAAACCGCTCGGGGCATCGCGTCCTGTGGTGATCGCACACCGCGATCCAAAAATAGGAAAAACCAGACCCTGTTTTACCCCGGAACTGAGTACGCCCCGCCAAACGGGACGACTTGGTCGCGTGCGGTCTTCACAGATACGTGCGCGTCGTCGATACGGACGTGTGAGATTTCGCGGAAGCTGATTCGAGTGTGCGTGCACACCGAAATCAACGCGTATCCGCGGACATCGCCCCGTATCCGACTTTTATGCATTTTGCCCTAACTTCTTGTACACTCGTCGGATCGAGACGAAACTTGCGCCATCGGACTCGTAGCGATACGCTGGTCCTGTGGGTCAAGTTTGGTTCGACTCTGAGAACGTTGACGAAATTGCGTGTCGTGGGCCCCATAGGCCCCGCTCGACGGGCGATTTTGTGATCGGCTCATCGGAATCCAATTCTGGAAGTTCCGTTGGGTTCGTATCAGCGTTCCTGATCTTTTGACACTAAGTTTGGTGAATTTGGAGACCGTTGACCCGGACACGTTTTTTCGGTGCAAAGCGGGCCCACCGGCGGACCCCGTTTTGAGCCGAAACTGCCGTTTTTGTCCTTGTCTCCAAATTGGACCCAAGGACAGGCGTTTCTAGCTATTTGACATCTTCTGAGCGTGATGGTAACGTCTATTTCAGCTTTTTGACTCATTTCTGGAAATTTCCCCGAGTACAATTAATCGGATCCAAACAACAGGCAAGTACCTGCACTTCAAGTTAAATCTTTATATTGTGATAATTAATTCTCTGCTTTACTAGTACCCTTAATGATTACACCTAGTATTAGGAATATTGGATTTCATGTCTTGAATATTGGAGTTCATGTCTTGTTTTTCATGTCGGGTGGGAGAATACTAGAAGGCATGTGGTTTACCCTTTCCCCTGCCATATTTAATAGCTGTTGGTACGTGACTGTACCCTCAGCCGAATCTCGATTTTCCCTATTTAATAGCCGTTTATGACCACCAGATTAGCCTTATAAACCCCTACATGCCAACTATGTATTCTAAAACAAACACAAGTTCACACAGATAGCTTCTGGTCTTGTTATAGTTCTTGCTGACTGTTGTAGTTTCATTTCCTGTCTCATTTATTTCTGTTTTCTCATATTCCTATTTATAGTTTTAACTCTGAGATATTGATGTTCTTTTGTGCAGTTTCTCAATATGATACTCAATTTAATTGTCATAAATATTTAGTTTAATCTTGTTGTGCATTGTGTACTTTGCTCCTTTCCTGACTGGATCCGTTGATTTAGGCGATGATGAGGACCTTGCCCCTACTTATTATGGTCCCTATGAGGGTACAGATGGCACTTATGAGGAGCCAGATCCCACCCAGGAGACCCCTGCTGCAGAGTAGATAGCAGTAGCTATTTTATTTATTGCTCTTATCTTAGTAATCGGGTTTGTCTCCGATTTCATTTCTGATTTCTGTACTAAACATTTGAATCTGTTGTCGCATTTATTTTATTTGAAATCTTAAGTATCTGTTTTCCATTATTATCTTGCCTATGTTATTTGTGAATGAGCTAGATTAGTTAACTGTGGATTTGACCTAGACAGCGTACTACCGTCGACTCTGCGGCGTAGGCTGGACGTACCCACGCACTCGTGCCCGAATTTTCGGGTGCGGGTCGTGACAGGTTGCTGGGCTCGCGGCGGGGGAAGGAGTAGAGCTGATCGGAGGGGAGCTCAGGCAGGGCCGGTGGCGGCGCCGGAGCTAAGGGGAAGGGGTGGCCGGAGTTAAGGTTCCGGCGGGGGCTGGGTTTACGTTTGGGGGGAAAGAGGGAGGAAGAGGGAGAGATTTATAGGGGAGAGCCGCGGGGGTCGAGGCCGGAAGTGGCGGAGGAGGGGGTGACGTGGGGCAAGGGCCGCGGGCGGGCTGACGCGGGCTCCGGCGACATGGCCGGAGCCGTCGCCGGAAATCGTGGAGGGGGACGCGGTCAGCCGAATCGTGGGGGGGGGGAGGAGAAAGGTTCGTGCGGGTCGGACGGCGGGTTCGGGTCTGGCCGACCCGACCCGATAGCTAGAGGGCTTTGGGCTGGGCCGATTGGGCTGGGCTCGGGGTTTGGTTTTATTAAATAAATAAATAAATAAATAAATAAGTAAATAATAGTTTTTAGGTGTTATAAATTAGGTCCGGGGCTCAATAAATTCCAGAAAATTACCCTAAGTCCAGTTTTTTATTTTACATCATAAAATCTTATTTTTATAATATTTTAATAGTAATTAACAGCAAATAAAAATTATTTAATTACCAAGAGCCTAGGTTTTAATTACAGAAAAATCCCGAAAAATTCCAGAAAATTATGAAAATTCTAAATTAATAATTCCTGAAAATCAGGGGACTTACAAGAAGGCCAAGGGAAGTTCGGGCTTTGCCTGCCCTCTTCTACCGTAAGAGGGTTTGATTGGAATTGTTTGATCAACTCACGTAATCGTTGACCCCTTGCCAATTGATTCTGAGTAGCTTTATTGAGATCAGAAGCGAATTGAGCAAATGCTTCTAACTCTACGAATTGAGATTGGTATATATTGTTAAATAGTGGTATAAAAGAGATGCAAGATATTGAGAAGTAAGCGACACATCTTTCCTAGATGTTTCAATTTTATATATACTTGGAAAATAATTGCTTTAACTGTTCTCCTTATTATCATAGTACTTTTAGAGTCGACAACCGCCGCCGCCGTCGTCGCCTCCCCCTCTACCGTCGACTTGATAGATTTTTGAGTTTGTGGTATTTTTTGAGTTGGTTGTATTTTTTAGACTTGATTGTATTTATTTGACTTGATTATATTTAGTTGACTTTGTGGAATTGTATAACACCGCTGTATTTTTTGACTTGAATTGTATAACACCGCCTCTGCGTCCACCGTTGTATTTTTTGAGTTTGTGGTATGTTTGGATTACTCTACTTTATTAGTTCATTATATATATAACATTTGGATATGTTTGTGTGGGTTTTCATAGTTTGTGTGGAATTTATTTGTGTAAAATTTGGTGAATGTATAACAGGTATATGCTCAGCAGAAATTAATTTCTGGAAAAAAAAACTACCTTTAGCAATGGACTAACGACATACTAGCGACAGAATATCTGAAAAATCTCAGGTCAACGACGGATTTACGACGGACAATCTCAAGTCAACGACTACCTAGCGATGGATAATTTCGTCGCTAAAACGTCTTAGACACACAAATATACCAAACATGTATTAGGGTCCGCCGTTAAAATCCGTCACTAATCCATCACTGGGAGTGACGACTTCGCGACGGATTAGCGACGAACTATGTGAGCCCAAAATGTGCAAAACCTTCTGAAAATTTTGATAATTTTTGGGCTCACATAATCCGTCGCTATTATGTCGGTAAGTAGTCAGAAAGTTTAGCGACGAAAATTATACGTCACTAATACGTCGCTGAAATTATGTCGCTCATTCCGTCGCTTGAGCGACGGATTAGCTACGAAAAATCCGTAGCGACGTTAATATTTCTAACGAAAGAATTCCGTCGCTATTTGAAAATAGTGACGAAAAATTATATTTTAGCGACGGATAATTCCGTCACTAAAATAGTGTATTTTTGTAGTGAGAACAAGACACCCTGAGGCTAGAATTTCTCGCGATCAGGAGGGTGTCAATCTATTAGTGAGTTGGACGTGTACGTCCCAACTGCTAATCATGAGAAGTAAAGCTCAAGGGCCATCATGTAGTTCGATCGCATGCTATGATACCCTTCTTGCAAGCCTAACCGTTTGACGTAAAGATAGACTCATAAGTTTTATAAATATATGCAAATTGTGCTAATGCTTGTTTACTGCAGGGATGGATAAACAGTCGTGGGTAAGAATTATCATATAAGTGGTTTGTTCTATTATTTATGCTTCTTTATATGAATTGTTAAAAGGAACCTAGACAAGTAGAAAGATTACCTAATAATAGCTACTAGCTTCACATGTTTACTTAGTATTGATTTTAGGTGAGTTTGGCTACGGTCGCTGACCAGTACTAGATGAGTACTGACCCACATTTGTGGGCATCTCCAGGTAGCGAGAGTCTAGAGGATATTTTGAGCAGCTATGAGCTCATTCCAATATGGTGGAATCATGCTCGTCGCTTCCAAGCTTTCCATTTCAGTTTTGTAATTTTTTTTCAAGATCTTTTATTTTTGTCCTAGTAAAATGATATGATATATGGACGTTGTGGCTATTTTGAGAATTTTAGAGAGATGTGTAAACCCCCAGATTTTTTTCAGATTTTAAAAATAAATTTTTGGGATTTTCTGAGATTTTTACTAATTAAAATAAATGTTTTCTGGTATTAAATAAATTGTATAATTTTATTAAATATTAAAATATTATAAAAATGATATTTTTTTAGTGTAAAATAAATAATTAGACATAATGTAATTTTTCTGGATTTTATTGGACCCCAGAACTATTTTTAAAGACCTAAAACCATAAGTTTTAAATAAACCAAATCTTGAACCAACCTGAACCAAACCGGTTTAATCCTGAACCGAACCCCTAATTAAACCAAACCAACCCAAACTCCTATCGGGGCGGATTCGGATTTGAACCCGACCCAGAACCCGCTTAACCCGACCCGCTACCAATTTTCTACATTTACAGACGATTCCTGACCCCTCGCCTCCGCTGACCCACCGCCTCCGTGCGGCCGTTCTTCTCCGCCGTTCACCCCGAGACCCATCGCCTCCCTAACCGGCCGCCATGTCCCTTCATCTCCCCTCTCCGCCGCCACCCGCCGACCCTTCATTCCCTAAAACCCACCGTTGCACAGCCGATTCCTCTCCCCAGCGCCTATCCGCCTCCTCCGTTGCTCACCCGCCGGCCCTATCTCTTCACTGCCTTCAACCGCCGCGCCCTTTCTCATCCCCGCTCTCCCTATATAAACCCTGCCTCTCCAGCCCCGTCGAACCCTCTCCACCGTTAACCACCGTCACCCGAGCTTCCCTCCAGTGAATCTCTAGCTCCCCGGCCACCCAACTACATAGCCGACCTCGACGCCTCCGCGAGCCCAGAGCTCCGCCGCACCGAACACCTACGACGACTATCCTCCGGCCATCCGCCTGTCAGCTCCAGCGACGCCTACGCGAGCCTGACCTCCGACGACCACCAGCGAAGAACTCCGACGAACACAGCCACCACAGAAGCCGCTGAGCGGCCGCCGCGCCACCGCGTATACGCGAAGCATAGTCGATTTTGATCCCCTATTCAGGTGAGATTTTCCCTTACCTCGTCGCACCGATGTTCGAACAGACTGTTGCGACATGTTCGCTACGTGAACCCCTCGAAACTCGTACAATTTGTTCGGGGTATCGCGTCCTGTGTCGATCGCAAACTGCGACCTAAATCAGGAAAATAATTTCCAAATTTCTGAAAATTTAGAATCTGGCCCGAACTCACAAGTTCACGGCCGTTTTACGACCAATCTGTTAACTAATTCTGAAAATCACCTGAACAGTAATTTAGACCGTATAACATAGTTTTAAAACCATGTATTAGTTCAATTTATCGTGTTGTAGATTGTATTTAATTTGAGGGTAAAAATGACCAAAATATTGGTTATTTAAAATTCTAATTTTCTCGGAACTGGGTGTGCACTGACAATACGGAAGATTTTGCGGAAGTTGATTTGGATGTGCGTGCACACCGGAATCAACACGTATCTGTTGACAACACCCCGTATCGGCCCTGTTCTGAAACTCGTTGTAACTTCGTGTGCGCTCGTCGTATTGAAAAGAAACTTGCACCACCGAACTCGTAGCAATAAGCTGGTCCTGTGACCCAAGTTTGGTTCGAATCTGAGAACGTTGACAAAATCCCGTATCGTGGGCCCCACGGCTCCACTTGACGGGCGATTTTGTGATCGGCTCATCGAAATCCAGTTCTGGATATTCCGTTGGGTTCGTATCGTTGTTCTGGACTTGTGGACACTAAGTTTGACGAATTTGGAAAACTTTGTCTCTGGCACGTTACTCGGTGCGAAGTGGGTCACATGTGGACCCTACTTTGACCAGGAACTGTCAATTCTGCCTCTGTGTCCAAATTGGACTCATGGACAGGCAATTCTAGCTATTTGATATTTTCTAAACATGATGGTAATGTCTATTTCAGGAACCTGAGGAGTAATTGAAGATCCCACGAATACCGGAGCAACTGTTGGAATCCAAGCACCAGGCAAGTGTACCTTGCCATACTTGCAGCACTTGTTTTATATTATTTTCTTGATTTATTTATATGATATATATGTTCAACCTAGGACCGTGTGACATTACTTAACGTCTTAACAAGATTCGGGTGTCAACACCATACGCGGAGTTGGGTAACGTCACATAGAGATTGATATCGCTACCCTATACATTTTCGTGCTTGCATTATCAAGTACGTCATACCAAAGGACACTTGACAATGTTCATGAGACAGAATCTTTCTGAGATATTCATGGTGATTCTGTATAGGATACATGATTTGTGACATAGACTTTATACATATGCATAGATATCATTATGACTTGCTGCATTAGATATGATCTTGCGTGTCATGGACATGAGACGTGTGATTACATTGGGTGGGGGAGAGACACACAGGCTACAGGTTGACTATATATATATATTTATTACGGTGCAGTAGGCCCACTACATAGTATAACTCCATAGTATAACTGCTACCGGCTCCCTGACACAGAGTTTGTAGTGGTCTCAGACTGAGTTATAGTGATGCTCTCAACTTGCATATCACATAGCTGGTTATATAGTTTACCCTATTGATTCATTTATTGTACTGCATTTATTTGGCTTGAGTTATTCTTGTACCTTGCTATGTCCCCTGAGGACCTGGAATCTGGATTATGTCCCCAAGTTTAGCAGAGGAGATCTACCCCGAGATATACGGGACAGGAGCAGACATTGAAGCAGTTCCAGCACTAGAGGACGAGGTGATCGCCGATGATTTCTCCTGAGTATCTGGTTTATTATACTCAGTTATTTTTATTTGTTGGATTTCTGTTTCCTGTCTATTGAACTGCTGTATCAGACATATTATCGGGTTGTTCCCCGAGATACTTTATTGAGACTTAATGTTGCTTTATATTTCATATTGATTGTATTTATTTCTGTGGATGAGATTAGTGCCATAGCCCCTTATTGTTGTTTTACAGCTTAAGTACACCCTGATGGGTCCATTAAATTGGGTTTGCCCATCGGAGTGTGCTGCTGGCCATTGCCACGTGTCTAGTCCCTCGGTATTTTGGGACTGGGACGTGACAAAATGTAAGCCAACTATGACATATTTGTATCAGTTAAGCAAAAGTACATTGTAATTCCATTTCAAGTTATCAATAAAAAAAGTGTTTTATGTTTCTATCAAGTATTAATATTTGGTTTTGTCCATTCAAAGTTTTGTTGCTTCTGTATCCATTGTCTATTTTGTGTTTGTACATGTATCATGTCTTGTACAAGCACAACTTAGGCTTGCACGATATCACGTCCAGTGGAAACTTTCGGTCCTTCGGGATCGGGGCGTGACAAGTTCCAGGCGGAGGAGAACTACATCGGCTTCGCACCCGACCAAATCTGGCCGATGTTGATGTCGAGCTCCTTGAGGAGCTGCAAATCGTCGTCGAAGAAGCCGTCGGAGGGGTTGGACACGAGCGATGGTGTTGGTTGTCTCCACCACCGACGAGGGAAGCTCGAGGAGGAGTCTGAGTTCTCCGAGCGGTGGCGGTTGCCTTCGCGGAAGCAAAGGAGGAGGAGGACATGGTTTAGACACGGTCGTTAGAGACCGGACATGAAATGTGTCCGACTGTAAGCAGTTAGAGCATATAATTGTTTTTAAAAAATTACCAAACAAAATCTAAAAAAAAAAAAATTAAAACTATTTTTCAGTTGAATGTAACCAAACGTAAACTCAGAATTTATATACTCAGAAAACAACTTTACAACTTACTTTCACGAAACTGTTTTCAGAACAAATTTCAGAAAATATATCCCAACAGACCCATAATCTCTAACAACCTAGACTTATGTCACCATATTTATTTGATGGGCTAATTAGCGTTTAGACCCTTCATTTTATGCCAGTTTAGAATTTAAGTCCTCATATGTCCAATTAGAAAGTTTGGGACGTAATCTTTTTTTTTACATTATATCATCACAAGTAAATTTACGTATGTTACGTGTAAAATAAATATTTTTATGATATTATTGAAAAATAGTTTAAATATATTTAAATTAATATTTGTTAAGCAATTTAAATATTTGTGATTTTGTTTTTACATTAGTTTTAAATTTAGTTTCTAAATATATACTTGTGCAGAAAGAAAGTAATTTGTTTACCGTAATTTTTTGTTTAATAGATGGTGAAGGATTTACAAATAATTCTAAACAATTTATTTTTTAGCCGTTTTTAAGCCTTATTACTTGTACGCATGCTCTGGATATGTTGGGGAAAAATTAAGGGTCCAAACTTTAAACATGTTATTACTTAAAGTCTAAGCTGGTATAAAATTTACAGTCTAAACGCTAATAAACTCTTATTTTAACTAGCCAAAGTAAACAATAATTTTGTTAAATTAATAATATCCTTTTTATTCGCAGGATTGGGTATAGAATAATTACTGGTCTTAAAAATAGTTTGTTATGGTAATCTTAAAAAAAATTCTAATTTTTTGAAATAGTTTAATTTGCCGTGATTTTTTGGACCCAGAAAGAATTTGTTTTCCAAAAGATGAATATATTACTACTTGCGTCCATTGAAATAATGGAAAACGTGCAAAAGAAAATATATCAGAAAGACAAAATATCTGTCTATTATAAAGTTGCTGTAATATGTTTTGCAAAATGATATATTTAGTAGGATTTATAAATAAAATTATATATTTTTAGGGGGAACGAGGACAATGTTTGTTTTCCGGCGGGAAAAAGATCTGAATCTTGGGGGACAGTCGTTGCATGTCAGGTATTGGAATGTCATTTCCGCTTTTTTTGCTGCTTTGCTTTTTCATTTCCCCCACCTCTCCCAAAGTAAATTACCAAACTGCCCCCACGTCGCCTCGGATTCCTTTCCGCGGTCCACTCACCTCCCATCATCATAGCGGTATGCTAACCGCATCGATTGATGTGACCTCTGACCGGCTCGGTTGCTTGTGGGCGAAGATGGAGGGGGTGGGTGACAGCACTTCACCACTGACCTCTCGGAATCTGAATCTAGTGCGTGACGTGGCGGTTGCCGAGATTCTTACAAGCAACCGTTTTTGCTTTGTTCCGTTTTCCTACGTGTATGGGAAGTAGGGGACGAGCATTATTCGATTTTGGACCAAACATCAATTCGAACGGAATAGGTTGGAAAAAATCGATTTAATTTCAGTTCAAAACTTATTAAAAAAATTATTCGGTTTCAATTTAGATTTTGGATTTTGATTTCGGTCAAAAATTAAAACCGTATAAGGCTTATACAACTATATAAATATTTTTAATTCTATACATATAATATAATTAATATATATATATATATATATATATATATATATATTGAAATCAATAATTCTATGTATGTATTTTAAAGTTAATCTTTGTTAATTTAACTACTAATTTAACTGCGAACCAAATATAACAAATGTGTAAAAAAATTAATTTTTAATATCATTTAATCATGATTCCAACTTTGAACTCTATTCATTAAACAATAAAAATAATCCAACCGAATAAACCGAACCGTTATTCGATTCGGTTCGGTTTCGATTTTGCTTAATTTGGATTTGATTTCGATTTTGTATTTTTAGAATTTCGGTTTATTCGGTTTTGACTATTTCGATTCGATTGAAATCGAATAGACCGAACGCTGATCCATAGAGGAAAGAATGATAGGAATTAGGAACAAAAAAGCCAGAGATAAAAATCAAAAGGGATGGTGATCTACAAGAAAAAGCAAATATTGAAGTATTAAAATTTAAGAGAAAAAATTATGTGGGCCTACTAATAATTTTTTCCGTCAAGAATTGGATGGATGAAAAAGAAAATTTTGGTGTTGACGTGTAAGCGTCCTTTACAAGGGTGTTTATGATTTATTTAGAGTAACATTTTTGATATTTTATGTTTATTATGCAAATTTATTTTATTTTGAAAAAAATACACTCATATTTTCTATATTTTATATTTTATGTAAAAAATGATTATACTAATTATTCTTAAAATATAAAATATATAGACGTTCGTGTAATTATTTAAAAAATAATAAAAATTTGTATAATAAATACAAAATATGAAAGATGTCAGTATAAATAATCCTAATAAAAATAGCCAATTAATTTTTTCGACATTCTTCATAATTATCTGTTACGTTTTTTATTCAATAAATTAATCAAAATGTCCATCAACGTTTTCTTACAAGAAAATATCCTTCCAATTAACATTTTCAAGAAAAAAAAAGTTAGTTAGCATAACTTTAATATTGTGTATTATTTTTTTTGTTTTTTTTCCTCAATTTGTTTTCTTTCCTTCAAAATAAAATTAAAAAAATCCCAAACAAACCTTATCGTACGGCATCGCTTTATCATTTCGGTTAAATTTACTCCTCCTAGTACGTTTCACGAAGCAGAAATCATAATTAATTATTTTTATTTTTTTTTATTAGGAATATATAAGATGAGTGGGGGACCGGAGCTGTGGACCATGCCGAAAAGGACAGCACGGGATGAAGCCCAGTAAAAGAAAAAGCTGCAACCCGGACTTCAAAAAGTCTAGGAACCATATTGGATAGCGGAAATATTTTACACATTATTCCATAACAATTGAAATTTAGCATTTTTTCCCCAAGATTTCTTATTGGGACTTTTTTTTCCCAAGAGTATAAACGAGTAAAGTCATACCTAGGAATTTATTTTCTATTCTTTTTCTATGGAAAAAAAATTCAATATTTTCATACACATGCTTGATTAAGTTAGGCTAAAAATATAAAAAAAAAATTAATTTATTTAATTTTTCATAAATATTCTTTCATGTTTCTATTACCTAAATTTACATATTTGTAATAGAAGTTAAAATTTTGAAAGTCAAATGAGGGTGTTATTGTCCTAACAAAATATTCAAACAACATTTCCAACAAAACAAAACTATTCCCAAGGGGAACTTGAAAATTAGTTTTGCACAACAATAGGAATATTAAGTCCCTCCTATGCTCCCCTAATTTTCAATCCTAGACATAACAAACAAGGATAAGAAATCTAGAACTCATTCTCAGGTCTCCAAAACTTAAACTAAACACTCTCTAAGATCATCTCTAAAGATGTTTGGTTTATAAATTTGGAACGTAAAAGTGGCTAAAATTTAAATTTTAAACCACTTCCCATATTTAGTTAGAGAATTTACATATAAAATTTATTTTAATTTGATATGTATAGTAAATTTTGACTGCCACGAAATCAAAACTAGGACATTAGAGTTTTTCTCCAAAGTAAAGCCAACGAAAGTGAAAAACCCTTATTTGTTTACTTTGCTTGTTTGGCTTGAGGAGTACTTTCTCTCTACTTTGATAAAACTAAAATTTATTATTTATGTTATTTTAAAAAAATTATATTTTTTTACTCACTTTAACAACCAATCAAATATCAAATATTCAGATTTTATACTTATAATTTTAACTTCTTTAAAGCAAAAAAAGGGAAAAAAAATTATTTTGTTCCATATCACCGCAACACTTACACAAAATATCAATTAAATTTTTTTTTTTACTTCACTTCATCGAACCAAACAACCCATCTATACTAGTGTGAGTAGAGGTGAGCATTCAGTTTCTTCGGTTTCAATCGAACCGTAGCAGTCAAAACCGAATAAACCAAAATTCTAAAAATATAAAACCGAAACGAAATTAGTCAAAACTAAAACTGAACCAAACCGAATAAGCTATTTGGTTTGTTCGGTTTGTTAGGTTAGACCATTGCTATTTTTTTATAGATCGAACGCAAAATCGAGATCGTGGTTAAATTATAATAAAATTTATAATTTTATATATATATTTGTTGTGCTTTTAAAGTTGTGCATAAAATTTTCTTTCAAAACACATACATCGAAGCTCAACGTTGATGCTCAAAGTTGTGCATAAAGTTTTGTTGTATTTTAAAATTGTGCGTAAAGTTTTGTTGTATTTCAAAGACCAGAAGTCAAATTTTATCCACGTTGAAGCTCAACGTGATGAAACCTCAAGGTGAGCTTCATCACGTTAAGCTAAAGCTGCTCAACTATTTCAAATTACATAGTAGTATAGATTAAGGTGTAGGTGAATATAGAAAATTACTTCCGCACTCACATTCCTATAAAATTACATCCATATCTTTCTTCCTTTAGTTTTCTTAACATTTGCTCTTGCAAGGTCGAACTGTTGGAGTGGATGAAATTTTTAACCTATGTGAAGAATATTTCGGAATGTGACGAATACAATTAGTATGTCAAAAAAGTTTGAAAAATGCAACGAGCGCCGTGTATTGGAACATTTATGGTAATCGAATATTATATGAAATTTTCATCTTTGATTTTAATTATATATTTATAATTGGATCTTTCATTTATTAACTTTCCATATAATTGAATTTTTAATTTATGACAAGTCAATTTATAATTTAATTTTCATTAAATATATGATTGAATGTAATTGTATTTCCATAATTTTTTTTGTTTCCATATATAGATTTTCATATGGAAATCCTAATTTATGCAAGAATTTATATAAAGGCTCATGCAATATACAACAATATGAGAAAAAAAAGAGAGGAGAAAATTGTTCTAAACCTTTCAGTCAAGCTGGTAACGTCAGTCGGATGAAGGTCGAGAAGAGTCTGTTAGGGTGACACGAGATGAAGAAATATGGAAAGTTAAGAAATCATCATATAATAATTGAGAAATTGAAATAGAAAAGACTAGCATAAGTGCCATTGCAACTTTGGAGAGGAGAAAGAATGATTGAAAACCGTTTCAGAGAAGGAGATCAATTTGGGGTATTTCTCATTTTTTTTTCGTGGTTCTAATCTATTTTCTATTCCAAAGAGTTACGGTGATCCGTGTTGGATCGGTGAGGAACTTGCAGAGGGTGTATTCTATTTATTCCATTAGTGGAGGTTCTTCAGGGTTGGACGCCGATCGTCCCGAGATTTTTTTTATCTGGATTTTCCATGTAAAAATTTTCGTGTCTACGATTTGTGTCTGACGTTTTTGGTTTGTGCGTTTTTCTCGGTTCTCTCGCAGGTACTCTCTGGTTTGGGGAACAGTTTTCGCGTTTCGTTTCCAACAGTGTGGTATCAGAGCAATGTTCTGGAATTTCAGAAGGGTGTCAGGAGTTGACATGCAAACCAGGGAGGAGAGATGGACGCGGAATCGGTGCGCATGGTAAACCTGAACGGTACCAACTATCACTACTAGAGGAGCAAGATGAAGGATCTGCTATTTGTCAAGAAGTTGCATATGCCGGTATTTACTTCTGAGAGGCCCAGTGATAAATCCGAAAAGGATTGGAAGTTCGAGCATATACATGTGTGTGGGTACATCAGAAAGTTCGTTGACGAGAACATGTACAACCACATTGCCCGTATTGAGCACGCGAGAACACTGTGGGATAAGCTACAATCTTTATATGCGAAGAAGACCGGGATAAATAAATTATTCCTGATCCGGATGATGATGGGTCTATGGTGCAAAGATGGAGCATCCATTACAGATCATTTGAGTGAGTTCCATGGCGTGGTTGACCAGCTATCCTCGATGAGAGTCAAGTTCGACGATGAGGTTCAGGGACCATGGCTGCTGTGTACATTACAAGACTCGTGGGAGACCATACGAGTGTTTACGATCGCTTCTGCTCCAGAAGATATGGTCAGTCTGGAGTTTGCCAAAAGTGGGATGCTGAGTGAAGAGATGCAGAGACATTCTCAGGGCACTTCATCCACATCCCACTCAGAGGCGCTTATTTCAGAGAGCCGCAAAAATAGGTAAAAGCAGGGGTCCAGGTGGTGGTAGAGACAAAAGCAGGAGAAGATCTAAGGGTCGGTACAAGGACTCGGAGTGTTATCATTGTGGCAAGAAGGGACACATCAAGCGAAACTATTTTGCTTGAAAGAGAGAGAATAAGGGCGACAAGGGAAAGCAGGGCGAGAGCACTACAACGGTGGCCTCGGCACATAGAGACGATCTGATCATTGTAGGTGATGAAGTTGTTGTGAACCTCGCCTGCGATGACAACTCTTGGCTGGTGGACTCAGGTGCTTCAGCGCACGTATCTCACAACATAGCACTATTTGTTACTTACATAACATGCGACTGTGGAGTATTGAAGATGAGCAATGGACATGTGTCGAAGGCGGTTGCCATTGGAGATGTGCATTTGAGAACAAAGACGGGTTCAGTTCTTGTTCTCAAAGATGTCCGTCAAGTCTCTGATATCTGTTTCAACCTGGTGTCGGTTGGAAGGTTGGATGGCAAGGGTTTCTTCAATCTCTTCGGGAACAGTCAGTGGATGCTTTCCAGTGGTTCGATGGTGATTGCCAGAGGAAGCAAGAGGTCCAAACTTTAATATATGGAAGGAAGCGCACATGGAGTACAAGAGTTGAACGCAACTACTAATGTATCTACCGAGTTGTGGCGACTCAGCCATATCAGCGAGAAGGGGATGAGCTACTTGGTGAACAAGAAGGTGATTCCAGGACTAAAGTCTACAAAATAGGAGAGGTGCACGCACTGTTTGCTGGAAAAGTAAAATATGGTGTCTTTCCAAAGTCATCCAAGTTCAACGAAGCCGAAGTTACTCGAGTTGATTCACTCGGATGTCTGCAGTCCTATGAAGGTAAAATTCATTGGTGGTGATTCTTATTTTGTAACATTTATTGATAATTGTTCCAGGAAGGTATGGGTATATGCCTTAAAGACCAATGATCATATGCTACCCACTTTCAAGGAGTTTCAAGCCTCCGTTGAAAGGGAGACGGGCAAGAAGCTGCTATATTTTCTGTCAGTCAATGGCGGTGAATATATCGGTCCCTTTGATGCATACTGCAGAGAGCAAGGGATACGTGTCACCCTCACTTTTTCAATTAAGGGTAGTTTGGTAATTGACATGAGTATTTTTATTTTTAGGAGTATTGTATTTAAATATTATGCATGAGTAATTAATTATTTATTATATTATTTATTATTTTATTAGATGTAGTATTTATTTTGGACTTGTGTAGTGGACCTAACTAGTTTAGTAAGATGCATGGACCTAACATTTATATGTTAGTTTAGATTGAACCCATGTTAGACCCATTCATTAGGAGGATGGATTAATTAGTGAAGCCATTAGACTAGAACCTTCCCTCCTTAATTAATTTCTTCATGAGATGCCCGAAAGGGTATTTTGGATATTTTATATTGCTTGGGAGAGCGATTTATGACCAGCCATTAGAGGAGGAGAGAGAGTGTCTCTCTCATTTTATTTTCCATTTCCTTTAGATCTAGATTTTTTTTCTTTCCAAAATTTTTCATTCCCTCACCATTCCTCACCAAATTTCTACCCAAATTCAGTCCCTATTCTACAATTGAGGCTACTACAACAAGGATCTACAAGAAGAAAGCAAGGATCAAGAATGAGGAGGCCAAGGTCTACAAGGAGGAGCTACTTTTCAATTTTAGGGATTTTTTATTGGGAATTCATCTCACAATAGGTACATTTCAGTTTTTCCTCTCTTAGTAGACTCTAAATATGAGATTTAACCATGAGGAACCAACCCACATGCATAGGCTACTCATAGAAATTGGTTTTAGGTTCATAGGAGACCTATGGTGGAAGTTGTGTGTGTTTTGGTGCCAATTTTGGAAAATTCTGAGATTGACACATGTGATATTTGTTATTTGGTCAAATAGATCAAATTGACATATGTATGTTTGTTTGTGACTAGTGTCTGTCCACAATTGGGTACGTGTAGGCCGTATCTCGTCAATTTGACGAAACGGGTTGATTTTGGGGGTTATCCTCCGACACGGGGATTACTGCACATCAATTCTTGACACGGACACGTAGTTGATCTAATTATTATATGTATTTTTCATATTTTGTATATTAGACTTGCTCGTGTCCTTCAGGATGCGTTTGGTTGTGTGGTGGAGCTGTATCGCAAGCGTATCATAGAATGAGTGTGATACGGGTGCGGTGCACTCCACGTGTTTGGTTTGTTGTCCTCATTTCTATGTGTGCTTGTATATATATATATATATATATATATATATATATATATATATATATATATATATATATAGAGAGAGAGAGAGAGAGAGAGAGAGAGAGAGATTGATATAGATAGATGTATATGTATTATGTGTATATCTATAGTATGTTGTACATGTCTATGAGTATTATAGCTACGTGCCTAAGTGTTTATATATATATATATATATATATATATATATATATATATATATATATATATATATATATATATATATATATATATATATATATATATGTATAGTTGAGAGTTTATACATATATATATTGATACGTGTATAGGTGTATACATATATGTAAGTGTGCCATGTATATATGTATGTATGTGTGTGTATTTATGTGTTGTGAGTTTGTGTGAGCTTCGTATGTGTCAGTGAGTGAGTTCGGGCCAGAGAAGCTATGTGCAGTGCAACACACTGAGCAGTAGCATGTAATGCAACAACTAGCCAAGCACAGCAAGTAGCAGTACACTACATTAACAACAACTTCAAGGTTTAGCTAGGTAGTGTAGCAGTCAGTACAGCATCCCTCAGCATGCTGTGCATCAACAACAAGCATTCAAGTAGCTGAGCAGTTCAGCTCAGTTCAACAGCAGGAAACTTAGTAATGTGCGGTGTGCACAGCCATGGGAGAGCAGGAAGGCCTCAACAGCAACTCAGTCCAGTGCAACAGCTTGCACTAGCTGCATAGTGAGCCTGCAAGAGCAGTAACATAGCAGCTTACCTTCACCATTGAAGAGCAGTGCCAGCAAGAGTATCTATGCTGCAAGCATTGAGCAGTGCATTATTTTAACTGAAGAACAACATCATAGGAGGTCTGCAGCAGTGCAGTATCCCCCTGGAGCAACAAGGTAGGCAAGAGTATCTGCAAAGTGCAGTAGTATTAATAGTGAAGGAGCAATGTACAGTGGCATTTCAGCAGTGTGGTTCAGCAGCAGTGCAGCCAACTGCAGGAGCTCGTGTACTGGGCATCTGCAGCATTGAGGAGCCACTGCTGCACAGTGAGCAGTCAGCTCGAGTCAGGCACCCATCAATGTGCAATTACAACAAAGGCAGAAATTAGTGGCATACAGGGAGCAACTGAAGCAGTTGCTGCAACTAGTTGCAGTTCAAGGTGCAGTCGAGGTAAAGAGCAGTGAATTCAGTCCCTGCAGGCAATTAGCTTGTGCACAGTCAAGACACCCAGGGAGGAGCAACCATCAGCTAGGCATCTAGCTACTTGAAGTTATTTTCAGCCAACTGCACAGTTCAATAACTCGTGCACTGAGATGTGCAGTGCACCCAAGGAGGCATACAGTTCACTGCCCAACAAAGGAAGAGCAAGGTATCATTGTACCAGTATCAGTTTCAGTGTCAGTATCAGGTAGTTGAGGTTTGTGATATGGTAGCAGTTAGTTGGTATCATTGGGTTAGATGTTAGACTTGAACATTGGTATTAGTTAAGGGTAGTTTACTTGAGGTTTTGGTAGTTTAAAAAGGTAGTAATGATATACCTTACTAATATATAGTTAACTATAGATATATGTATATATGTATCTTGTAGATATGTATATTTAGTATTATAGTTAGTTCTATAATGGTTTTGAGATATATTATAGTGTTAGCATAGTTAGTATATTAGTTTTAGGGGTATTTATATATATATTTAGTTATTATATAGAGGTTTTGGATGACCTCGGGATACCAAGGTAATACCAAGGTAAGGGGTCGATACCCAAGGTATTGAGTTTGGGTATCGAGATAAGTGCGATACGCATTGGTGCAAGGCCAATGTATCCTAATTTTGTTGGTTTGTTAAGTATTATGTGTATTGACTTGTATATATATCTAAACTAAAATTTTCATATATTGAAACTTGCGTATCTTAGGATACGACATTTTGTGTGGTTCTTAGTATCTTAGATTATTTAGTATAGCTTAGTTTCATAGTGCATTGACTTAGTATCCTAGTGTAGACTCATACACCTTAGAAATAGTCGATTTGACTTAGAAATGGCTTTGTGACCTAGATGTTGACTAGTTTAACATAAATTTATTCCAACACCTTGTATTAATGTAATATTCTATATATAGGTTTGTGTGACACCAATTGAGACACAGTTTGACATTCATTGCTTGTACGATAGACGAGTACATTCTCTGATAGTTTTCATTATTTGATAATTACTATAATGCAAATATTTAGAAATATTTTATATGACTCTTGATACATTGGTACACAGACTAGTATACACATGGATCAGTCATGGGATGTTTATATATTGTTCATTGTTCCTCGTGTTCTCAATGTTTAACTTAGACAATATTTCAATGTTCAATGTGTAAACTCCCTCACCCAAAATAGGTATTTTATGTATATTTTATATTATTATATTTATTATAGATGTTGAATTTATTTAGAATATTCTCTTAGTTAATTAGAAAATAATTTTTTTAGTATATTTACTTATATAAATATTTATTTAGAATTATTTTAGGCTATTTTAGATTATTGGAATTTTCTCATAATTTTTAGTTAATTAAAAACTAGTAACACTAATTTTTTAGGACTTTGAAGAATTTATTTTATGTTCAAACTTATATAAAAATATCCCAAACTTTTATTTTAGGTTCTAAATAATAAAATATATCTTCTATAATTTTTTGGGAATTTTCTGATTATTTTTAGCATTTATTTTGAGTTAATTATCAAAAACTGAATTAAAAACTAATTTCTGAAAAAGAAAATCCAAAAAGTAATTAATTCTGCCCAGTCAGCAAACAGGGGGCCCACCTGTCAGCCTCCAGCAGTGAACAGTGATGGGTCCGCCTGTCAGTGACCGCTGAGTGGGTGCGAGCCGAGCCGAGCCGACCTCGAGCCGAGCCGAGTCAGAGTTCGACTCGGACTCAGCTGAGCCGAGCCGCGTCAGTGCCTGACCGTCCGATCTGAGCGGGCAGCCCTGGATTACTGTCATGTGGCGCGCTGTGAGCCGCGGCTGCACTCTCTCTCTCTCCTCTATATATATAATAGTTTAGATATTAATTTCTAGGGTTTTTCTTGAGTCGATTTTTGGAGAATTGCCATCTAGGGTTCCTTCATCTTCCAGAAGCCATTGCGCATAGCTCCGGACTCCAAACAAGGCCTATTTTTTTTTGTTAGAACGATATTGAGGTTAGATTTCTGATTATATAATTTTTTTTACGAAATTATGAGTATTAAATTCTGTAAAATTCGTAGAGCACAGCATGTCTGAAAATAGACGTGTTTCGATGTTTTCGCGATTCCGGGAGAACCAGGAATCAGAATCATGAACCGTTTAAAGTTTCGGAAAGCTATTGTCGAGATCATTGATATAAAATTTTCCCAGAATTTATTTCAAATTATTTATATACTTTTAATTCTGTAGAACTTCTAGGTTAGAATTTAACCATCGGTGCACAATACAAATTTGTATGTGCCATAATTCTCAAACGAATTTGAATTCGGACGAGCCGTAAATTTCAACATATTTTTGATGCTGAAATCTACAGGAAATCATGCATGAAAGTTGAGTTTGTGTCGGTTGACTTTTTGGTCAACAGATCACCTCGATTTGCGTGCCATGAGTCTCGAGTTGATAAAATTCAGTTTTTTTGGACATAATTTAGGAATTAACATAAAATTAGAATAATAAGATTAAAATAGGATTTTAGAGTAATTATTCCAGAATTAAATAAATTAAAATAAATTATCTTTTGACGTGATAAATTTGTAATACATAGGCTATTTGGACTGTGACTTGGACTCTGATTCATACCAGCAGCAGGTCCCCAGGCAAGATACCTTGCCAAATTGTTTACAGTATTTTACATGCTTAGTATGTTTCTGTATAATTATTGCATTTCTGTTTATTTATTGCATGTGTAGTTCCTTTCAGTCATTACTATATATTAGATATGTTGACACACACTTGACACTTAGTATCATAGAGGACAATCATTAGGCGTATGGGCTTTTAACCACTCTGGTAAACCATAGTAACTAGTACGCACTATGGTGGTCGTGTCCGATGGTCGCTACCCGAGAGGTATGTCGATTGATGGAGTCCGAGGGTCGCTACCCCAGAGGTATGTCGGCTGATGATGTCCACTGACGAGCGTGAGTTGTGAGGATTAGATCGAGTAGCCTACCCTTGCCCATACGTCGAAAAGTTGTCCTCATTTGCATTCATATAGATTGTCTTGTACAGCGTACTTATTTATTTTCAAATTATATACATGTTTACTGTATTCAAATTGGCATGTGTTTTGTGTATCTTGTTACGTCCCTCTGAGGACCTGATCCCCTGCCAGGTGTATCTGTTCTTGAGTAATTGCAGGAGCGCAGATTTGGATGGTTATATATGTTTTGTGGATGTCCTCTCTTCGAGCCCGAGATTGCTAGCTGGTATTCTTATATGGTGTTATTGTGTTGTACTTATTTTGTATTTGCTCTTACATTCGAGTTGGTAGTGGATTTATTTCCATCCAACTATCATCCTTAGATACTTATGTTGAGATCTAGTTATATAGATGCTGGTCATTCATTTATATTAATTTTCTGTGGATGAGATTTAGATTGTACCCTGTGACTTGTGACATATGTTTATACCACTTGTGGATTTTATATTCATAGTACAGCGTACGTATGGGTTTGGGTTCCATATATTGGAGTTGCCATATCCATGCGGCTGGCATGCTTACGTGTTCCTAGTCCTACATATTTTGGGACTGGGGCGTGACATGTTTTTGTGGTGGCCCATGCAGGTCGAGAGCATATTGTCTCGGTTACGTTATTGTACCGAACAAGCCTGCACCTAGGACTAGAGTATAGGATCTCATCCACAATTGACTATGATTCATCTTCCTCCTATCTGTTCTATTTGAATAATTGTATCCTGCTTGATTCCTGTACTTCCCTAATAGTTCTTTGAGTATAGCCTCCTGTTAGAATATAGGAACCCATGTTATTAGGATAATGATTATGGTAGCACACCTATTAAGAATACAACGGGAATATAGACACACCACTAAGTTTAGAATATCTAGTGAACCCTAGAATTTCTTTTCTATAGATTGGTTTACCATTACCCCTTGATGTATTATGAAGACTTGAGAGTAGTATAGACACTACTAGAGTTAGTTAGAAGTTTTACCATAATGTTTGAACCTAGTATAGAGGATACCCTAATAAGTACCAAGACCCCTTCTCGTAGACCTTAACAGGAGTTTCTACGGTATGCTTAAGACAATTATAGTATTAGTTTATTATTATAAGTTGGGTAGTATACCTCACAACCTAGCATCACATAGTCTTTTGCCCTATTATTGAAGTGTAACTGAATGACATTTGTCGTATGCTAGCGTAAGACGACAGTGTTTATTCAGACTATAGGACTTAGAGGCTCATACCCCAATTTAGTCGACTAACGACTTAGACAGGGAGTTAGTATGACAACTGTAGAGATTGTAGGGTCTTTTATTATTATTGATTATGTTGTTTTTGCTTCTGCGAACTTGAATTAATTTGTACCTTCTTTCATCATAATCCAGCGTACTTATATTTTTTGTACTACCTTGATTTATGCTGCTATTATAGCCTAGTTTTTGCAAGCTTATTCTTTTATCGAGCTTGCTCATGGCATATGTATTATTGGGTGCACACAATGATACAATTGCCTATCAGAATCGGTGTATTAAGGTCTAGCTAACCTTAGTGCGCTTGGTTCGCTCTTCGCATGACTACTTTACGTGGATTGAGATATATGGTAGTAGACGGATATACTTGCCCCTAGACATGTCTGACACATCGTATCGATTATATAACTGTACTGATACGAGCATGTAAATAGGAAGTTACCAAAAATAGGATTTCAATCCACAACTGTCCTGACAACTCTCTTTTCGAATTCCTTAATCTCTTTGAACCTCGTACTCGTATTCTGTCACCTTCACCTTGAATTCTTTATTATTGCTCTCCGTCTTCCCCTATTTCGGAAAGACGAAACCTCGTGCTGGTATAAGTTGACACTGATAGTACTAGATATACCCCATAAGGCTAATCACATGACTTAGTGACACTTTTTTATAATTGATTAAGGGTATATCATAGGTAATATGTTTGGTGTTAAAACTTTGATAATTGAATAGCATGAGTAAATAAATTAAGAAATATTTTTCTTAAAGTATATAGCCTTCTGTGATAGATGGGTAAATTCTAAGTTGGGTAGCAGTGCATTGGCAACTCGAGAGGAATTTCTTTTAGATTGTGATCGAGTAAGATTAGATTGGGAGAGGTTCAAGCCATTTAATTTTGAGAATTTTAGAAGAATGACTAAGATGATGAGGATTAATGAATTTTAAAAATCTTGATATTGAGGACCCAATATTTATACCTTAAGTACATAATTTAAATTTTTGAGTATTGAAGGTAAAATCATCAATTTGAATTTGAAGGATAAATATATAATTTCAGACTTGAACATTGGTGGACTGCATTTAAATTATTTTTCAATTTGATGATTTAAATTAAAATTTTTTTTTGATGATTGGACTACCTATTTGAAATATTGAGGATGTGAATGGAATTTAAAAAGTTGAAGAATACAAAAAAAAAATTTATAAGTGAAAATAGGAATAATATTGGACTCGAATTACTTCTAGAGGAGATTATGATACTTGGAGATCGTGAGGTAAAATTTGATATGGGTTATTTAAATCTTGAAGATATTATATGAATTCAATTTAAATTTGGATATTGATGAGTTGGAAAAGTGAGAAGAGATTACAATAGGTTAAATTTTGATTTGAACAATGATTATCTTAATTTTGAAATGATCGCGATAGATTTGAATAGATTTTGTTATTTAAATTTTTGGAAGAGATTGCGATTGACGTACCTTATGTATGAATGTGAAGGATTTAACAAATTATGCCTTATTTTAATTTCGAGGACGAAATTATTTTAAGTTGGGTAGATTGTAAACTCTCTCACCCAAAATAGATATTTTATGTATATTTTATATTATTATATTTATTATAGATGTTGAATTTATTAAGAATATTCTCTTAGTTAATTAGAAAATATTTTTTTTTAGTATATTTACTTATATAAATATTTATTTAGAATTATTTTAGGCTATTTTAGATTATTGGGATTTTTCCATAATTTTTAGTTAATTAAAAACTAGTAACACTAATTTTCTAGGACTTTGAAGAATTTATTTTATGTTCAAACTTATATAAAAATATCCCAAACTTTTATTTTAGGTTCTAAATAATAAAATATATTTTCTATAATTTTTTGGGAATTTTTTGATTATTTTTAGCATTTATTTTGAGTTAATTATCAAAAACTGAATTAAAAACTAATTTCTGAAAAAGAAAACCCAAAAAGTAATTAATTCTGCCCAGTCAGCCAACAGGGGGCCCACCTGTCAGCCTCCAACAGTGAACAGTGATGGGCCCGCCTGTCAGTGACCGCTGAGTGGGTGCGAGCCGAGCCGAGCCGACCTCGAGCCGAGCCGAGTCAGAGTTCGACTCGGACTCAGCTGAGCCGAGCCGCGTCAGTGCCTGACCGTCCGATCTGAGAGGGCAGCCCTGGATTGCTGCCACGTGGCTCGCTGTGAGCCGCGGCTGCACTCTCTCTCTCCTCTCTATATATAATAGTTTAGATATTAATTTCTAGGGTTTTTCTTGAGCCGATTTTTGGAGAATTGCCATCTAGGGTTCCTTCATCTTCCAGAAGCCATTGCGCATAGCTCCGGACTCCAAACGAGGCCTATTTTTTTTTATTAGAACGATATTGAGGTTAGATTTCTGATTATATAAATTTTTTTATAAAATTATGAGTATTAAATTCTGGAAAATTCGTAGAGCACAGCATGTCCAAAAATAGACGTGTTTCGATATTTTCGCGATTTCGGGAGAACCAGGAATCAGAATCATGAACCGTTTAAAGTTTTGGAAGCTAATGTCGAGATCATCGACATAAATTTTTCCCAGAATTTAATTTGAATTATTTACATACTTTTAATTCTGTAGAACTTCTAGGTTAGAATTTAACCATCGGTGCACAATACAAATTTGTATGTGCCATAATTCCCAAACGAATTTGAATTCGGACGAGCCGTAAATTTTAGCATATTTTTGACGCTGAAATCTACAGGAAATCATGCATGAAAGTTGAGTTTGTGTTGGTTGACTTTTTGGTCAACAGATCGCCTCGATTTGCGTGCCATGAGTCTCGAGTTGATAAAATTCAGTTTCTTTGGACAAAATTTAGGAATTAACATAAAAATCAGAATAATAAGATTAAAATAGGATTTTAGAGTAATTATTCCAGAATTAAATAAATTAAAATAAATTATCTTTTGACGTGATAAATTTGTAATACATAGGCTATTTGGACTGTGACTTGGACTCTGATTCATACCAGCAGCAGGACCCCAGGCAAGATACCTTGCCAAATTATTTACAGTATTTTACATGCTTAGTATATTTCTGTATAATTATTGCATTTCTGTTTATTTATTGCATGTGTAGTTCCTTTCAGTCATTACTATATATTAGATATGTTGACACACACTTGATACTTAGTATCATAGAGGACAATCATTAGGCGTATGGGCTTTTAACCACTCTGGTAAACCATAGTAACTAGTACGCACTATGGTGGTCGTGTCCGATGGTCGCTACCCGAGAGGTATGTCGATTGATGGAGTCCGAGGGTCGCTACCCCAGAGGTATGTCGGCTGATGATGTCCACTGACGAGCGTGAGTTGTGAGGATTAGAACGAGTAGCCTACCCTTTCCCATACGTCAAAAAGTTATCCTCATTTGCATTCATATAGATTGTCTTGTACAGCGTACTTATTTATTTTCAAATTATATACATGTTTACTGTATTCAAATTGGCATGTATTTTGTGTATCTTGTTACGTCCCTCTGAGGACCTGGTCCCCTGCCAGGTGTATCTGTTCTTGAGTAATTGCAGGAGCGCAGATTTGGATGGTTATATATGTTTCGTGGATGTCCTCTCTTCGAGCCCGAGATTGCTAGCTGGTATTCTTATATGGTGTTGTTGTATTGTACTTATTTTATATTTGCTCTTACATTTGAGTTGGTAGTGGATTTGTTTCCATCCAACTATCATCCTTAGATACTTATGTTGAGATCTAGTTATATAGATGCTGGTCATTCATTTATATTGATTTTCTGTGGATGAGATTTAGATTGTACCCTGTGACTTGTGACATATGTTTATACCACTTGTGGATTTTATATTCATAGTACAGCGTACGTATGGGTTTGGGTTCCATATATTGGAGTTGCCATATCCATGCGGCTGGCATGCTTACGTGTTCCTAGTCCTACGTATTTTGGGACTGGGGCATGACACAATGTTCAGTGTTTCAATATTCAATGTCAAATCTTAGACAATGTTCAATATTCAATGTTCAAGGTTTATTGTTTACATGGCCTTGAGTATCTTGTATCACACCGTGTCATGGTTGGATCCATTGTACTAGTTGGGGGAAAGGAGAAGTGTTAGCTAGATATGTGATCAAATCCTAGACAATATTCAATGTTTAACTTAGACAATGTTTATCCAACGTTAAAGTAGGCAATGTTCATCCAAGCTGATCACATATCTAACTAGTATTTCAATCACTTAGCATAGTTACAGTTCTTCACCACATTCTATTTCATTATTTCATTCTTTTGTCTTGTTCTATTCATCGTGATCAGTGTATACCATATTGTTCATTGTTTACCTGTTCTTCTACCATAGTTGATATTGTTTATTATTTCTCGTCTTGTATTATATTCTCTATTTCTGTTTATAGTCATTATCAACTAATTGGAACAGCTATTGGGTTGTACTTCGCTCTATTCCTGACTGAAAAATATTTTTCAGATGAATGGTTAGAGAGGATGTGTCCCACTCACTAGATGGAGTGTCACCTAAGGATGTAGCGTCGGTTACTGAGACCCTTTAGATTTCTCTACCTTGTAGTAGTTGTTTCTAGTTAGACATTGGATTGTATTATTTTGAGATCTTATTTGTGTTTAGATTTGAGTTGGACATATGATGTTTTGAGACTTGTATTTCTATTCTTTCTATTCCATATCGTGCTTACATCTTCCTTTAGTTTTATATATGATTGAGTATCATTTAGAGTTGAGATGGCATGACAATACTTTATATACATTGTGTGAGATATTAGATAGTATAGAAGACGAAGACAGCGTTCTACCGCCGATGCTGCGACATAGGCTGGACGTACCCACATACTCGTGCCCCTATACCGGGTGCGGGTTGTGACAATACGATACCAGAAGACTCCGCCAAAGACACCTCAGCTCAATGATGTAGCAGAGCAGATGAACAAGACGCTGATGGAGAGGGTACGATATTTATTGTCAGAAGCAAACTTGTCGGACAACTATTGGGGTGAGACACTTTACACAGTTGCTTATATTATTAATTTATCTTCTAGTGTTCCTTTGCAGGATGATATGCCTGGCAAAGTATGTTACAAAAAGAGCCGCCAAACTATCACCTGCGAGTGTTTGGTTGCAAGGCATTTGTCACTCCTATATTTTCAGAATAGAAATATTTTTGTCATTTTATTGTTATTATTATTATAAATATTGTGTATATTTTATTTATTTATAATGTGCATGTTATATATATTATTACTATTATTATTGTTTGTTAGTTGATTAGTCTATTTCATTTAGACTTGACATGAGTGGACCTTACTAGACTTGACTTGACCCATTGATTCAATTAAATAGTTAGTCATGACTAGATGAATTTTATTAAACCTATTTAGACTCAAGAATATAATATTTGTCACGACCCGCACCCGAAAATCGGGCATGAGTCGTGGGTACGTCCAGCCTACGCCGCAGCATCGGCGGTAGAACGCTGTCTAGGTCAACTATCTAGATAATAATCTCACACAAAAATCGGGCATGACCTCTCCAAAAGGAGGGCAACCACACAAACAATATATATAATCTGCCAAGATCTCAACTCCAAACGGAGGAGCAATATCAAAATGATAACCACAATACTCAATCACGAGTCTAAGCACGATAAGATAACAAGAAGACTAACAGCTATAAAGTCTAACC
The DNA here is from genome assembly GCA_036927795.1 of Iris macrosiphon. NCBI lineage: Eukaryota > Viridiplantae > Streptophyta > Magnoliopsida > Asparagales > Iridaceae > Iris > Iris macrosiphon. The sequence continues at coordinate 152,980,242 of JAYESA010000018.1, read as the reverse complement.
ACCAACTACTACAACAACCACAACATCCAATAATAATACAACATCCAAAAATAATATACAAACAAGGTCTCAATCCAAAACCGGAGACAAATCCGGTGCTAAAAGCTAATAAAAACAACAACAAGATCCTAGTGATCCCGGCTACCAACCCAGAAATTACCTCTAAACTAGAGGGTCCCTGTCTGCACCATCGACAGGCTCAGGTCCATAAAACGTCGGACACCAATCCTCCGGATACTCTGAAAAATATGTCCAGTCAGGACTGGAGCAAGTACATCTCTAACAGCAGTTCCATTTAAATGATAAAAACTATAAAACAGTTATAGCAAGTAGCAAGAAGAAAGAAGTAAGTATGAAACAGGAAATAAACATGTATCACTGGTGCATAAAGGTAAAGATGCAGGAATATCAGAAACAAGATAGTAGTAACTGCAATATACAGGAAATCTAAGCTAAGATCAAGTCCGTGCACATGAACGTGTAGTGAGTCCAGCATGGAAAACATGTAGTGAGTCAAGTCCAGAAACATGTAAGTGAGACAAGTCAAGAAATGCATGAGAGTCCAGACTATAAAGAATGAACTCGGTGTCTTTGAAATACTTGTTTCGACATGTAAACGGCTAGGGGTAAGTACGGCTCACCGCGCACTGGGTGCGCGGCTGCTATCATTCCAGATTAGACCAGAGGGAGTGATTCCTGATGATGCCAGATAGGAATGTTTACATGTCTACTCGAGTATTTCCCCGCCCCGACTAATACAAGTGGATCCAAGACCCGACACGCAAATCAAGATGAGTCCAGCCTGAACATGAGTGATGCCTGTAGGTGATGCCAGTAGTGATGCCAGTAGTGATTCCAGAATAGAGGCCAGAAACATGAAATGTACGTGTCGCAAGTAAATGAATCCAGAAATACCAGTCAGTGTCCCGTGTGGTGCCAGAATAATCAGATGATACTATACTAGAAGCTGAATCATAATAATCATCAAATAATGAAAACTATCAGAGAATGTACTCGCCTGACGTCCTGAGCAACTGGCGATCCGAACTGGTGTCGCAAGGACCTAATGCGAAAAGCAAGGTTAAACAGGGTTCTAATAAGTTAAACAGATATAAAATAATTAAAAATAGGCTTCTAGGGTCGTTCTAGGTCAAACGGGTCAAACCGGTGAAATCTGGGTCAAAAAGTCAACTCTGGGTCCAAAAAGTCAACTCTGGGTCAAAACTAGGTCAAAAGTTGACTTTGGCGGTCAACCGAGTCAACTACGGTCAAGTCTGGGTCAAACTAGGGTGCTCCTGAAATTCTAGGTCAAACCGAGCTCATTAAGCTAGAAAACTCTCAAACTCGCCTCCTTGAGATACCGGGATACCCTCGGTATCCGATACCTCAACCTAGGCTACGCACCCCGCCTAAACCCGCTAAAACCTATGCTAGCACACGTAATTATATACACATATACATATAAAAATCACTCCAATACTATTCCTAGGCTATTGCTCAAAAACCCCGCTCGAAACTCAATACCTTGGTTATCTTAAGGTATTGAAATACCTTGGTATCTCAAGATATTGAGGTTTCGCTCTAAAACCCCTCTAACTAGCTATCTAGCTATTGAATATATACCTAGATATTAATCTAGGCTAGGTAATATATATATCTATCATATTTATATATATCTAAGTATGTATATACCTATGTATATATTTATCCACACACATTTACCCGATTACCCATATATACCTTACCCAACTCAAAATGCATATATATATACCTATCTAGATATCTATAGATATAGATATAACTATATGTATATAGATATCTATGCACTTAGGTAGATATATACCTAATACCTAGCTATCTATCTATCCATCTAACTATTATCTATCTATCTATAGATATATCTATCTATCTTATGTATCTAATTTAACTATCTAACTAGTTATTTACCTATCTATCTATCTATTAGTCTATCTAGTTAACTATCTATCTATCTATCAACTTATCTATCTACTTACCTATTTATCTATCAACTAACTAATACCTATCTATTTAATCTATCAATCTAACTAACTATCTAGCTAGTTATATATCTATCTATTCTATTTATATAGAAACATCTATCTATCTATGAATCTAGCTAGCTATCTATCTAACAATCTATAATATCTATCAATCTACTAATCTATCTATCTATTAAACCACTCTCCTTGCTACTGAACTCGCTGCTTGCTGCTGCTACTAGCGCTGCGAATACTAGCTGCTGCTGCTACTGTGCTTATCTGCTGCTGCTGCCACTGCTTTTGCTGCTACTGCACCTGCTTTTGCTGCTACTGCACCTGCTTTTGCTGCTGCTGCCACTGCTTTTGCTGCTACTGCACCTGCTTTTGCTGCTGCTGTTGCAGTTTTCTGCTGCTGCTGCTGCAGTTTTCTGCTGGGCACCCCCCCCTCTCATCTCACACACACACCTACATATATATATATACATATATATATATACATACATAAATACACACACACATATACACAAACACATATATCTATATATATATAAACACACATCTACATATACACACACACTAACATATATACTAATATCTATATATCCTCACTCACACACACTCACTCACACTAGCACACACCCTCACACACACACTCTCACACACACTAGCACACACATAAACACTCATACATATATATACAAATATATATACATATATATATATAAATAAACACAACACACAACACAACGCACACAACGCTCAAACCACACGCCCTACTCACGCCCAACGACCCCGACACTCACCAATACCCTAAAATATATAAAATATAGCCCGAAAACTCTAGCACACACTCCCCGATACTAACCCAACGCGCGCACAAAGCCGAAACGAGGAAACCAAGTCGAAATGGCCGTTCGGTCATTTCGACGAACACGTGGTGCGCGGCTCGGAAAACCTCCTGAAACGCACACCAAACGAACTCGGAATCGGCCCAAAATTTACCCACGCGCTCTACACGATGCCTAGATCCTAGAAAATGCGCTCCCGCGTCGATTCTAGGCCCGTGGCGGAAACGCACACGCACTTAGAATCGGCGACGACGAAAAGCCCCAATTTCGTCCGAAACGCCCGTTTCTCCGTGACACGGCTTCCCGTGTCCGAACGGAGACACGCACTCACCCTCAAGACACCCGACAACGTCTACCTAGGTCTATCTAACCTAGGGCATCACCCAAAATTGGGCCAAATTCGGATTTCACCCGAAATTGACACAAAACCTAGTGTTAAAGTCTCTAAACCCAACCAAACTAGTTCCAACTTCCTCCCACGGGTAGCCTAAGGGTCTAAGAAGGTTCTAAAATATTAATTACACTATAAAAGAGTAATTACAAGGGGAAAATTAGGGTTTACCTCTTGGGAGTTGGAATCCCAAGCCAAAATCTCCAAAATGCTCCAAATCCACCTCCCTCAAGCTCCAAGCCTCAAATCCAAGCTCCAACACCAAATCTAGGCTCTACCCACCTAGGTTAGGGAAGAATGTAGGGTTAGGGTTAATCATAAAGAAGAATAGAAGAAGAAAGAGGAGATATGGGAACTTACTTGAGAGTGGGAAGAAGAAAAGAAGAAGGAAGAGTGGAGAATGGAGAAGAAGAAGAAGAAGAATGAAGAATGAAGAAGAAGAGGAAGTGGGGCTGCTGGTTCTGAATGGGAACGGGTAGGTAGGGGGGGCCGGCCACCTAATAAAGGGGTTTACATAAGTTTCTAATTCCCAAAATGCCCCTACATGACTTGGTTTCGGGTTCCGGGTTCCAAAAGCACTCAAACTAGTTCCAAATCTCTTCCACTAACCTCCTAAAAATAAAATAAATATTCTAAGCCCCAAAATAAGTCTCACAGGGGTGTGGGCTGGGTCGGACATGGGTCCACTAGGGTCTGACATGGGTCCAGGCTAGCCAAAATCCTAAAACAAACAATATAAAAATAATACAATCAATAATTAATTATAAATACAATTAATTATAAATAATACACAATTAACCAAATTAAAAAAATAAAAAAAAATACCCGGCTCTGGAAATGGGGTGGTGACAATATTCCTCTTATGGTTTAGTAGATCCTATTCATGAAGGAATGAGAGGGGCACTTGAGTCAATTCAAACATTCCTCAACCTAACCCTAGCCCTAGAGGAAGCTTATATAAACCTCTTCATTCATGAGTAGCCTCCATTTATTTTAAATTCCATCCCTCTCATTCTCATTCCAAGGAGGCTAAGGAGCTTGGAATTGCTAGAGGAGCACTTGAGGAGGGAAGCATTGGCTTAAGGATTGTGTCCAACTTTCATTTGTGTCCATTTGGTGGAAGACATTGGAAATCTATCTCCCAATTGATAAAGCTCTTGTCCCTCTTGTCATTTCAGTTTTTAATGGTAAAATAAATCCCTAGAAACCTACCTATGGCTAAGGACTATCCATAGGAAGAAGAACTAGGTTTTTTGGAGACCTATTGTGAATGTTACATTGAGTTTTGTGCTAATTTGGAGAAAACTCCGAATTTGGACCACTAGGTGTTTGTAGAAATGTTTTATAGGGAGTTTTGGAGTGGAAATCATGTTTTGAGAAGGTTGGTATGTCCAAAATTGGATACGTGGTGTCTTTATTATAGTACGCCATGATATACATGGCTAGGTTTAGTATTCTCCTTGATGGGGTATCCCATAAGTGTCCAATACTCTATATTATATGTAAATTATTATTAATATATGCAAATATATTATATACTATGTATTGGTGATGTTTATTGTGTTCTTAAGGAGGTATCATAAGTGGTGATGGGTTTGATGTTAGTATCATAGATTGTGTGAGGATGTGAGATTGTTCTAGGAAGTTGAGGGGGGTATTATATTTATAGGTTGATGGTATATAGGTGAGTGTGTATATATATATATATATATATATATATATATATATATATATATATATAGGTATGTATGTATTGTGTGTTATGTGTTTTTGAGTGTGTGTGTGAGGAGGAGCAACATATCAGCTGGCAGTGTGCACTGTGTGTGCACAGCAACTCGTGCAGTCCTCAACACTATGTGTACAACATCAAGCCATTACAGAGCATGGCAGTCAGTTCAATGCAGTATGCATCAAGGTATCAGTTCTGTATCAGATTCAGCAATATAGGGAGGTCTGCAGCCAAGTGCACTCAGGGAGGTGCAACCTCGAGCCACTGCATTGCAAGTGAGCAGCAACTCTGAGCATTCACTGCAGTTAGGTAGTGCAACAATCGACCAAACAGTGGCAGTAGCACGAGTGCATCAACTGCACAATACAGTGCAAGAATGTTCAGCTTCAACAATGCATCAAACCTGCAGTGCCTCAAAGTAGTGTGATTCAGCAACCAAGTGCAGGAGGGTTAGTAGTATCCTCATTGCAGCAGACAGAGGAGATACTTGCAGCATCAGTTATCAGGTCGTGCATTGAAGAGCAGGGAGCAGTTGCATCCTCAATGCAACTGCACAGTGGCAGCATGCACTGAGTAAGAAAGTTCAGCCAACTGCAGCAAGCTGTTTAGCAGCAATGAGCAATTTGCATTGCAGCAAGGTACAACAGATTGCAATAGCAGTGCCTTCAGTTTTTAGCACAACCCGAGCCACTGCAGCAGCATGCATTGTGCGAAACACAGCAGCTCGGGCAGTGATCCATCTTCGAGATCAATGTGCAATTTCAGTTTAGCCAACTACAGGAAGCACTGTGCAGTGACCAACTGCACAGTTCAGACAGGAAGTTCAGTTCAACATGCATCTCGAGCACAGCAAGCCTTCATCAGTTCAGCAACAATACCTCACTGTGCAATATCAGATATCAGTATCAGGGAGGTTAGGTTCAGTTCAAGGTTTGGGTAATGGTTCAGTGAGGTTGGTTTAGCATGAGTATTGGGTAATGGTTAACTAGTTGGTTAGTAATTTAGTGTTAAGGCTAAGCTATATACTTGATTAGTTTAATAGTAGTTAGATATGTATAGTAGTATATTATATATGTTAGTAGTTAATAGTTTTAAGGTAGGTAGTATTTGGGGGTATTAGCTATATGTATTATATGAGGTATTGGTAAGTTAACATTGTATTGTAGCTAGTATCTAGGTATTGTATTGATATATATTGTAGTACTTAGTATATGTTAGCATATAGTTAGTATATTAGTCTCGGGGGTTTCTATATGTATTAGCTATACGATTGGGGTTTTGAATTACCGTGGTATACCAATATAATATCAAGGTAATGGGTCGATACCAAGGTATTGGGTTTGAGTATGGAGATAGGTGTGGGGTAGTGTGATACGCATTGGTGCAAGGCCAAGGTATCCAAATTGCATCGATTAGTTAAGATACTATATGTATTGACTTGTATATATACATATAAATTACTATTTTTATATATTAAAACTTGCGTATCTTAGGATACGACATTTGTGTATCTCATAGTATCTTAGATTAGCTAGTGTAGCTTAGTTTCATAGTGTATTGACCTAGTATCCTAGAGTTGGACTCATACCACCTAGAAATAGTCGGTTTGACTTAGAAATGACTTATGACTTAGAATTTGCATCAGTTTAACTTATTTTCATTTCCGAACCTTGTATTGATACAACGTACCATATATAGGTCTGTGTGATACCAGCTTGGGCATCGAGAGACACACCTTACTCAGAACTTCAGGCGAGTACAGTCTCTGAGAGTTTCCGTTATTTGATAATTACTATATTTCAAGTATTTAGAAATATTACATCTGATTCTTGACACTATGGTACACGAACTAGTATATAGCTTGGATCTTTAGTCATTAGATGTTACAATGGTTATTGTATTGATATCGTACACGATATTGATATTAGACATTGTACATGGTATTATCATTGGACATTGATCGTGTATCGTAATGTGTCATGGTTAGATCCACTGTACTAGTTGGGGCAGAAGAAATTGCTAGTAAGAGATATGATCATATTCCTATTGTAAATTATAAAATATTGTTAGTGTTAATCATACACCTTACGTATGATTAGCCAGGCCATATAGCTATCGTACAAGTTCCCAAGCCGATCACATATCGAAATTAGTATTTCAAATACTTAAATTAGTTAGAGTTCTCCATATTCCGTTCCATAGATCTTATTGCCTTGAATCTGATATTGTAGTTCATTTCTCTTTTATTTCATATATGCACTGACTATACCCTATTGTCTACATTGCCTATTTTTTTACCATTTGCCATTGCATCAGTTTATTATTTTCTCTCAGTATATAGCATCCTCTATTTATTGTTTTATAGTCATTGTCAATTAATTGGAACTACTATTGGATTATACTTTATTCCAATTCTGACTGGATATATTTTTCAGACGGCAACTAAGAGGATTGGTGTTCGACATATTACGGACCACATGGAGTGTAGCTGCAGCCTTAACCCTGTAGTTCGGGTATGATTGTCGGGAGGTCTAGCCGGAATCACTAGTTATTTTAGTTAGTTTCTTTCATACAGATTTTGGGACCAGATTTGTTTCCGACATATATTGAGACTTGGATGTTATTGTTTGAAGTTAGATTATAATGTTGTTTAGAATTTGTGGTTGCGTTTCGATTATTTTCTTTCGATATCTTATCGTACTTTTATTCTGTGGTTGAGTACTTCATATTATATTGTTATATCTGTGTCTCCTTATGGAGTTGGATATTCGTATGAGATTGATTATATAGTATCGTGACCTAGACAGAGTTCTACCATCGATGCTGCGGCGTAGGCTGGACGTACCCACATACTCGTATCCCTATATCGGGTACGGGTCATGACAACCTTTGTGCATGTACCAAAGGACAAAAGATCCAAACTTGAGCCGAAGATAAGGTGGTGCGTCTTTGTCTGTTACGGTCGGGATAAGTTTGACTATAGACTTTACGACCCAGTAGAAAGAAAGCTCTACAGAAGCAAGGATGTGGTATTCGTCGAGGATCAGACAATGACCAACACTCAGGATTTCGAGATACCTTCTGAGGCTGAGGAATTGCCTGAGTTAGATTCATTTTGCTTCGAGCAGTTTCCAGAGGACATCACAGAGGATCTAGTTATGGGGGAGCCAGTACATGAAGTTGCTCCCAACCTTGATCATCAGTCTGCTGATGGTGGTCAGGGTGATCTTCAGGAGGATGAGCATGCCGAGGAGGCAGTTTTTGAGGAGGAGGCTGTTGGTATACAGCCAACACCGGTGGTTCCATTGAGGAGGAGAGATAAAGAGCGTCGACCATCTATGAGATATTCATCGGGTGAGTATGTGCTACTGACTGACGGGGGAGAACTCGAAAGTTTCGCAAATGCTATGGAAGACGAATACAGGCAAGAGTGGATAGAGGCCATGCTAGAGGAGATGATTTCTTGGAGGCCAACTCTATTTATGATCCAGTGTGGTTGCCAAAGGATAAGAAGGCTTTGAAGAATAGATGGATATTCAGAGTGAAGCAGATAGATGATGCTACTCTCCCTCGATACAAAGCGATGCTGGCAGTTGTCATAACTGCTACTCTATTTAATTTTTTTATTTTATTTTTACCTCTGTTATATATATATATATATATATATATATATATATATATATATATATATGAATTAATAACTTAGGCTTATGTAAATAGTAATTACAAACTAGTCTCACCCAATTCTGAATTAAAAAGGGGGTCTTGTGCAATTTTCCCAAAACCGATGGGAAGGGGGGGGGGGGAAGAAAACCAGCAGCAGGAGATGATTCATGACAATACATGGCTTCTCCTGGCTCACTCTACTTCTTCCATACATTTTCAATGAACCCAATTTTCCCTACTTAATTCCCTAAGAAAAACCCATTCCTTCTCCATTCTCCTTCCTCTCTAAACCAACCTACTGTGCTGCTGCTGCTACCATGGCTACTGTAGCTGCCGCCGCTGCTATTGTGCCATAGCGCCGTCGCCACTGCCCTCCGCCGCTGCCACCGCTGCCACTGCCGCTGCTGCCACTGCTGCTACTGCTACTGCTGCTGCCGGATCTGCACACCACCGCGACCGGAAGCCCCCACCCCGCATGTCGCCGAACCAATACGTCGTCGGACCCGCACGCCGCCCACCTCCATCTCCTCCAACTTCACGGGTTCTCTTCTCTTCTAAAAGCTAGGTAAAACCTCATTTCTTCCCCAAATCTTTTCCTAGACCTGAATTAAATGAATAATTTGATGTTAATTCCTCATAGGAAATTGGGAGGAAATTAGGTGCCAAAGAGGAATTATGAGAGAGCCCTAGATCGCTTAAAACCAAGGCAAGTCGTCATTCTTTTTTTTCCAATTTGGTTACATTATTAGTCTAAATTATTATTTAGCATAATTAAAATTGGGAACTCATTTGTTCCTTGATAATCGACTCATATATTAGGACACGATACGAAATACATTGACACTATATGATGACATTTTGGGTATGTTATATAATCATGTTTGTGTTACATATCTAGTATGCATACGTGCATATAAATATAATTATAGTACATAAATTATGTTGTCAAGTTGTAATCGACTCGGAGAATGAGGTATACAAGTTAAGACATAAGAGTTTCGATTATGAGTTGGAGTAGTTTTGTATAATTTGGAATAGTTCGATTCTTATGGTACGGACTCTAGTATAAGACACAATATGAATAATAAAATTTAGATTTGATTATGATCATTAAAAATATTGATGATTCATGTGATATTTATATGTATATGTATATTGGCTACATGGATGAATGAAAGTCTTTATAAGTGAAATAATTAAGAGGAGTATATAGTTATAAGACGTATATAGAAATTTACTTCAAAAAAAGGCATCTTAAAATAGAAGCAATTATATACTATTTCGAAATTATGTAAGGAATCTAGAATTGGATTATACAGCATGTGTATATGTAGGAGAAGAATTAATTAAAATTGCATTTCAAGGCTTTATAAGTAAATTTAGCTATATATATATACATATGTTGTGCTTTATCTTTAAGATATAAATTTTAGACTCTAAGAAATATTTGTTACATAGAAATATTATATATGTACATATGATACTTGGATTAGATAAAAAAATCAATATCCTACAAGCAAAGTCATGAGAATGATAGTATCATTTATTATAGAATCATTATGTTACTAATGATTATATTGTGCCAGCAAACTGTAAAGCCAAGGTATGCAGCTAAGGATTATATAGCTAATTACCAAGGTAAGAAGACTCCCTTAATTACTTAAAGATGTTAATATTGTCTAAAATATAAACTGCGTGTATTCCGGTGTTGAGAGTTGCTCCACCGAAGGGGTCGGCGAGCCCGGGAATGCTACGGAGGGTTGCTCCGGGTCAAATTTATAAACTGTTAAAATTTCGGAAGCCGAAATACAAAGGGGACTCTGTCGAAATTTTCAAGAATTTCTGGAGATAACAAATATTTCGATATCCAGAAGTATTACCAACATCCCGAGACTCTAAACCCTAGATATACATATCCTTTGCAACAGATCACTAATGGTTATAATTTAATTAGGGGACAACTAGTGAAAATCTAGGATACGTAGGACACGAACACGAGACACTCAACAAAAATCTAACTATCTGACAATCTGCTCTGTGTAAATCGATATCCTTGAAATTGTATGGATGACTTAATGCCTGTACTCTGGATTATATAAAAAATATGCATTATCCTGGACATGCATTTCTTTTTATAAATAATGGTTAAAGCGATACCAGAGCAGAGACCTGAACACAAGAAAATATAATAAGGATTGCTTGCAGATTTAGGCTAGAAGCATCGGGTGGGGGAGAACAACATAAATAACCACCTACGAAATCCCGCCAAATACTTATATAAATGGCTGATCAGCGGTTAAAGCTCTTTCGTAAGACCTTGCGAAGTGAGCGGGTGAGGCTTAGCTCACTTTCCTGTTTAGGCCGGATCATAACCCCGTGCCGTCCTGTTCAAGTCACCTGAATATAACTACACCTACTTTGATTCAAAAACCATCGAATGGGTGAATTCAAGATTTGGCCCAAAAAGGGCTAGGCCGGATCATAACCCCGTGCCATCCTGTTCAAGTTACCTGAATATATAATTCTAATTATTATGTGAGATATATGTATATGTATATGTATATTTATATGTATATTCTATAATTCTTGTTGATGTGTTAGTGATCATGGGAGAGTAGGAGTTCATGTGCATCTCTAGCATAGTTATATGTATATATATATGCATTATATATATATATATATATATATATATATATATATATATATATATGAGTATGTGTATATATGTATGTGAGCTTGAGGGAGAAGAAACCATGTTAAAAAGTGAAGAAAATAATGAAAAACAGGGAGAAAAGCAATAGAAAACAGTGAGAATAAGCAGTGATAAGCAGGCCAATAAGCTGAGAGAAGCAGCAGCAGAAGCAGCGGCAGAAGCAGCGGCAGAAGCTGCAGCAAGCAGCGAAAAGCAAAAGCCGCTGCATCAAGCAGCAGCAGCAGCAGCAGCAATGGCAGCAGGTTCAATAAGCAGTAGCTTATTGATAAGCCGAAAAGTTAGTAAGGTAGTAAATTAGTATATATATATATATATATATATATATATATATATATATATATATATATATATATATCGATAAGTTAGTTAGATTTATTGGTAAGCTAGTAAGCTAGTATATATATATATATATATATATATATATATATATATATATATATATATATATATATATATATATATATATATATATATATAAGTTAATTAGTTTATATTAATAAGCTAGTAGTTTATGTATATATTATAAATAAGTTAGTACATATTTAGATATGAGATATGTATATGCATAAGCACTAGTTAATATTTGTTCGTATTATTTCTAGATTACCTTGAGATATATCAAGGTAATGAGAGTGGAGATATCTTGGGTACGTGTATTGAATATCCGAAGGGGTATGTTAGTATATAGTTTAGTATAGTATTGATATAAGTTTAAATACATATTAATGTATAGTGAGGTATATGGGTAGTAGTTATAAGTTAGATATTGAATTACCATGTGATACGAAGGTAATGTCAAGGTATTGGGTTTACTTATGGTATTGAGTTTGCACATCAAGATGTGAGTGTAAGTGGTGTGATATCGCTTTTGGTTCAAAGCCAAGGTATCCATTTAGCCTTAGTTTAGTTAGGAGTATTATATATTGTTGTTTTGTATACATATTATAATATTTTCATATCTAATAAATTGCGTATCTTATGATACGGTATCTTGTTGGTTTTCTAGTATCCTAGTATAGCTAGTATGGCCTAGTTACATAGTGTATAGACCCAATATCATAGAGATAGACTCATACAACCTAGAAATAGCTAGTTTGACCAGTTTGACCTAGAGTTGATCTAGTTTGACTGTTTTGACTTAAAAATAACTTTTTGACCTAGAAGTTGACTAGTTTAACTTATTTTTATTTCAAAACCTTTTATTGATGTAATATTCTATATTTAGGTCTTCGAGGCACCATACCGTATTGGTCACCGAATTTCAGGCGAGTACATTCTCCGATAGTTTCTTATTTTTGTTATCCTCTATGTCTCTTGTTTGGGTTAGATAACCCTATTAGTTGTTGCGAAAAATGATGCTCGAGCATGTACTTGTTTTGAGTTCCTATTAATATAAATTCTCGTAGATGAAAGGAAGCAGCAAATGTTTCTCAAGATGCGAAGCCTAGATGTCAACCTAACTACTTTACTTCACTTCTCGTTTCATTCGGTCAGCTTTTCCTGCCCTTCTTCTTTCTCATCATAATCCAGGAAAGATTCTGCCTTAACAGCTTCCACTTCTTCTACTTTGTCTCTTTTCTTTCTCCTCAATAGCATATTCTTTTCTCTGCTCTTCCTCCCTCCCTCTATGGGTATAATATATACTCACTCGAAAGGAGGGAGAGATTTCAACTTAATAAGCTCTCTCCGACCCGTCGAATGAATATATACCCCAACGGGAAACTAGGAGTGGCTCTACTGTTAAGGAGATAAACGAAATTAGAGTGACCGCTTTCATTTCGGAATGTGGGATGATAATAGAGACATGATGGTTACACGGATTGGTATATCCGGATCTCGTCATGAGATGTTATTCCTTGGTATTTATGGTGTATCTTGTGTAAGCCTTGTTCCTTGCTCTTCTTGTATATGTACATACATCAATTATTAGGGAGACTTGCTACCTACCCAGAGAATCCCGTATCATAACGTACCATGGTTGGATCCACTATACCAGTCGGGGGCAGGAAGTATGTAGTGTAGATATGTGATCATACCCGCCTTGTGCATGTCTTGTTCCTTGAATAGTATTAATCATACACCGTACGTATGATTAACCAGGCCATTATCCTTATGCAAGTTCCCAAGGCGATCATATGTTAAAGCTGGTACTCACTCACTTAGTAGTAGTATTTTTTGTTCATTCCTATTATGCTTATTATTGTATTTATTTCCAGTATTCTTTTATTGTATATCTCTTGTACCTTTCTATTGTATCTTGTATATTCACTCTATTTACTGTGACATAGTTCATATTATTTATTAGAACTGCTGTTACAGATGTACTTTGCTCCTTTCCTGACTGGATATATTTTTCCCAGATGACACTAAGGAGTGGTACCCCACTCACTACGGGCCTCAGGATGTCGTAGGCTTAGAGCCGGAGACCTTGGCCCAGGAGGGTTTCATCCCGACTGAGACAGATGACCCAGGACTTGTAGCGCAGTAGTTAGACTCTTTTGTACTGGATTTGTCTTCAACTTTGTTATTAGTATTTCTTTGCCTCATTGAATATTATTTGTCTTGTGGGCTGTATTGTAACTCTTCAGTTCTTTTATCTTATTCGTGCGATTGTTCCTTCTTATAGATCTGTGGTTGAGTATTCATATTACATTGGTGGCATATTTATATCTTGATTGCTAGATAGATAGTTTATGCAAATGGTGTTCTACCACCGATGTTGCGGTGTAGGCTGGGCGTTGATCACTACTCGTGCCCCTACATCGTGTGCGGGTCGTGATAGCCAGTTCCTAAGACAGTAGCTGAAGTGCGTAGTTTCCTGGGATTGGTAGGATACTACAGATGGTTCGTGGCAGACTTTGCAAGGATTTAAGCACCACTGACTCGATTGAAGCCAAAGGAAGCTAAGTTTGATTAATTGGTCAGCAGAGTGCCAGACATCATTTAAAGGATTAAAGATGAGATTGATTTCTGCTCCGATTCTCACGCTTCTAGTGGGTTCTGGAGGGTTTATAGTGTATTACGATGCGTCAGGCAAGGGACTTAGGTATTTATTGATGCAACATGGAAGAGTGATAGCTTATGCATCGCGGCAGCTTCGAGATCATGAGAAGAATTATTCGGCTCACGATTTGGAGTTGGTGATGGTAGTATTTGCACTTAAGCTATGGAGGCATAACTTGTATGGTAATCGGGTGGAGATATTTATGGATTAAAAGAGCATAAAGTATGTATTCACCCAGAAGGACCAGAAAATGAGGCATATGAGGTGGCTAGAATTAATGAAGGACTATGATGTGGAACTTCAGTACCATCCAGGCAAGACAAATATGATAGCAGATACTCTTAGCAGGAGAGGTAGTAAATTTATGTTGACATCGCAATAACATATCTTAGAAGATCTTAGAGAGATGGGTGTAGAGATAGTACTTCCACAGTACATAGGAGTATTGGCTAGTTTATAAATCCAGTCTACCTTGGTTGAGAGAATTAAGGCAGCTTAGACGGAGGATCCGAAAGTTCAGAAGCTTCGGACGAAATGTGAGTCTAGTCTCAGGAAAGAGTTGACGATTCATAAAGATGGAACTCTTAGGTTTGAAAACCATCTATGTGTACCAAGTAAAGATATCCGACAAGAAGGATTGACCAAGGCACACAGTTCCCAGTATTTAATTCATCCAGGAGATACCAAGATATATCAAGACATTAAGCAATATTTTTAGTAGAACGGGATGAAGAGGGGGATAGCACAATTTGTTTCTCGGTGTTTGGTATATCAGCAAGTGACGGCCGACCAGCAGAGACCAGCAGGATTATTTCAGCCGCTTCCTATTCCCTAGTGGAAGTGGGAACATATCATGATAGACTTTGTGATCTTTTTACCTAGATCCTTGACTGATCGTGATATAGTTTGGGTAATAGTATACCGTCTCACAAAAGTAGCTCACTTTCTTCCTTTTCGAGTATGACAATCCATAGAGCAGTTAGCAGAGATATACATGCAACATATAATAAGATAATACGACATCCCAGTGAGTATCGTATCAGATCGAGACACTCAGTTCACTTTAAAATTTTGGAAATATTTGCACCAGAGTTTGGGCATCAAGTTAAGATCCAGTACGGCCTACCATCCTCAAATGGATGGACAATCAAAGAGAATCATCCAGACCTGTGAAGATATTCTGCGAGCTTGTACTTTGGATTTTGGAGGGTCTTGGAAAGATCACCTTCATCTCGTTGAGTTCTCATACAACAATAGTTATCAAGCAAGTATTCAGATGGCACCCTTCGAAGCATTATATGGGAGAAAGTATAGATCACCATTGGCATGAGATGATATAGGTGAGCGAAAGATTTTAGGCCCATATATGATCACACAGATAGTAGAAGTTGTCAAGCAGATCATGGAGCGACTTCGGGTTGCGCAAAATAGGCATCGATATTGGACAGATCAGCATCGTATGCCTTTAGAGTTTTATGTCGGCGATCATATTTTTTTACGAATTTTTTTAACCAGTGGAGTCATTAGATTCGGGGTTCGAGGGAAGCTTAGTCCATGATACTTTGGCCTGTTTGATATTCTCGAGCTGGTGGGCGATGTTGCTTATCGTCTTTCCCTTCCGCCTTCGTTACGTGAGGTACAAGATATATTTCATGTGTCTCAATTGCATAGGTATATCCCAGATTTGAGTCATATCATCAACCATTCCGAGGTAGTCGTTGGTACCGACTTGTCTTACGAGGAACAATCCATATCCATTTTGGACCGAAGGAAGAAGGTGTCCAAGAATCGGATTATTTATCTTGTCCAAGTTGCTTGGGGTCACTACCCTTTGAGAAAGTCAATGTGGGAGCACGAGGATAATATCCGGTCTCGATATCCGTACCTATTCAACTCAGAAGGTATATTCGTTCTCATGACTTCGTATCTCGAATCTCGCGATTCGTTTACCCATGTTATGTGACACTGCTTTTCTTTATTATATGCTTTAATTTGATTGCATATGTATATGAGCTTGTAGTTAGCGTTGTTCTTGTTCTGATTTCTCTAGCTAGCCTTGGGTTTGAATTCAGGGGACAAAATTTTTCTAAGGTGGGTAGACATGTCACTCCCCGTTCCAGATATACGTATTTGGAACATATTAGTTTTCCAGTTTATATTATTTCTTGCTTGCATGGTAATTAGGTTGCATGTAATAGAGACTAGATCCATTCTTAGGTTCAATTAGACTCATGGTTTAATTGTTGGATTAGTTTGTTCATGAGTGAACTCATGGTCTAAACCTCAACCCTACCATATATAAGTTAATTTCTTTCTCTCTCTTCCCTCATTCTCTTATTTTATCCATTCCTTCATTTAGGCAAGTACACCTTGCACTACATAGATAAATTACTTGATTCAGGATTAAAATAAGGTTTTTATGAAAAAATAATTTATGGAATTTTTGAAGTTTTTGCCATGGCCGAACCTGCTGTTTGGAGAAACGAAGCCTTCAAGCAGCCAACAACTTATGCAGCAGAGAGTGCTATGCGGCCTGAGCGCTATGCGGCCTGAACTCGTTGCGGGACTGAGCCCATGCGGCATCGAACCATGCGGCACTGAGCCCATGCGATACTGACCCCATGCGGCACCGACCCATATGCGACCGATTTCCTATGCTGCACCTGTCCAATACGGCACTGACCTTATGCGTCCCTGATCCTCATGCGGCCTATGTACACGTTGTATTGAATTGCTTAGTTTTAATGCTTTATGGAATTTTTGTGACTCCATGTGTGAATTTAATGATTGCTAATGTATGTGAGCTACGTGAACATGTGTTAGACCTGACTATGTACTGGAACCAATACGATTTACCAATAATTGGTAACTTGACTCGACTATTGGTATCCGTGCTGATACACTTACTACGTGTTATGTGTTCCTACGTGCTAAGTGTTTCTACGTGATTATGTTACATGTTTCACACCGAGGTACGCCTACGTGCTAAGCGACATATGATATAATAAATTTCTCCAACATGGACATAATAGTTAGTCAATAACCAAGCGTGGCTATGATTCATTTGACTGTTGTATCACACTTGGGTGAATCCATATTGAACTACAAAGTGACCAAGTAGATTCGTATCTAGCGTGCCCGTACTACGGCACGACATGTAAGGGGAGTAACATGTGACTACGCCATATGATTTAAGCTAACCTTATGGTTAATTAGGCAACTAAAATATGTAGAGCATTGGGAGGGATGGAATTTCGAAATTGTACTTAACTAGCTACCCTCAATATTCATATGGGGAGTGAAGGCTGGCCCCCATGCATATTGTTTTAAATTCTCATTAGTGGATGGCAATATCCGACTATTATATTATACCATGTGTTCTATGCGATCTTAGCACGATGGCCTTACGAGGGATCGGTGCATATATTTATGTTCTATACAACGATCTATGGCTCAACTAGCCCCTGCTAGAACATGGTTCGATATGAGAATTCTTATGATATGCATAATACCCCTGGAATAACCCAGACTCCACCTAGCAATCCGTACAAGTGATTGGACGATTATGTAACTGAGCTTATTTTTGTATTGTATCTACTGTCAAATAGTCTAGGGACATGGTCTATTATTGTGTGATGCTCTAACCCTTATCCTAGTTTGATTGTAGGGTTAGATTGTTGTGTCATGATAGGCTATGAGCCGCAACTATGAGACATATATATATATATATATATATATATATATATATAATATATATATATATATATATATATATATATATATATATATATATATATATATATATATATATATATATATATATATATATATGTGTGTGTGTGTGTGTGTGTGTGTGTGTGTGTGTGTCTATTTCATAACATGGTTCTATTTATTCATTCGTGCTCCTTTATGGTGCTTGCCATTTGGGGTCTAACCCCACTGGTTTTGCATGGCCAGGTTTAGAGCCAGCATCCGAGGATCAAGCGTACTTTCCCCTAGAACAATGACGTACACCAGACGGATGGCTAATGAGGGAAACGAGTAGGTTTCTTCTTTCCTGCTCGTTATTGCATATTTTACTTATTTTGGGCGTTTAGCCAACGGCACTTTTTAGCCATAAATTTGGACATTTAATTTCCTTACATGATTGTAATTAATTAGACTGCAGCTGATCATGGTCATATACTTTTGCTACTCTACCAGCTTTCTTATTTTTGCACAGCTGGTTTTTTGAATATTGTGGCAGGGCGTTTGGGTCGCCTTACTTTCTTGTCATATATGTTCTATGTTTACTGTTCTTACTTGACTGATTGAGACAATAAATGTGTTGTGTGGCCCAAACTGACTTGCTTGTAGTATGCACCCCTTTGTCTAGTTACAGCCGTGACCACCATACGACGTTCTATACCTTGTACGAGGGAGTTGGCCATGACCGTCTCCGTATTCTGGTACTGGGACGTGACAACGTAGGTGTTGATTTTGCTTCCTAACGTGGGATTCGTACAAGAAATTTTCCTATGTTGCTAATAGAACTCTTTAAACATACCATGTCCAATTGCCACGACGGGTTGGATGTATGGGTCGATTTTGTACAACTTTCCGTCAGGGGCACGTACTACAGTTAGCGGCGCCGGTTGACGGTCGGTCGAATGAGCAATTGCTTGATCTTGGCGAGCTCGCATTGCACTAGACTTCTTCGTCCTAGCACTCGCCGGTGCATAGTAAGAAGAGTCCAATTTTACATCTTTGTCTTTCACAGCATGGAGCATGGAGTCAGAGGTAAATGAGATTCGGTCGAAGACGAAACTTTTGTGCTGTCATTGCTGCATGCGGCCATCTGCCTGCGGCTGTCGACTGGTGCCGCATAGTCCTCCTTATGTGGCCTTTGACGTGGATGCATGAAACGTGTCCTAACGCTCGAACTCCTTGCATCGTAGTATTTTTCTCTGCTAGAGCTCAAGTGTTGAGCACTTTTCTTGTCAGAAGAGCTTGCCGCATGAGTGGGGTCAGCTTGTATGGATGCATGATTTGCATTTCCTGCGGCATGGAGCGAGATGGGGAGTGCATGATCCGCAGTTGGGTGAGGCACAATGGCCTTTGCAACCAATGTCCTGCGGGTCCTTTTAGGCTTTGCCAGCGTCGATGAAGCACCGCCCTCAGAGAGCATTTCCTCAAAGGCATGCTGGTCGAAGCGTACAACCAGCATCCCCTGGGACGAACCCAGATTTGACGCGTCGGACTGTGTCACAACCTTCTCATCAGAAGAGAAGGAACATCCCCAGGAGAATCGCCACCTTGTTCGCCATTAAAGTAAGTTTGGTAAACTTTTGTTCAACAACAAACGAAAAGGTACAAAGAAATCCTAGACAGAAAATCTATGTACAATATTTTTGATCTAGAAAATGTGACGATTGAGATCGAGTACTGCAGTGACTCCTTTACTCCGTTGACGGTCCGACGAGAGAATAATGATGCTCTCTTCTCTTTTCTATCTCTTGAGCTTGTGTTCACGTACGTAGCTCGCCTGGAAGGGTATGGTCTTTGAAGCAGAAAAACCAGCCCTTTGGAATGTCCAAGTTTCTCCTATTTATAGCCATCATGTTGACGGACTATAGGTGCCGCATATGCTTCTGTTTGGTGGCCGCAGGGGGCTCCTTCAACAGAATACGGTTGTAACTGTAGCCGCATACTTTGGGTCGGCTGTCACGTGTACATCCTTAACAGGATGTAGTTCCAACCGTGGGAGCTAGTCCTGTCCGAGCTGCCACGTGGACGTTTATCGCGATTTGCTATTGCTGAAGATCTGGTCGGTTCTCGTCTTTTGTTTGCGTGACTTGATCATCTTGACTCGTGGCTCACACTTAGTTGAAGAGAATCACTTCAGTCATAACAAAAATATTTTATCTCAAGAAACCCTGTCACATTGGACATATAGAGTCTGGGACGCATTGGACGCATGGAACACATTGGGCCAGAGACACATGGAACACATTGAGTCTGGAACGCATGGGGCCATAGACGCATGGAACGCATAGGGCCAGAGACGCATGGAACGCATGGGGCCAGAGACACATGGAACGCATGGGGCCAGAGACACATGGAACGCTTGGAGTCTAGAACGCTTGGAGCCAGAGACGCCTTGCACGCATGGAGTCTGGGATGCATAGGGTCAGAAATGCATGAGACGCATGGAGCCTTTTGCCGTATTGTACACGTGGCGCTGCACACCCATTAGGGGTAAAGTTCATGCTGAAGTACGATTTTGTTGTTTAGCGTGCTCACATCTTTCGAGGCGTTCAGAGAGTCATTTTTGTCAGAATTCTGTGTCAGACATAATCTTTGTGTCAGGCCTTTATGTGGCCAATATTAGGGCGTATGGATGCTATTTTTTTTTGCCGCATAGGCATTCTGCGGCCTGATTTCTTTTGAGTCGATCTTGGGGGGCATGTTTGTTGGACGCATGGATCTAGATTTTTTATGCTTCTACAATTAGCTACACCACAAAGTGAGTATCTTAATAGAATGCTTTGCTTGTGTTGAGGTGTGCACATGGGATGTGGTGAGGCACATGGGTGCCTTGTGGGATTATTTTTCTAGGAGAAAAAAATAATTAACTCCTCAATGAAAGCATTTATGGAAAGATTGAGTCTTTAATTTATGTCCGATTTTGTGGAATTTGAATTAAATTCATCCCTGTCTCTTCGTTACTATTCAACCCTCATTGAAAAATATCAAAAACTGAGAGAAGATAGAGGGAGGTTGCGCGGTTGCGCCATAGGAGTCCAGTGAGATCGCGAGTCCTGAAGATGTGACACGGGCGTTCCAGAAGTTCTTCGAGAACTTGCTGGTTTCTGGGAGCAGATCGTGAGGGGCGAATCTTTCTTTGAGCAACGATGATCTTCATCACCCCAGCTAGAGTTATTATTTTCCTCTTCTTCTTCTTCTTCTTCTCTTATTTTCTCTTCATTGTAATTCTGTTCTGTCCGTCTGCAACTGCGATTGCCAGGAAGAATAAGAAGTTTGATTTATGATTCTTTTGTATTCTTCGGTGTAAGTTGTAATCAGAAATATTTCATATAGTGATTCGTTGGAATCGAGATCTCCCTTGTTTGCGAACAAAAGCTTCTGGATTTCGACTACAATATTTTGATCAAACAGAGAGTAGACTAAAAAGTTTATTGGTAGCTCTGTCCATAATCGTGTTCAAACTATCTTTTAATTTAGTTTCGAAACTAACAAATGGCAATATATATAGAATGAACACAAAAATGCCATAGCTCTTCGCCACTTTTTCGTTACTTGTTGCACATTACCAAACCTACAACTATCTTTCGCCACTAAAGTAAAGGAAAATGCTCGTCCTCTCTCCTTCGTTCCTAAGTAAGTATCTACTTATAATAAATTCGAACGAAACTCGATCATTGAACAAATAGCACGTCGTGGTCGTGGTTTCGGTTTCGGTGGAGGACATGTCGCATGGAATCACGGAAATTTAAAAAAATAGGATTTTATTTATTGATGCATGCGTTGGTGTCGTCTCGATCTAATTGTTTATCCTTCCTAGCTATATTAGGTTTAGATGGACTAATGGAATCTTTCCTTCCTAGCTATATTTTATATATAATTTTCTTATATATAATGTCAAAAGTTATAAATTTTATCCTTAAAATTTTTATGTTACAAAAACGTAATTTTCAAATCCTATACATAACAAAATATATATAAAAAAAATTTAGATGCAAAATATATAAGTTTAAATGAACTAGAATGAAACATAGAAATTATACATCTTCTTACTAATCTAATTACTAACTACTAATAATTACTTATTTTCAATTATAATGTATGTTCAACAACTAAAAAATAAATATACTTTAAAATATATTATGTTAAATTAGATTGGTCATAAAATATATATTTAAAAATATATTTAAAGTAAAAAAATATATATATATATAAATAATAATACGTGCATTGACTAACAGAACCTTATAAATTTCGACCCCGTGTAGGTCTACTAATTCGAATCTAGATTTCTACTTCAACACTTATTCTTAGAGGAAACTAATATTGATTTAACAGAGGAAGCGCAAAACTTAATAGCTAAGGCTGTGATATGAATAGACTAAGACTACTACGAAGAAGAAAATATTTACAAAAAAATAGAAATTTTTATACAGAATATCCGAATTTATATAAATTTTATCTAAAATATCGAAATTTGAAAAATTATAAAAAAAAATTAAAATGTCAGAAAAATATTATATTTTTAATATTATATTTCTATCGTTTATTTTTTTTCGTTAGTAGACGTTTAAATAAAAAAAATAAAATAGAGAACGTTCTTAGATAAATGTTTTCTCAAATAAAACCTACTCTCTAAGAACATTTTTTTTTTATTTTTTATTACTATTTTTTTTCTTCTCTCACTCTAAGGTCTCTCTCGTCTCTCTCACACTCTCTCTCGTCTCTCTCTCTCTCTCTCATTTTTTTCTTTTTCTTTGTCTGCTCTTTCTCTTTCATTCTCTTTCTTTCTCATCTCTCTTTATTAAATTTGAGAAATGTAACGAAATAAAAAAAACCTTGATTTTTTTATTTTTTTACTTTTGCTTACTACAGAGTTTTGAGAACAAATATTCCGATTTTTTTTACAGAATTAAAATTATATTTTTTATGTAATTCAAATACCACTAGTGTCATGGTACAACCGTCCTGTGTGCAATATTTTTTTTAGCACACGCGTTCCGTATGTCCAATTTTTAATCCATAAGAATTTATTGAAATATTTATAGAAATAAAGTCTGTAAGATTCATTAAAAATAATTTAAGAACTCAATCGAACTCATAAAATCTGAAAGAATTTATTAAAATATTTATACAAATAAAGTCCTGTGATATTGGATAAGAAAAAAATAAAAATTTAATTATCTAAAAAAAGATTGAAATTTTTTTTTTTCAAAACTCTGTAGTTAGTAAGAGTAAAAAAAAATCTATTTTGTTTTTGATTTCATTAAATTTTTCAAATTTAATAAAGAGAGTTGAGAAAGAAAGAGAATGAGAGAGTGAGTGAGAGAGAAAGAGAAGACAGAAAAAGAAGAAAATAGAGAGTAAGATAGAGAGAGATGTGAGAGAGAGAAGAGAGAGAGAGTGGGAGAGAGACCAGAGAGAGAAGTGAGAGAGACCAAAAAAAAAAAAATAATAATAAATAGAAAATGTTATTAGGAAAGACGTTTTCTTCCTTCCTAAGGTCATTTTTTTCTTCATTAAACGTCTGTTAACGGAAAGAAAATGAATGATGAAAATATAATATTAAAAAATATAAAATATTATTCTAATGGACGTTTTGATATTTTTTTTCATAATTTTTCAAACTTTGATGTTTTAGATAAAATTTATATAAATTTGAATTCTCTGGATGGAAATTTTCGAAAAAAAAATACTCTACCCTGTCCGAAAATACAGACTAAAACAATATTGAGCTGTCACGTAGCAGTTCGTGATTGGCCGAAAAAAATAAAAAAACCTTAGCCCCTCCCCCCTCCCTTACTAGGTCAAAAAAATTCGGCCAATCTGCAAATGTCATGTGACTGCGATTTCTTTTTCATTCTGCAATGTCGTATGTGTAGACGTATTGAAAAAAAGACGAACTTTTTTCGTCTAAAGGGACGAAATTTTGACAAATCGTGGCTGAGGGAAAATGTATGGAGAAATTGCAAACAAGGGAACATCTCGCCAACTTAGTTGGCGGAGTAAAACAAAAAATTAGGACTCGCCAACTCAGTTGGCGGACTAGGGACGTTGGCGGGCTAGGGGTGTTGAGGGCAGTGCTCGTTAACTCAGTTGGCGGGCTATGGACGTGGGAGCAGCGCTCGCCAATTAATTTGACGAGGAGGAAAAAATCAATACTACTGACCCGAGAACCCCCATCTTCTGCCCCCTCGAAGACCCCCTTCCACCTCGAAGATCCCCCCCTCTCCCTCGAAGATCCCCCCCCCTCTCCCCCACAAAATCCTCCCTCCCTCTATAAATCAGCCCCCCACAATACTCTCATTTTCTCACAGCACTCTCCTCTCCTCACAATAATATCAGACTCTTCTCTCTATATTAAACATTTATATTCACTTTCCTTCAAGCAACAAGATCAACCGGGAGAAAAATAATCCAAAAATCTAATATAAGTAAAAATTTTATATTTTAGTCGTAAATGAAAATAGTTAGTTTTTTAAATCGTTGACAGACTTATTATATTTTAGTCGTAAATGATTATATTTAGTTTTTTTTTTAGATAGCTAACCAAAATGACGGTCGTATTTCTGGTGGACCGACTATCGATCTTATTATTAAGTAACATGAAGACCACATATCTAGTCAGATATTTACTGTAAGGGACATGTCTTCCAAACTAAGATCTGCTGATGAATGTAAGTTCTAAGTTACAAATTATTCGGATTGATTTAGTATTAATAGTTTGCTAAAATTTTGTTTACATTATGCAAATATTGGTAACTTGGAATATAGGAAATGGTGGGGATGCCCTCTTATGAGCAACCAAGTATACAAATATGAGGATCAAAGGTTCAAGAGTAGATCCGTAGATGATTCTACTTTGCGTACTTTTGTTGATGGCATGCATGATTTGATATGACTTTATTATACTTTCAAAATCACATATACATAGATATGATAAAAAAATTAATTTTTTTATTGCTGGAAGCTTTGCTAGAGGCAGAGAGAGTGCTGGAGGCTTTGCTCGAGGGAAGAGAACGAAAGTGCTGGGGGATTTGGTTGAGGCATGAAGAGATATATAGAAGCTTGCATTAGCCGTTGTGCAACGGCTATAATTTCTCCTCCCACCTCCCACCCCCACAAAAGCCTACGGCTATAATTCTCCTCCGTCCCCCATCCCGAGAAGCCAACGACTATAATCTCCTCACCCCCCATGCCAACTCGGTTGGCTGCCCACACCAAACACTCCATCCGCCAACTGAGTTGGCGACCTCTTCCCATTTCACGCCACCGCTCGCCAACTAAGTTGGCGGGCTTTCTATTTTGTTTTCTCTCATCAACATAGTTGACAAATTATTCCGTTGTTTGTAATTTTTGTAAAACTATTCTTTTAGCAACAATTGTCTAAAAATTCGTTTATTTTTTTGAAAAATTTCAAGAAAAAAAAGTGTGAGCCGGACCCCAGCTTAGATCTTTTGCTAAGGTATTTCGTCCTGTATTTATACTGTGGATGTTTCCTTAAACCTTAATCTTAGGTATATATATTCACTGCCCACAGAATTTAGTTGGAAAAAGGAAGTAAGAGAGAGTCAACAGTCTTTGACCTATATGGACTAATAAATCAAGTTTAACACCTGTAAGTGGCTCGGACATTTTGTTTCATCGACTAACATCATTTATAAACTGAGCTTTTAGACATATATCAAGGTGTATAATGGACCAGACAGTCCAAAAATCGGTTTGGATCTAGTTCAGTCAATGTCGGTTTAGGTTAGTCCGGATCCGATCAATGGATCGGACCGGCTCGGCCAAGCATATAAGCAGGTCCGAACTGGGTCCAATATTTTGGTCCGTTAGTCTGGTCCAAAAGCTATGCAGGTTTGGTTTGAATAAACCGAAAAAACTCAGTAAGACCGGCCCGTACCAACCCGGTCTCCGAACCGATCATCGATACGGTCGAAGTCCTGTCTGATTCCGAATTTCTTTTTAAAAAGTCAATATCTGCTGGAGCTATTTTTACCATTTGACTTGGTATTTGACCCATGCAAATTTTTAACGACTTGAGTCAATTGACTTAAACTTGCAACAAAATCACACATGGATCTCTATTTAAAGAGCATATCTCCTTTCATCCATATGTGCAATCGATGTGGGACTAAAAGTTCTCTTTACATATAAAATATTCCAATCATGTGCGGCATAGAAATGAGAACATTTGTTAGTTCCCTTTTATTCATTTAGTTCCACATCGACTGCACATATGGATGAAAGAAGATATGCTCTTTAAATAGAGATCCATATATGAATTCTTTGGCATAAATAACTACTATCCTAGTTAGTTGGCTTTATAAAAAAAAATTACATCTCGCTAATTGAGTTGGCGAGAAATGCATAGCTTGGTCAGCTTGCCAACTGACTTGGCAGATTGCATTGTCAACTAAGATGACGATTTGTCCCTCATTTTGAAAATATATCAAACTTTTTTCTGAAAATACTATTTTATCTAAAAATTTCCTACCATATGATTTTTTTTTATATAAAAGTATATAAAAATTAAATGAATTTACTAACAAATAACTTATAATTTTCTATTTATTATTATATATAATATAACTTATATTATATATAATATATATATATATATAACTAATCGGACCGGTCCGGCCCGACCGTGAACCAGTTCGGATCTAGACCGGTTCGCCCCGGTCCTTCTCCTGAATGGGTCATGGGTCCGGACTGGATCCGTAAAAATTATGACCGGACCGGACCGTTCCGACCTACCTCTCCTCTCGTGTTGACCCCGTCCGAACCCACCCGGTCAACTTGGCCCGCGGCCCGGTCCGGCCGGCCCAATACACAGCATAACACAAATATATAAGCAAACATTAATCAAACAAAGCTTCATGTTTCATGTACTTGATTTATTATTTCACAGGAAATCTGAAAAAAAAAACAAGTCAACTTTAGTACAAGGTCAAAGAAGCAGTGTCGACTATCGATCATTAGTATTGGTTGATCACCTGGCCTGCCAAATTGTTTACTTGATGCATGATGGTGTCCGGTTGCTTTAGGTTCGATTGTCATCATTTGGTGAACAGCAACTGCATCTTCTGCTTTAATTTGATGTAGACATGCATGTAAGTGGGTAATTTTACATAACACGTAGAAAATAATCATCAAAATAAATTAATACTTAGAATAATCAGGGCCGGTCCTAGCCAGAACAGTCAGGACGGTTGTCATGAATCCCATGTACTAGGAGGACAAAAAAAAAAAAAACAATTTTAATACATAAATAATTTTGTACCGAAAATAGAACTAGCATATACTATGGATTCTTTTTATCACAAAAAAATTGTTGTGTAGTTATTATTATGTTAGATTTGTACACAAGAAATTTTTAGGTCAAATTTTGGATGTGTTGAGCAACATATAAATTTTTAGATAATTCAATAAAAAGAAAAGTTTAGTCCCACATTGGATATATGAGAGCATTTATTTTTGTTTAAAGTATTTTACCTACTTTATTGGATAAGTGAATTCTGTAGGAGATGGATTAAATCTCATCCAACCCGCGAGCACGTTTACGCACCGCAGATCATATCACAGGAGTATAAATGTATTTTTTCAACTCCTTTTTTTTTCGGTTTTGTTGGTTACTGACGTAATTTCGCTATGGCATTAATGGAATAAGAATTATGGAATCGATCCAGAAGATATGGTTAAAAAGATTTATTCTAATTTTTTTTTTTTCCATCTTCTAGTTCGAAAATACATTCACATAGAAGAAGAAGAAATACCTTTCAGAACCAAAAACCATTTTCCTCCACCAAATATCATCTTCGGACAGGCTGTGATTGTTCGTTACATTTGCCACCGGATACACGGTGTAACATATCACACGATTCGTTATATCTCGGAAATAGATCGTCAGAAATCTACTGCATTGTTCGTGGGAGATGAAATTGTATTCCCAGGACAATGTTATAACGGTGTCCTGGAATCTTTTACTCTTATGAGTTCCTGATTAGTTGCTTAGACTCCTAATGCAAGAAAATGGCTGATTAGTTGCTTAGACCCATAGCAGGAAGTAGATTGCTGCTTTCATACAAAAAGCTCCCGAGATTGGGTGAGTAGCTCACTGAAGTTGATGATGAATATTTTTGGGTTCCATGGAAATTTAATTCCAACATGCATTTCCTAGAACTTTAGGAGCAAGATCGATCGGTTATAATAGTTTATGAACAAAATATCTATTTTTCCGAAGAAGACAAATTTGTTATACATAAATACAAAAATTATACCTATGATCAAGTTCCGATTACAAAATAGTTAGGTCATCAGGTGTCCATAATATCTATGTCAGCTTGTATATTTCTTTGTACGGTAAAATTAGTGAGATAAATATTCTAAAAAATTCGTTGGATATATATGACAAGTGGATTAATCTTCTATCTTCCATAATATAACGAGACTTCAAAACGGTTCAAAAGTGAGCCGTCTAGATCGTATGTATATATATCATCAATTAATTATTTTTAGAAAAATTAATTTTACATAAAATATTATTGAATTTTTTTAAAATATGTTATAAGTAAAACTACAAGAATTCAAACTCAGCCAACCAGAAAGAATACCTATCACCTTAACCACATGAGTTACAAGAGATTTTTCTTTATAATTAGATAATATAAACAAATATATCCACAACTAATTATAATTAAAATATAATCAAATATATAACAAATTCTAATTAAAATATAAAAATATATATAATAAATTTTAAATTAAATATATATTTAAATAATTTTATATTAATAACAGAAGGAAAAAAAACTGTACGTGCAACACACGTGAGTTTACTAGTATATATAGGGTCTAGAAATAGAGTTCGCCTACAGAAACTCATATAAGAACTCAAATAAGAACTTCCAATAGGATGATGACACATGCACGATTTTTTTCTTCCATTTAAGACCTTGAGTTTTTTCGATTCAGATCCTTAGAAAAATTACTGGTTGAGATCAATATAATCCAACAGCTTATCAGTGACGACTTTCTTTCAAAAAAATAGAAACTCACGAGTTTCTCTAGGAGAATTGATAAAAATATAACTCTCGTAATAATCTCGTAACTAGAATCCCGCATAGGAAGTCCTCTCTCTCTTTCTCTCTCTCTCTCTCTCTCTCTCAGGCTCATTCTAGAGGCTACAACTCAGCCTGAAGGCTTACAACCAATCTATCCCGAAGGTCTATATATACAATCGAAGCTAACTCAAACACGCCCTCCAACTTGGCGATCCAGTCCATCACCTTATCAGGTACGGTCCTTCCTTCGAACTTTGGAGGGTTCAACTTCAGAAATTCGGCACCCCTAAAGGTAGACTTCCTGGCCGCTTGTCGAGACTCATCAGTTTCTGCTAAGCCTTCCCCCAGAGGCGCAGTCGCAGTTGTCACAGGTGTCGCTATCACGCCCCAGAACCAAATTACTAGAAAGCGGGACAGACAAGACCAGCTACGTATACATAGAGCACTCCGGTATTCCGCATATATGGTAAAGCTGTAAGACATGAGGGGTCACTACTATAAACCAGCAGTCAAGCCTAGATCCAACAACCCTAGTGTCTCAATCACAAGAACAACATGAATAATAACAAGATGTAAGATCATCTGAGATATAATAGTAAAACGTCCTAAACTATAATATACAGATGATTATGAAGCTAGCGAATACAAAATGAATAGATTAGCCAGAATCTAAGTCATACATGATCAACCCTAGGATATGTCAACCATGCAAATGCCTGTAGGCGAACCGATCAAACCAAAATACGAGCTAAACACGTGCTCGGTGGCTAAACGCCCACAAATAGAATGTACATCAGGGTAAAAAAGTAAGAAAACATACTCAAGCGGTTTGGTTCTCCTGGTGGCCACCATCCTCAGAAAAGTATGAAAGATCCTTCGGTGCTGCTACTAGATCTGGCCATACAAAACCAGTGGGGTCAGACCCCCAAATAGCAAGTATCACAAAGAAAGCCAATCTAGGAACTTAAACTAACAACACAAACAATACAATTACTGGAAAGTAAAAATTGAATATAAAGGATCTCTGGATAATAAATACTATAAAATCTGCCATGAGACATATCCTTAGTTGATAATCAATAGAGTAACAAGTGCAGAAAATAAAAGTGTGGTCATGTAAAGTCTAGAATGTCCATCATCCATAAATTACGATAAATCATATAAGTACGGCCTAATTCTTTAGCTAAATAGGGTTATCACAATCATAATTACTAATAATGATAATGCAACACGAATCTAGAGTTCCTTCTGATCGCATGTCCCTACAGTCTGTCCGGGATATCCATACACAAAACCAACTGGATACTCCTCAAGATACGCCAAAATATAAACCATTGGATACTCCTCAAGATAATAGTATGCATAATCGGGACTGCATAAAATCTAGAAAAATCCCTAGAGATGTACTAAGTGAATCTCTAGTTATTTAACACCTAGCAGTTTCTGGTATGAATCCGGGTGTGACATTCCGCAGAATCTAACCTAGACATGATGCAAACAAGTCAAGTTCTAATAATAGTATAAACAAGTTTAATATACATTGCACATAAGGACTCGTGTATGCCAAGATAATAATCAAGCCACGTGAAACCAAGTGAAGCCAGTAAAGCCAAGTGAAGCCATGTCAATCCAGGTGAAGCCCGGTAAAGCCCTGTAAAACCAGATAAAGGCATGTACAACCATGTGAATCCATGTCCAACCAGATAAAACCAAGTCAAGCCATGTCCGATGAAGCCATGTAAATTCAAGTCCAGTTAATCATGCCATCACATGTAGCCGGGCAAAGCCGGGCGAAATCGAGTAAAGCCAAGTCAAGTCATGTTATCTGAAGCCATGTAAGTTCATGTCAAAGATCAGGTCAAGTCATCGCAGGTCCAAGCAAAAGCCATACGTTTCAACATGAAATCACAAAAAACCAAGAATTCCTAAAGAAATTGCATGATATGTATACCGTCGGTACTGTAGTACCTCAAATCCCGATCCGATCGGGACGAGCACTATGTAATTGGGCTTGTGGCTAGTCCGTCTGAGTCGTAACTTAGATCTCCGCATCTTCTTGCCACGGACGAAATACGATGATCCTTTTCAATTCATGGAAAGGCCTCTATTGAAACGAGTCCAATAGTTTTCGTGTTTTGGTTGCTTGGTTTTCTTGATTGCCGCTTTGGGATTTTGATTTGGTGTTGCTTTCGATTTGCTTGGTTTTCACTGCTGGTTTTATCGTTTGGAGCTTGGATTTTTGGGGAGTTCGGCAAGGAAAGATAGGCAAGATTTCTAACTCGGTGCTTGTGCTATTTCAGGTCCGCGTAATTGACGTTTGATCGTCGCTAGCGGGATTCCTAGTTTCAGCCTCTTTTCCTTAACCAGTGAGTGGTTTGGTCCCTTCTTTCCTACTTTTTCATGCCAACATCTCTAAGTTTCAATCGTTCACTCGATGATGCCCGGTTGGACGCCTAGGAAATCCTTAGCCACAGGCATGCCAGCCACTAAGAAAGGAACATGGGATTTGTAGACTAAATTTATTATATGCTTGCACACCTTATAATTTGAGCTTGTTTATAAGGAAGAGTTGGTTGTTGGTGGCGGCCTGGTGCCTCGGATAGAGTTGGACTTATGGGATAACTGAATCGGAACACCGCTTGAGAAAATATGAACTGTTGCATGAGATATATATATGTTGCTGCTTAACTTCTTCTGTTTAATTCGATGCATTGTATGTAATATGAATTATTTCATGCATTTGCATGGTCTGGGACAACTTGTGCACATGGTTTGGCATTTCCTCTAAACGGCTTTCCGGGGCACTGGAACCGTATCGATCCGGAGAGAAATATTTGATTCGTGCTCGTCACGATGCATAGCGGGACCTCCAGCAGGGCTTGCTACTCGGGCTGATATGGCACACCGCTAAGCTTGAAATATGTCCCTAAGGTGTCGACCACACCAATGATCGCATAGAATAGAACGCATGCTAACTTATTATCTTGTACAGATGGTAAGTATACTTGTGTTTCGTTTCAGGGAAGGCGTGCATCGATTGAGTAAGCAGTCAGTGTACTGGTTGGATTCAATGCTATTTTTATTCCTATCAAATCATACAACTGATATGAATTGATTTCACTTGCTTCCTTATAGAAGCTATCTTAATGCATGCTCGCCCCTAACAAGCTAGTATCAATTTAGTCGAGTGGGTTCATCCCGCTCACCAGTACAAGTTAAGTACTGACCCACGTTGTGGGCAACTATTTCAGGCAATCAGACGGTGCAACGCTAGTGCGTTAGCGAGGAGGCGTTAGGAGCACCTCTATTTTGAAGTATAGCTGGAGTCAGTTCATTTTGGAGGCATGGACTTCAATCTATACAAGGGCGTAATGTGCAAACGACGTGGACTATCTGACGGAGCGCGTCCTGCATTTTGAGTTATCTTTTGTAATGTAATTTAATAGCCGAGAAGGCGCATCAATGTAAACTCTATGTAAATTACTCTGAATTATCAATGAAAAAGCATGTTTCTTCCGCATTTGTGTTCAAATATCTGTGAATGTGTTTTATCAATTGTGTTTCAAAATGGGTTCCTAAAACTGCAAGTTCTTGCCTTGTGCGAGCGCAACTCCAGGCTCGCACGGCATCACGCCCCTAGCGAGGACGAATCGGTTCCGTAAAGGATCCGGCGAGGACGAATGACCCTTTCGGGATTGGGGCGTGACATATTGGTATCAGAGCACGGCTGTACTTCCTTGGGATTTCAAAAGAATATAAAGGAGTTTGATGCGCCTCTCAATTGAGTTGCGTTCGGCGTCCGCTGCATCAGATGAGTCGCCTATACAATGAGCCCGTAGATATAAAATCTATCGATTTTGGAGTGTTAACAAGCTACTCTCTTTTGTAGCAATGACTAAGAAAAACACTGCCGCTGCAAACAGTGCTCAGCCTATTCGGAGCGATCCGACAAGTTCTGGAGAATCCGGAGGAGCGGGTTCGAACGGGATGTCTGAACGGCTTATGCACCTCATGGAGGCGCAGCAACAACAAGCTGTTACTCAGCAGGCAAATATTCAGACACAATTTGCTGCTCAACAAAAGCAGATGGATACTATGATGCAACTGATTGCATCATTGGTACCCAACAACGGGGGAGCGACAGCAACGCCGCCGGCTGTGGCGGTAGAGGATGAGTCGGAAGAGACGCAGCCTTCAGCTAGGAACACCTCCCGAGCAGCGGAGTTCACAAAGATGCATCCACCAAAGTTTAAAGGACGAGCGAAACCGGACGTTGTGTTGGGATGGATTGCTAAGCTGGAGGGACTCTTCAACCTGGTTGGCATCCGGGGATCCAAGCGAGTAGCCTGTGTATTGGTTCAGCTGGAACTGCGTGCGCATGATTGGTGGGAGACAACGAAGCAAGGGATTTACAATGCCAATCCCAACTGCAAAATCACTTGTGAAATGTTCAAATCAGCCTTCATTGAACAATACATTCCCAGGGCCGTGCGACAACAAAAGGAAGACGACTTCAGCAATCTGGTGCAAGAAAGTTTGTCTGTGGATGATTATGATTCGGTGTTCGCTAAGCTGGCCAAGTTTGCGGGGCACTTTCTGCCTAACCAGCAGGCGTGGTGCTATCGCTTTCAAAAAGGTTTGAATGATGAGTTGCGTAGGGATGTCATCAATCAAAAATGTCAAACCTACAAGGAATGCTACGAAGCAGCCCTGGGCAGCGAGCGTATCTTTGGACGCTGTCCCCGAAAGGCAGAAGTGCAAACCCCCCGTACCAACAACAATAAACGACCTCAGGAAACAGGAGGGCCTGGAGCACAAAAGCGTCCGCACATGTCTGATCACAAAGGTCAATCCCAGGCACCGAACTGTACCAGGTGCGGCAAATCAGGGCATCGAGTAAACGAATGTCGGGTTACTGGATGTTTCAAATGTGGTCGTCTGGGCCATAAATAATTTAACTGTCGAGAGGGCAAGCCGAATCAAAACAACGAGAATAATCAGAATAAAGGGCCTCCAGCGAGTGATGCCAATGTTGTGCTAGTAAACCCGCAACGTCAGGGTGCTCAAGGCCGAGTCTATGCCTTGACTCGGGATGAGGCATCTGTCTCTGAAACGGTCGTGACAGATACATTACTTTTAAGAGAACTGCCCGCTAGAGTCTTATTCGATTCAGGTGCTACGCATAGTTTCATATCTGCTGATTTTACTGTTGAGCATAAATTAGCTTCTACTCCCTTAACTATGAATCTCTGCGTAAGCACACCTTCGGGAGTCGTTATGCCCGTCCATGCGATCTTTAGGAATGGTTATATTTGCATCGGAGGACGGAAGCTTTCCTTAGATGTCATTGTACTAGACATTAAGGATTACGATATTATTCTCGGGATGGATTGGTTGGGTGCTTGCCATGCAATAATCGAGTGCGCGGAGAAGCGAGTCATATTTCGTCTACCCGGCGAGGCAGACTTCTACTATTCGTGCAGCGCTGCACCGAAGACGGCAATGGTGATATCAGCAATTTCGGCTAGGCGTATGCTGCATTCGGGTTGTGAAGGGTACTTAGCTTCAGTTCGAGACACCCAGCAGGAAAGTGCAAATGCAGCTCAGGCTGATGTTATAGCAGATTTCCTCGACGTGTTCCCCGATGAGCTGCCTGGAATGCCTCCTGATCGTGAGATCGAATTCAGCATCGACACATTTTCGGATGCGCGACCGATATCAAAGGCACCTTATCGAATGGCCCCAGCAGAGCTGAAAGAACTTAAGGTTCAGTTACAAGATCTATTGGACCGAGGATACATACGTCCAAGCGTTTCTTCGTGGGGTGCTCCGGTACTGTTTGTCATGACCCAATTCCGTAGAATCAATTGAGGCGTCCCCCGAATCGTGACCGCCGTGCGGGCCTGGGGTTGCGCCCGCACAAGGCTTTAATGATTTGCATAGCAAGCACATAGTCAGAGTACGCAGATAAATTGAATTTAAAACATGGAAAAGTTCTCTTTATTGATAATGAACATCTATTACAAACTCCTGAACGAGTCAGCTAATATGCCGCACGGGCTTACAAAAGTGTTGGCTCAAAATGAGATAGCAGTCCTGTACATTATATCCCTTTATAAACTCAAAATGATAAAGACCTCCAGGCTGGAGGATTGCTTTGCCACGGAGCTGCATTTGTGTATGAAGAGTTGCAGCTTCGGACTTCAAAATGCTTCAGGAGGCGGGTGAAGATGCGCCAACAGCTGGACTGGATCGGGAAGATGACTTCGGCTCCTCGCTCGGTTCGCCTTGGTGCGGAGAACCTATTTCAACGAGGGTCAGCATATCGAAACATGCTGGTGAAGGCGAGCTAGCCTGACTATACCAATCAACACGTTGTTTTAATGAAGCATGCATATTTGTGGGTTTCTATCTTGTCTTAGTTCATTTACAAGTAAGCAGCATATAGAATTTACTGAAATGAACGTGCCACCGTTCGGTGGATTTTTACCTGCCCGTCTGAATTACCTGCACAATACTTACCATGCCTTCCCTGCCACGAAGACACAAGTTAGTTTGTAACAGGTTTAAATATACACGATGATCACTGGCATGGTTGCCATAGTGGACGTAGCCGAGGACAAGGATAGCATGCTACGAGAGAACACGATTGCGCTGCAAGCTATCCGGTCCCGAACACGACGACTACACACGAGTTCCGCCCGGATCGGATCGGTGCCAGTGTCCCAGCGACCGTCCGCAGAACCAATACCTTGTGCACAAGTTGTCCATGATCGAACACGATTGAACAAGTTAACAAGTCATGCATTTGAGGCAACACGAGTGCAAGAACATGAGTACACGACAAGCAGTATTGCATGATTTATTTTGTATAGCCTCCCTGAACAATTATGCATATACAAGATGTGATCTATACTTAGCACGGTTATAGAACATTTGTACGAACAAGTATACCATAAGATAACAGTTCACATGTTTGGTTGACAAGCATAATAACCAAGTCTATTCTTTTTTATCTTGGTTTCTTTTATTATTACTTGGTATCGTTTGATCGGGGCAAAGAAGATTGCAGATTTATTAGATGTGAAGCTTGGAAGCAGGGCTAGCTAATCGGGTTGGTAGCCACTCACTTAGATTGATGGAAGGAGAAGGAAAGAGGCGCTTCACGACTCCGCTCGCAAGCCGCCTACTGCTCGTTCACTTGCGCACGAACAGATCGATTAATACTTCATCCTCTCTTTCCAATCTCGGAATAGAAGTGCAAGTCAATGAACGAAAATAATGAAAACCATCGAAATCGTTCAAGGAAAACAAGCAAATCCCAAAACCAACTCAAAGCACGAAAGCAACAAGCGACATCGAAAATCGAGGCAATAAAAGATAGCAGCGGAGAGGTCCCTCCTGACTCTGCCACTAAGTCGATCCTTGGGGCACGGTCCACTGAATATGGGAATCGATTCCGAAAAAACAAATCCATAACGAGGACGAGTTCTTAATTCAATCTATCCTGATCGAACGATACCGTCTTGTGTTTCTTAGCCGCGATCTCCGCACCGGGAGAACGGGGCGCTACACTATTCGTGAAAAAGAAGGATTGATCCATGCCGCTGTGTATTGACTACCGAGAATTAAATAAGGCGACCGTGCGAAATCAGTATCCTTTGCCAAGGATAGATGACTTGTTTGATCAACTGCAAGGTGCAACAGTTTTCTCTAAAGTTGATCTTAGGTCAGGGTATCACCAGTTGAAAATCAGACCAGAAGACATTCAAAAATATGCGTTCAGGACCCGTTACGGACACTATGAGTTTCTCATGATGTCGTTCGGCTTAACGAACCCCCCTGCAGCTTTCATGGATCTGATGAACCGCGTGTTTCGGCCGTACGTAGACAAGTTTGTCGTCGTATTCATCGACGACATTCTGATATATTCCAAGAACGCGGCGGAACACAAGGAACACCTGAAGATCGTGTTGCCGACATTACGAGAACATAAGTTGTTCGCTAAGCTCAGCAAGTGCGAGTTCTGGTTGACAGCGTGGCGTTCCTTGGTCATGTCGTCTCGGCAGAAGGCGTCGCCGTAGACCCGAAGAAAATAGAGGCGGTGGTGGACTGGAAACAACCTACGTCAGCCAGCGAAATTTGAAGCTTTCTTGGCCTAGCAGGGTACTACCGTAGGTTTGTGAAAGATTTCTCTAAACTGGCCTCGCCTTTGACTCGCCTTACTCAGAAAGGGATTGTATACAAATGGAGTGATAAATGCGAAGCCAGCTTTAGTGAACTTAAGCGGCGTCTTGTTTCAGCTCCGATTCTTGCACTTTCAGATGGGGTAGAGGAGTTTCAGATATACAGTGATGCTTCAGGACTCGGATTGGGATGTGTACTCATGCAACGGGACAAGGTAATATCGTACGCCTTCAGGCAACTGAAGCCGCACTAGAAAAACTACCCGACACACAATTTGGAATTGGCGGCGATTGTATTTGCATTGAAGTTGCGAAGGCATTATCTTTATGGTGTAGCTTGCAAAATTTTCACAGATCACAAAAGCCTCAAGTATCTATTCACCCAACAGGAATTGAACCTCCGGCAGCGGCGTTGGCTAGAACTTATTAAGGACTATGATCTAACGATCGCGTATACTCCGGGCAAGGGAAACGTCGTTGTTGATGCTCTGAGTTGAAAGCACGTTGGCTCGTTATCTATAAACAACTGTTTACTTCGAGATCTAGAGGCGATGGGTATCGATTTCCGAGTTCGGCATCAAGGTGTGCAGCTGGCACCACTCCATCTTGAACCGAGTTTACGTGATAGAATCAAGTCAGCTCAGGAGGGCGATCAGTTCCTAGCGAAGGTACGCAGATTGATCTCGGCGGGGAAGACGTCTGACTTTGTGGCAGGCGAAGATGGGGCCTTACAGATGAAAGGAAGGCTATGCGTCCC
Source organism: Iris macrosiphon (assembly GCA_036927795.1). NCBI lineage: Eukaryota > Viridiplantae > Streptophyta > Magnoliopsida > Asparagales > Iridaceae > Iris > Iris macrosiphon. The sequence continues at coordinate 152,942,135 of JAYESA010000018.1, read as the reverse complement.
TAGCGACCCTGAACTCCGAAGGGAAATTATGGCAGAAGCGCACTACGCGAAGTATTCTTTGCATCCGGGGAGCACTAAGATGTACAAGGACTTACGCGATATCTTTTGGTGGCAAGGTATGAAGCGGGATGTGGCGACCTTTGTGTCACAGTGCATGGCCTGTCAACAGGTGAAAGCTGAACATCAGAGGCCCGGCGGGGAGATGCAGAACCTCGCTATTCCCGAGTGGAAATGGGACAACATCACTATGAATTTCATTGTGGGATTTCCGAAGACGCCACGGGGGCACGATGCGATTTGGGTCATAGTTGATCGTTTGACCAAATCAGCCCATTTCTGCCAATAAAAGTTGCGTGGAGCGTCGATCGGTTAGCACAGATTTACATAGACGAGATTGTTCGATTACACGGGGTGCCTGCTTCTATCGTCTCTGACCGTGACGAACGTTTTTAACTCGTTTCTGGACTAGCCTACAGTCTGCTTTGGGAACCAAGCTACAGTTCAGTACCGCATACCACCCCCAGACTGATGGCCAAACAGAAAGGACAAATCAGATACTTGAAGATATGTTACGACTGTGTGCGATCGATTTAAAGACTAGTTGGGACACGCACCTTCCGTTGGCGGAGTTTGCGTACAACAACAGCTACCAATCGAGCATCCAGATGGCACCGTATGAAGCACTCTATGGACGCAAGTGTCGATCTCCAATCTTTTGGGATGAAGTCGGCGAGCGGCAGGTACTCGGGCCAGAGCTGGTGGAGCAGGCGGTCGAGAAAGTTTGCCTGATTTGGAAAAGACTCCGCACTGCGCAGAGCCGACAGAAAAGCTATGCCGATACTCATTATAGGCCCTTGGAGTTCATGGTCGGGGATTATGTCTTCTTGAAAGTGACGCCGATGCGTGGAGTGATGCGTTTCGGCGTGAAGGGCAAGTTGAGTCCCAAGTTTGTCGGCCCCTTTGAAATACTAGAACGGGTGGCAGCTGTGGCATACCGAATTGCACTACCTCCCGCCTTGGCTGGAGTGCACGACGTATTCCATGTTTCTCAACTTCGGAAGTATGTGCATGACTCAAGTCATGTAGTTAGCTTCGAACAGCTAGAATTATGCACGGATTTGTCATACTCGGAGGAGCCGATGCGGATTCTGGATCGTAAGGAAAAAAGTACTTCGTAACCGTACGATGTCCTTGGTTCGCGTGCTGTGGCAGAACCATACAGTTGGGGAATCAACTTGGGAGTTGGAATCGGAGATGAAGGAGAAGTATACTTCATTGTTCTTCGAGTCGGAGGTAGGCCTTGTTCTTAAGTTTCGGGTCAAAACTTTTTCTTAGTGGTATATTATGTAGTGCCTCAAATCCCGATCCGACCGGGACGAGCACTATGTAATTGGGCTCGTGGCTAGTCCGTCTGAGTCGTAACTTAGATCTCGGCATCTTCTTGCCATGGACGAAATGCGATGATCCTTTCCAATTCATGGAAAGGCCTCTATTGAAATGAGTCCAATAGTTTTTGAGTTTTGGTTGCTTGGTTTTCTTGATGCCGCTTTGGGATTTTGATTTAGTGTTGCTTTCGATTTCCTTGGTTTTCGCTGCTGGTTTTATCGTTTGGAGCTTGGATTTTTGGGAAGTTCGGCAAGGAAGGATAGGCAAGATTTCTAACTCGGTGCTTGTGCTGTTTCAGGTCCGCGTAACTGATGTTTGATCGTCGCTAGCGGGATTCCTAGTTTCAGCCTCTTTCCCTTAACCAGTGAGTGGTTTGGTCCCTTCTTTCCTACTTCTTCATGCCAACATCTCTAAGTTTTAATCGTTCACTCGATGATGCCCGGTTGAACGCCTAAGAAATTCTTAGCCACAGGCATGCCAGCCACTAAGAAAGGAACATGGGATTTGTAGACTAAATTTATCATATGCTTGCACACCTTATAATTTGAGCTTGTTTATAAGGAAGAGTTGGTTGTTGGTGGCGGCCTGGTGCCTCGGATAGAGTTGGACTTATGGGATAACTGAATCGGAACACCGCTTGAGAAAATATGAACTGTTGCATGAGATATATATATGTTGCTGCTTAACTTCTTCTGTTTAATTCGATGCATTGTATGTAATATAAATTATTTTATGCATTTGCATGATCTGGGACAACTTGTGCACAGGGTTTGGCATTTCCTCGAAACGGCTTTCCGGGGCACTGGAACCGTATCGATCCGGAGGGAAATATTTGATTCGTGCTCGTCACGATGCATAGCGGGACCTCCAGCAGGGCTTGCTACCCGGGCTGATAGGGCGCGCCGCTAAGCTTGAAATATGTCCCTAAGGTGTCGATCACACCAATGACCGCATATAATAGAACGCATGCTAACTTATTGTCTTGTACAGATGGTAAGTATACTTGTGTTTCGTTTCAGGGAAGGCGTGCATCAATTGAGTAAGCAGTCGATGTACTGGTTGGATTCAATGTTATTTTCATTCCTATCAAATCATGCAACTGATATGAATTGATTTCACTTGCTTCCTTATAGAAGCTATCTTAATGCATGCACGCCCCTAACAAGCTAGTGTCAATTTAGTCGAGTGGGTTCATCCCGCTCACCAGTACAAGTTAAGTACTGACCCACGTTGTGGGCAACTATTTCAGGCAATCAGACGGTGCAACGCTAGTGCGTTAGCGAGTAGGCGTTAGGAGCACCTCTATTTTGAAGTATAGCTGGAGTCAGTTCATTTTGGAGGCATGGACTTCAATCTATACAAGGGCGTAATGTGCAAACGACGTGGACTATCTGACGGAGCGCGCCCTGCATTTTGAGTTATCTTTTGTAATATAATTCAATAGCCGAGAAGGCGCATCAATGTAAACTCTATGTAAATTACTTTGAATTATCAATGAAAAAGCATGTTTCTTCCGCATTTGTGTTCAAATCTCTGTGAATGTGTTTTATCAATTGTGTTTCAAAATGGGTTCCTAAAACTGCAAGTTCTTGCCTTGTGCGAGCACAAACCCAGGCTCGCACGACATCACGCCCCTAGCGAGGACGAATCGGTTCCGTAAAGGATCCGGCGAGGACGAATGGCCCTTTCGGGATCGGGGCGTGACAGGTACAGTCTAATACACCGTCGGTACACAGGTCTAGAGATAAGAAAAATACAGCAAGTTTTGAATTCCAATAAATCAGTATACCAACGGTATATTGTACTATACAATCGGTATAATATAGTATACCGTCGGTATGCTGTTTCAAGTAGACAAAGTTACTGGAAAACAAAGTTCCACAAATCGGTATAACTTCGGCACAGCCCAGTATGCCATCGGTATGCCAGCCAAGATAATTATCTAACAATGTTGTCAAGATAGGTATACCATCGACACAACCCAGTACACTGTCAGTATGCCGATAGGGTTCACACAAAAATATTTAGAAATCAAGTCGGTTAAAATCGGTATACCGTCGATACACTGTAGTATACCGTCGGTATGCCGGTTTCCAAGAATAATCATGGTTAAAGTCAGGTCAAGTCTGATTTTCGGAATCCAAATCAAATCATGAAAATTATTAGAACCAAGTCTAACAAGAAGTCAAGTATATGTAAGTCTCATATCACAATATGGACTAAATCTCACGGTCACAACTCCGGTACCGTTTTCGTTACCGAGTTACCAAAAAGGGACAGAACAAGATTCTTCCAGAATTCAAAACCGAGACGGTTACTAGCCTAAAAATCATGATATGAAAAATTATAAAAAAATAAGTCTGAGCTAAAAAGCAATAACCAAGCTCCAGGAAAGTAAAATGACTGAAAGTAAAAGAAGTTCACGAAATCTGCAAGATGTACTTGCCTAACAAGACCGTAGTCAAACTCACCTAAAAATTTACACTAAGTAAACACGTGAAGCTAGCATTACTATTATGTGATCTTTCTAGTTGTCTAGTTTCTTTTTAACAATTCATGCAAAGAAAACATAAACGGTAGATAGACTACACATATGGTAAATCTTACCCATGACCGAGCAATTATCTCTGCAGCAGACACACAAGTTATCAATAATTTGCATATATGTATATAACTCATGCATATGTGTTGGCATCAAGTGTCAAGTATACATAGAAGGTAAATCTTGCATGCGACCTAACTATAAGATGGTCCATGAAAAAATCCATGATTAGTAGCGGTGTTATCATGGCCCAGCACTACACCAAAGATATGCTAAATGACTGTTTTGACACGTGAACCAGCTAACTAATAGACATAAACACCCGCCTAATAGCGATGACTTTATTGCCTCAGGGTGTTTCGATTAGCATCTCCCAGGCCGAACGATTCCCAGTGCCCCAGGATACCACTCGAGAGACCGGATACCTTGTGCACAAGTTGTCTGAGACCGATACGATGAAAAGCATTCTATCAGACTAAAAAAATTCTATCGAAACAATTTGAACAATATGCATTATCACATTTCTATAGAGCCTTAGCTCTTCAATAAGCAATCTGTCATATTTGATTCGATTCAAGCGATAAGGGTCAAGCATCAATTCTCTGAACAAGTTCAATGACAAATTCTAAGTTTCAAGTAGTAGTTTTTTTTATATAAAGAAGTAAGATAGAAGTTCTACAAATATAGCATGTCAATTCTCTCTTTTTATTTTATCTTGTTATGCTGATATCATTGAGCAAAGGATCATGCAACTGAGTGAACTAGAATTTTTTTTTTATTAAGGCGTGCAGACGAAATGATTCATCGAAGGGCCAAAACCACTCATCGAACAATCAACACGAGAGATGGGGAAGCCTTACACAGCGATCACTTCTTTGTTATGCATCCTGAAATTATAACAACAGTTGGTTAGCATCATTCGATCTCTTTCTCTTACGATTCAAAAAGAATGTGCAAGCGAGAAAAGTGAATCATGAAAACCAAATCATCAAAAGCAAGACAAAACATAAAGCAACACAAACCAAGAAGCAAAATATCCAACGAAAACTCTTGGACTCATTTCAATAAAAGTCGTTCCATCAATTGGAAGGGTTAATTGTATTTCGTCCGTGCTTGATTTGGCGGTAAGGTTTCTGCGAGACTCGATTCTCATCCGAGTCAAAGTTACAAGTATTCCATTAGTGAAGCGGTGGAGGCGGACATTACACCCGCTAGCTAGATATTCTGGACATTAGCTTTCTTTTACATGATTGTATATATTCAGGCTGCAGCTGAAATACGATGATGTATTCTTGACACTGTACTAGCTTTCCATTTTGTATAGCTAGTTTTTTTAATCATTTTGATAGAATGACGGGGACGCCTTACTGCTTTATTTTATATGCTCATTATTTGCAGCTTCTTGGTTGATTGATTGAGACATAGATTCTCTGTGAGACCATAAGAGACTTTATTGAAGTATGCACCACATTGTCTAGTGACAGCCGTGATCGCTGTATGACGTTCTATACCTTGTATGTTGGTAGCTAGCCATGTCCGTCCCCGTATTTATCCAGTATTTTGGGAGCGGGACGTGACATCCTTAAGGAGATCGTGCGGGTCTTATGTCGCGTGAATGGGTCTCGCTCAGGGGAGGGATTATGGCGCCAGCAGTGGGATCCTTTTATTGGTAAAATTAGTAGGTTTTCAAGAAATTTGTGAATTATATGAGTTAGTTTAGAGCTAGGATTTGGTTGGATGTTGATTGTGGGAGAAGACAAGTGATGATGCAAAAAAAAAAAAAAAAAGAGACTTAGTTATTCCAAGGACATGAGTCAAACTTTATGGACATGTTGGCACTAACTTGATTTTGTCTTATTCTACTATATTTTGGAATGTCGTAGCTGTGTCAAAATATAACATGTGTCCTGGTACGTTTTGACATGTCACAATATAACACGTGTTTTAATGCATTTTGGAGTGTCTATCGTGAAAAAGACGCTCATTTTTAAGATTAGAGGTACTTTAATTGCAATTCACTCTAATTTAGTATAAACTGAAGTTGAGCCTTGTAGAGGGAGGGATATAATTTTGACTGGAGATGGGTTTGTTTAACTTTACTGGTACCAACACTATAGCAACTAAGAGTGAAGTGAAAAGATTGCATGCACAGTATTTTTCAAATACACTTTTGCTCTTCTCACATCTTTTGTGAGGGCAATCGAGCTGCAGATGTTTTGGCAAATCATGGAATTAATTATTCAAGTTTCATATGGTGGAACTTACCTACGAATTCTAGTATGCCTTTTTGTAGTTATGACTTGTTGAGTCTTCCTAATTTTTTTCTTAGCTTCAGGTCTAGTAAAAGTTTATAGATTTTTATTGTTTTTTCTAACAAGTAAAGTTTATAGATACCGTGATCCATTTTTGACAACTTTATATTTTAAACATTCAAAATAGATAACTTGATACCATCAACTATTAAATTTTTTTAATTACAAATCATGAAGAAAAATAAAATTCGAAAATACTCCTGAACACGCCCCCTCCCCCCCCCCCTCGCGTCTCGTCCGTCACGCGCAGCCCGCGTCCCACTACCCCCCGGCCATCCCCTCCCCCCCCTCCCCAATTGGGGAGCGATGGCGGCAGCAGTGGGCGCAGTAGCGACAGCAAGCGGGACGACGCGTGCAAGCAAGGCGCGAGCAGGCCAAGCGCGTGCCGCTGCGAGGGAGGGGGGGTTTGGCCGGGGAGGAGGGTTGGCGCGGTTGCACGCGGCCGCGGGTGAGGCACAAGGGAGGGAGGGGGGGTGGGTCGGTGAGGAGGGTTGGCGCGGCTGCGCGCGGCCGTGGGTGAGGTGAGGTGCGAGAGAAGGGGGGGGGGGGGGGGGAGGGTTGTGCATTTTTTGTATTTTTATTTTCAGAATATTATGTTATCTATTTTGAAAGTTTATGTTATCAAGTTGTCAAAGATGGATAGTTGATGATATCAAGTTACAAATTAGCGCACACACACAAAAAAAAAAAAAAAAAAAAAAGAGTAAAAGAAAGGGGGTAGGTTGTTGATTGCTTAAAGAGTAAGTTAATCATGACCTTAGGTCAACGAAATTTGAATGCAAAGTTGAAAACGATTGAATGGTGATTGTTTATATACGGTGGATTCGGCCTAAACACTAGACATATCACATGGAATGGCATAAAATTACGAGTCAAATATAAAAGTCATGTTCTAACCTTGGAACCTGCAAGTCAAGTTGTGTATTAGATCGGATCGACCTGAATCGTGGTTCGATTTGATCGGGTTTGATCGAGTTCTAGTCGGTCTGGATTCAACCCGGTGGAGAGGACGGATTGGACCGGTCCGGTCCGGTCCGGTTCGGTTTGGTTCGGTCGGATTGGCATCCGATTCCGTCCAGAATCGTGACCCGGTCCGCGGTGGAACGGGTTGAACCGATCTGAGTCCTGACTGGTTGACGGTCGGGCCGGACTGACTCAAATTTTTTTTTTAAATTTACGTTTATTTATATATAATCTATATGATATAACTTATATGTTAATAAATTCAAGTTAAAATTTATAGGTTTTTGTTACTAAATTAATTTTGTATAATTTAAAATTTATAAGTTATTTGTTAGATTTTTTTTTTTTCTATAATTTATGTAAAAAATTATATAAACATTAAGTAAAAAAAAATTATTTGATTTCTTTATATCAATATTTATATAACTTTAAGTATAAGTATAAGTTAAAATATAAATATTTAGAAGTAGAAATTTTTTTTTTTGAATTTTTTTTTAATAACTTATAAAAAAATGGTGTAAATCTTTTTTTTTTAATTTAAATATAAATTTATAACTTAAAATTTAAAGAAGTTATTTATATAGAAAAAATAAGTTAAATGTAAACAACTAAGAACATTAAGAAAAACCTTAATTTTTTTATTAATTTTAGTAAAATTATAAATGTATTATTACATTAAGTAAAAAAAAAAACTTGTAAATAATATTTTATTTGCGTAAAGCTTGTAAAAAAAATGTACAAGTCTTTTAAAAAATAATCATCGTCCGTCGTCCGTCTTTTTTTGAAGTTTATTGCTCAGCTCCTCCTTCACTAGCATTATCCATAGTAAGATATTGAAAGTCCATCTCTGCGATATCGGCACTTTTATCTCTTGAGTCTTGAGTTCTTTTTTCAGCACGGGTCCAATCATGAACGCAGACACAAGCTTCCAAAATATCTGACAGCAATCGACCCCTCTTCTTGCTTAGCATCATTGAACCTGCACTAAAACAAGATTTCGATGCTACCGTGGACACCGGGACCATTAGAATATCATGTGCTATAGAAGAAAGTATATGATAAGTTTTTCTGTCTCTTCCACCATTCTAAAATTGAATAATAAGATGAAGAGTCATCTTCATCTTCTACAAAAGAATTTAGATATAAGAACAATTCTTGAGTGGGTTGGAATTGCAGTACACTTTTAGCATATGATAATTTAGACAACAAATCAGAACTACTACCTTAAACAGTTTTACCAAGTCGGGTGGATACAACTCTTTCTTCGTATAAAAAAAATAAACTATCTAAAATATCCTTAATTTTTACTACGTAAACTCTCATATTATCTTCAAATTCGTCTGATAAAATAAATACACCATCTAATTTAATCTTGGGATCAAAAATCGAAACCAAACAATATAGAAGACGTATATTACCCTAATATTTTTTAAATTTGGCTTCTATTTTAGAAACCACATAATCAAAACCAGGGACATTTCTATATCTAGAAAATAAATGAGACATGTTAAGAATTTCTGTTAAAGCTAAAGGAGAAGTTGAATAATAAGCTTCAAATAGAATGGTTGTAGCATTGTAAAATAATCATAAGAAATCAAAAATAGAATTAGCAATTAACCAATCATTCTTAGTTACTTGATAATCAAAACTATGATTAGCATTACAATAATGTGTAATAACATCTTTAAACTCCATGGAAGATTTTAATATTAAATAAGTAGAGTTTCGTCTATGTGGTGCTTCCTTAACAAATAGCTTAAAAGTAACACCATATTGTGTACATAAAATTTTAAAAGCTTGTTGTCTACTTGCATAAGTGTTCAAACTTTGTAAACATAATCTAACATTTTCTAAATTTAGTTGAAAGAATTAAAGACATTTTTGTACAATCAAATTAATAATATGACATGACATCTAACATGAAAAAGTCTTACCTTCTAACATAGGCATAAATTGTGTTTTCAAAACATTAATAGAAGAAGTGTTATCACTAGCATTATCAAAAGAAATAAAAAATATTTTATTATGAATTTTATATTCATGCACAAATTGTATTATAGCTAGCGCAACCGATTACAACGCCGGTATGTAAAAATTCTAAAGACCTTAGACAAATGATGCATTTTTGCAACATCCATCTTTGATCTATATAATGTGTCGTGATACAAATATAAGCATAATTTTGCTTAGTAGTCCATATAATAGAAATTAGAGCTAATTTACTAACATGCATATAACTTTCTTTCAAAGCAGACTTATCTTTTTGAAAAAAATTCAGAACTTCAGCTCTAGCAGTAGATCTAGAAACTTTAGTAAAACAATGATTAAGGATATTACTTGCATAATTATAATAAAAATTACTCTCACCAAACATAAATGGTTGTTCATCACAAATAATATATCTTGCTAACTCAGTCTTGTTACGAGCATACGAATAAGTAAAGTTACATATAGAAGATCCTTGACCACCGGTACTTAGCTGTGTTTGTTTAGCCTGCAGTGTGTCTTTGCCATATCAACTTTCGTAGTGTCTTTTTAAAGTATCGGTGCAATCATTTTTTTTTCCATTTGTAAACCCTCTCACATTTTTTTACATTCCACCGCATTAGATATTAGTTTTTGATCTTTTGGATCTAAAATCGTTGCGCCCTCACTATCAGTGACAAATTTTTTTGTAAAGAATTCCATAAAAATAAATTATTTTTTATTGTCAACATTTGTAGTCGTAGTCATACTTCTAATTTCAGGAGGTGACATTTATGTCGGTGGCACATAATAAAAAATATGATTATTATCAAATATATTATTATAATAATTATAATTTTTAAAAGGTTGGTTTGAACCTTGTCCATCCATATTTAAAAAAAAAAATTAGAGCAAAATTATTTACTTCTTTACAAAGAGAGAGAGAGAGAGAGAGAGAGATTGGAAAGAAAAATCACAAATCAAGAAAAAAATATTTTGTAATATTAAAGTTACTTGTCATGTCTGCTAGCAGTCTCCAAAAAAAAATTGCAAGAAAATTTGTTGAGAGGGAAGAAGTTGGACTCCAATAATTACTTTCCTTCTAAACTTTGTAATTACCTTGCTTCTAAACTTGTAAGAGAGGGAAAAAAAATGTAAGAGGGAAGAAATTGTGTTGTGTTTATTTTTCATGAAATATGGACTATTTATAAGAAATTTTTTGGGACCAAATGACTTCAAATACCTTCAAAAAAGAGTCGTTATAATGGATATTTTGGTCATTTATAGAAAAATGACCGAAATATCCCTAAAACGTTCAAAAATCTACCACTAAGACAGATATTTTGGTAAAAAATATCCTCCAACGTATATATTCAAAAATAAAATAAAATAAAAATTCGCTGAACCTGATCTGAACCGGACCGGATCGACCGGACCAATCCGAATTGGGCCCGGTCCGAACGGGATTGCCAACGGTCCGGACTGGGCCGAGATAATGGGACGGATCCTCTGACCCAGCTCGAATCCGAAAAAGGAGTAAACTGGACCGGATCGATCCGTTGACCGGATCCGGACCGGCCCGGGCCTGGTTCGGACCGTCCGTCCTTTACAACACCGTTGAAATCATTACCTAATTAATTCTTCACATCTCAGTTTCATCTCATATTTTTTCAGTTATATTGCCTCTTCCTTTCTTTGTAGCCTTGAGTCCGTCCATCCATGGCCGCAGCAGCAAAGGATCAGTCCATTAATTTCCACTACCTCTGCTACCTCCTTTTCGTTCTTTCTACTGTTTCATCCATCTCCTTCATCTACTGGTCTCAGTGCTCTGTTCCCTGCAACAAACCCGAACCCTCTCTCTTGTTTCCCAGCAGAGATGAGCACAAGTACCAGACCCATCATCTAAATAATCTCCTCTCTTTTCCCTGTGCATGGAACCAGCTCTCCTTCTCCCCGGAGCCCCCGCCGAGGCTCCTCAAGATCGCCCTCTTCGTCAAGCGCTGGCCGCACCGTAACCTCGCCGGAGGCCTCGAGCGCCACGCCCTCACCCTCCATCGCGCCCTTGCCCGGAGGGGCCACGAGGTCCACATCTTCACCACCTTCTCCAACCACACCTTATTCCCAAGCTATGCAAATGCCAGCATGACATTGATATTCCACCAAACCCCGCCGAGCCCCGCCGGCAGCCTCAACCAGGCTCTAGCCTGGGAGCAGTTCCGGACGCAGAACGCGACGGGGTCGAGGCCGTTCGACGTGATCCACACCGAGAGCGTGGGGCTGTTCCATGGGCGCGCTCGGAACATCAGCCATCTTGCCGCTTCCTGGCACGGGATAGCTTACGAAACCATACATTCGGACATCGTCCAGGATCTCCTCCGAGGCCCCGGAGCGCCACGGCACCCGGCATTGATGGAGAGAATTCCCAAGGTGGTCGAGGAGGTGAAGTTCTTCCGCGACTACGCCCACCACGTAGCTACCAGTGATCATGTCGGGGACGTGCTGAAGAGAATTTACATGCTCCCGGAAGAGAGGGTCCATATCATCGTCAACGGGGTGGACGAAGAGGTATACAGACCCGACGCGGCGAGGGGGGAGGAGTTCAGAAGGAAGGTCGGAGTGCCGAGAAATGCGTCTTTGGTGATCGGAACGGCGGGGAGGCTAGTGAAGGACAAGGGACACCCTCTCATGTTCGAAGCACTCAAACAGCTGCTTTTCGAAAGTGAGAGCATTTTCAGAGATGTGTACGTCCTGGTCGCCGGAGATGGGCCGTGGGGTGGTAGATACAAGGACCTGGGACCGAACTTGCTCGTCCTCGGTCCCCTGGAGCAAGACCAGCTCGCGATGTTCTACAACTCCCTCGACGTGTTCGTAAATCCGACAATGAGAGCCCAGGGGCTCGATCATACCTTCATAGAAGCAATGCTTTCTGGTGTGTGCGTCATGGGCACGCGCTTTGCCAGCATCGCCGGCTCCTTGATCGTGGGGCCGGATATCGGCTACACGTTCTTGCCATCGGTGGAGTCTATCAAGGAGTCTTTGCGAAGGATATTGGTGGATGGGAGAGGAGCTCTCAAGGAGAAAGGGGAGTTTGCCCACAAGAGAGCGATGCGGCTATTTACCGCTACAAATATGACAGCTGCTTACGAGAGGCTTTTCCTCTGCATCTCTACAGATCAAGAAGCCCATGGCGATTATGATGATGATTACTGCAAATACCCACTTCCATGGGATAAAAAGTAATTACTATTGCTCCTTCCACTTCATCCATAGCGGCAATGCTACGCTTACAACAAATGCTTACTACTTTTTTTTCCAACCGCCACATGACGTCCACATGACGTCCACGTGACGGCCATCTATTGGATGAGAAAAGATATGTGGGACTCGATGTCCGTTACGTGGCAAAAGTGTCACGTGGCAGCCATTTATTGGATAAAATATGGAACCAGATGTGACCCACATAGCGGAGGGGAAAGGGGGGGAGAGGATAGTAAGAAAGTTGTAAACATTCGGTAGTAAACTTTGTTGGTGATAATCTTGTTAGTTGGTTTAGATTGTTAGTTTGTTTAGATTGATAAGTTGTTTTGTTTGTTGAAACAACTTTGATATATCTTTTATTTAGTCTATCTCTTTAAATCAAATGTTCAACTATATATAGCTACCATTTCATTCAATAAAAAATCACCAAGTCTATTCATCCTCCACAAAACTTGTGTCATGTTTCCTCTTTACTGGGCTATTTTACTACATTTGGTATCAGAGCTCGGGTTGAGGAACAGAGAAGCTATGGAGTCGTCGAAGATCACATTCCAATATCCAATGCTCATGAAGAGCAACTATGGAGCATAGGCGATCAAGATGAAGGTGTATATGCAAGCCCAAGGAGTATGGGACGCCATTGCACCTATCGACCCGAAGGTGACGGTTGAAGCAAGGAAAGATAAGATGGCCCTTTCTGCCATCTATCAAGCGATCCCGGGGGAGACGCTGCTTCTACTGGCCGAAAAGGAGACGGCTAAAGAGGCGTGAACATGTTACAAACAATGCACATGGGCGCCGAGCGCGTCCGGAGGCAAAGGTCCAGACTCTAAAGAATGAGTTTGAGACTCTCCGCATGAAAGGGGAAGAAACGATTGACGACTTTGCCATGAAGTTAACAACTATGGTCAACGAGATCCGTGCATTGGCCGACAAGGTAGACGAGACCTATGTCGTGAAAAAATTTCTTCGGCTAGTGCCATCGAAGTTTCTACAGATCGTATCAACGATCGAACAGTTCTGTGACCTCAAAACGATGACCGTAGAGGAGCTCATCGGCCGTCTAAAGACACACGAGGAACGGTTGCGCGGTACTGGTGATGACGGTGAGGAGCAAGTGATGTTGTCTAAAGCCTAGTGGAAGGCGCGAGATACAAAAGCATCAGGCGAAGGACCTGCTGGTGAGTGGCGACATGGTAACGGCACTCGAGGCCGTGGTCATGGTCGCGGGCGTGGCGAAGTCATGGACGAAGCAATGGCGACCACGGGACGGCTCTCAATCACCGTGGAAGAAGGTTCGACAAGACCAAGGTACAGTGCTACAATTGTCAAAGTTATGGGCACTTCGCCTCTGAATGTCGTTCTAACAAGAAGGAAATGGCTCACCTAGCCGAGAAGATAGAAGACGATGAACCAACACTGCTCATGGCCATGCTTCATGAGGAAAAAGTGCAGATCCATGAAGAGACGGTGCAACAAAGATTAAAAGGCAACGAGAAGGACGAGAACCACCTATGGTATCTTGACACAGGGGCTACCAATCACATGACGGGATGTAGAAATAATTTCACCGAGCTTGATACATTAGTAAAAGGTAAGGTGCGATTCGGAGATGGGTCTGTTGTTGACATTTGTGGCCGTGGTGATGTGTTATTCAAATGCCAAAATGAAGAACATAAGACGAACAAGAGAGGTAGCAAGGAGGACTTGCTGCTGCTGGAGAACAACGACAGCAAGTCGGGAAGCGACAACCTCGACGGAGTCTCCGACGACGACCTTGACGAGAACGAGAACCCGAGGAAGAAGAAGAAGCGCTACCACCGCCACACTCCCCAGCAGATACAAGAGCTCGATGCACTTTTCAAAGAATGCCCGTACCCCGACGATAAGTAAATGATGGAGCTCAGCAAGAGGCTCAGCCTGGAGACCCGACAGGTCAAGTTCTGGTTCCAGAATCGCCGAACCAAAATGAAGACCCAGATTGAGCGGCACGAGAACGCCATACTCAAGCGGGAGGACGAGAAGCTCAGGATGGAGAACATCGCCATCCGGGAGGCGATGCGCAACCCGATATATGCCAATTGCGGCGGAGCCGCTGTGCTCGGAGCGGCATCCCTTGTCACACCCCAGTCCCAAAATACCGAGGGATTGGACACGTGGCAATGGCCAACAGCACACACCAATGGGCAAACCCAATTTAATGGACCCATTAGGGTATACTTAAGCTGTAACAACAATAAATAGGTCTACGATACAAGTCACAGTCTAATTCTAATCTCATCCACAGAAGGTAATCATAGATCAAATGCCAGAATAAATACAAATAAATATAATCTAACATGTCTCAATAAAGTGTCTCGGGAAACAACCCGAGAATAAGTCTGATACATCAATGCAATAGATAGAAAATAAGAGAAATAACTGAGTATAGATAAAGCAGGTACTCAGGAGAAGTCCTCTGGCACGATCTCGTCCTCGGGTTCTGGTACTGCTCCAATGTATGCACCTGTCCCGTATACCTCGGGATAGATCTCCTCTGCTAAACCTGGGGACATAATCCGAATCCAGGTCCTCATGGGACATAGCAAGGTACAAGAATAACTCAAGCCAGAATAAATGCAGTACAATAATAAATGAAACAATAACAATAGGGTAGACTATGTAAGTAGCCATGTGATATGCAAGTGAGAGAATCACTAGCACTCAGGCTGAGACCACTACAAGCTCTGTGTCGGGGAGCCAGTAGCAGTTATACTATGTAGTTATACTATGTAGTTTACTATGTAGTGGGCCTACGGCACCATATATAAAATCAGCCTGTAGCATGTGTGTCTCTCCCCACCCAATGTAATCACACGTCTCATGTTCACGATGTCTCATGTCCATGTCACGCGAGATCAAATCTAATACAGCAAGTCATATGATAGGTATGAATATAATGTCTATGTCACAAGTCCTGTAGCCTATACAGAATCACCATGAATAACTCAGGAAGATCATATCTCATGAATAGTGTCAGGTGTCCTGCTGCATGACGTACTTCTTAATGCAAGCACGAGAATGTATAGGGTCTCGATATCCATGTCTAGGTGACATTACACAACTCTGCGTACAGTGTTGACACCCGAATATTATTCGAACGCTAAGTAATGTCACACGGTCCTAGGTTAAGCATGTACATCATATAAATAAATTAAGACAACAATATGAAGCAGGTACTGCAAGTTTGGCAAGGTACACTTGCTTGGGGTTCTGACTCCAACTGTAGCTCTGGTATCAGTGGGATTTGCAGGTACTCCTCCGGTTGCTGAAATAGACATTACCATCAGGTTCAGAAGATATCAAATATCTAGAATTGCCTATCCTTGAGTTCAATTTGAACACAGGGGCAAAAGTGACAGTTTCTGGTCAAAGCGGGTCCACATGTGGCCCACTTCGCACCGAAAAATGTGTCAGAGATAATATTCTCCAAATTTATCAAACTTAGTGTCAATAAGTCCAGAACGATGATACGAACCCAACGGAATATCCAGAACTGGATTCTGATGAGCCGATCACAAAATGGCCCGTCAAGTGGAGTCATGGGGTCCACGATACGCGATTTTGTCAACTTTCTCAGAATCTAACCAAACTTGGGTCATAGGACCAGCGTATTATTACGAGTCCGATGGCGCAAGTTTCGTTCCGACACGACGTGTGTATACGAAGTTACAACGAGTTCCAGAACGGGACCGATACGAGGCATTGTCGACGAATACGCATTGATTCCGGTGTGCACGCACATCCAAATCAACTTCCGCGAAATCCCACACGTCCGTATTAACGGCGCGCACCTTTTGGTGAAGTCTGCACACGACCAAGTCATCCCGTTTAGCGGAGCGCACTCAGTTCCGGGGAAAAATGGGGTATTAATTTACCTGATTTTGGGTCACAGTTTGCGATCGCCACATGACGCGATACTCCGAGCGAGTTGCACGGGTATCGAGAGGGTCACGCAGGGTTCGCGTCACAGCAGACGGAACGAAAAATGGGGCAGCGAGGAAAGAAAAACGGCTACATGAACAGGGCTCCGAAAAGGGCTAAAAATTTCGATCCTCAAGGCGGCTAGGGTTAGGGTTTCTCGCCGGAGGCGGCCGGAGGAAGGCGGAGGCGGCTGCGGGGAGGCATGGCGGAGCTCTGGGGAGGCAGGGCGTCGCCGGAGGAGGAGCAGGGTCGGGGCTCTGGCGGAGCTGGCGGAGCTCGTCGGCGGGGAGGCGCAGGGGTTCGTCGAGGGATGGCAGCGTGGCGGTGGCGGAGGTGAGCGTGGCCGGTGGTTGGAGGCGCGGGGGGGGGGGGGGGTTATAGGGCAGCGGAGAGGGAGAGGGAGCCGAGCGAGGCGGGGGACGTGGCCGGGCGAGGCGGGGTCGTGGCCGGGCAACGCGGGCGGGGCGGGGAAGTGGCCAGGCGACGCGGGCGGGGCGGGGCGGGGACGTGGCCGGGCTAGGCGGGGGCGGCCGAAAATTGCGCGCGGAGCGGGGGTTCGTGCGGGTGAGGGTGAGAGGGTCGGATCCGGGTCGGGTCAGGTTGGGTAGGACCCGACCCGTTAGGGTTAGGGTTGGGTTTAGTCGGTCCGGTTCGGTTGGACCGGGTTCAGTCCGGTTCAACCCGGTTTGAGCCCGATTCAACCCGGTTTGTTTTGGTTTTTATAAAAACGTGGTTTTTAGGTCTTTAAAAATGTTTTCGGGGTCCAATAAATTCCAGAAAAATTACCCTATGTCTAATATTTTATTTTACACCAAAAAAATATTATTTTCATAATATTTTAATATTTAATAAAAATATCTAAATTTATCTAATTCTAAAATACCTTGATTTTAATTAGTGAAAAATCACAGAAAAATCCAAAAAAATTCTGAAAATTTTATTTTAAAAATCCTGAAAAATCAGGGGGTTTACATCCCTCGAGGAGCAGCACCACAGGATCGAGAACGCCAGGCTCAAGGACGAGCTGGACCGCGTCTGCACGCTCGCCGGAAAATTCATCGGCAGGCCCATCTCGTCCCTGTCCGGCCACATTGCGCTGCCCAAATCTTCGCTCGAGCTCACCGGCGGCGGCGGCAGAAATGGAGGGTTCGGCAGCATGGGGTCGTTCGTGGTGACCATGTCTTCGGCGGTGACCGAATACGCACCGCCGCTGGATTTGGGCGAGGCAGCTGCGGCTGCGGTGGATAGGTCGCTCGAGAGGTCTATGCTGCTGGACATGGCGGTCGGGGCTATGGACGAGCTCGTGAAAATGGCGGCTTTGGGGGGAGCCGTTGTTGCCACTTCTTCTTCGACAGCATCAAGTGTAGCGGACGATGCCGCTGCTGCTACTTCTTCGATGATAGGCGGTCAACCACGTCAACAACGCTATCGATCTATCCAAGAGGTGTACGACGCCACAACACCGATGGAAGAAGTTGGGCTATGTATGCAAGGTGCGGAGCAGCCTGCAGTCCGAAAGCCAGCTCCAAATTCTGATGATCATCCAGCTTAAGATTCATTGAAGCTCAAACCACCCATGGGCAAGCATATGCCTGCGAGGCCCGTGCCCAATGGCGACCAGATGAAGACTTCTTTTGCAAAAAAACTTCAATCAAAGACTAGACTGGACCTAGTCAAGGGAGCTGTTATGAGCAGATCCACGCCAGTTTCAGCTGAGAATAGAAAAGTTGTTGGTGGTAATGGCTCCAGCCGGCCTGTAGGGCATAAACCTTTACCCTCAAAGGTTTCTTGTACTACTACAGGTGCAAATAGACCTACAAAGGTCATGAATGACCCCACTTCAAAAAAGAAGGTTCTATCTGCAGTGCCTCATTCTTTGAGTCAGAAGAATGCTTACTCTGAACAGAAGAGGAGACCGAGTGAAAGGATGTATGAAGTTAGACCAGCACCAAGACAGCCACCGCCTTTGTCCAAACCTCAGAAAATCCGTGTCCGGGATGGCCGTGAGGACCAGTTGAAGAAGAAGCCGTTGAAAAGGAGAACTGATGAGGATGACGAAGAGAATCCTTTCCTAATGATCAGAAAATTGTTTCGGTATAATCCTGAGGAACATGCAGAAAGTGAAGCATTGATGCAACAAGATTAAGGGAGTGATTGTTGGTGATAATCTTGTTAGTTGGTTTAGATTGTTAGTTTGTTTAGATTGATAAGTTGTTTTGTTTGTTGAAACAACTTTGATATATCTTTTATTTAGTCTATCTCTTTACATCAAATGTTCAACTATATATAGCTACCATTTTATTCAATAAAAAATCACCAAGTCTATTCATCCTCCACAAAACTTGTGTCTTGTTTCCTCTTTACTGGGCTATTTTACTACAAACTTAGCATTTTCCTAATCCATAGTGCTGCGTGCACCCACTTAATTAGCTCAATGGGCAATCCATTAAATATATATTACTATAATATTTAATGGATTGCCCATTGAGCTAATTAAGTGGGTGCACGCAGCACTATGGATTAGGAAAATGCTAAGTTTGTAGTAAAATAGCCCAGTAAAGAGGAAACAAGACACAAGTTTTGTGGAGGATGAATAGACTTGGTGATTTTTTATTGATATATATATATATATATATATATATATATATATATATATATATATATATATATATATATATATATATATATATATATATATATATATATCAGAAGGTGGTAATGGTGTTGGTCAGTGAAGGAAATGGAGTTTACAGTTAAGTACTATTTCACATCTTTTAGGTTTTAAAAAAAATATCATTGACTGGTGTATATATCTGAAGATTAGTGAGAGTAAGTTCATATTTTTTGTTTTATATGTTGATGGTATATTATTGACAAGTAGTGATCTTGGTTTGCTGCACGAAACCAAGAAATACCTTTCTAAGAACTTTGAAATGAAAGATATAGATGAGACATCTAGTCTCCTTAGATGGTGAGGATGAATGAATTTTGATCCAATATATCAAAATTTAATCCATAAGACAGTCTTCTCCTTAAAGTTAAATCCTTATCATTAAGTTTTTTTTTCCATAATTAAAATAAATCATAATCATTCTTCTAAAAATATGACTTAAATCTTTCAATATTATCTTACATTATTACCTTCTTAACTGAATATAAGATTTTCACCTTCATATAAAATTTTAACTCAAGTTAACAATGCAACTTCTGCTTGCACCCACTTAATTAGCTTAAATTTTAGGATTTTCTATGTGCTCTTGAGTGTTCTTGGATTTTGATTTCTGAAAACTTAAAGTTTTTGAAAACTTGTTGCTCTATTTTGATAAGCACTTGATTTTGAGTAGTTTAGAACTTTACTTTGCTGGATTTGGATATCATTTGAGGTTTCTATAGAAGAAACAAAATTTTATTTTTGAGCTTTTGGCCATGGCCGAAAAGCTGCTGTTGGGGTAGACAAAGGAGTGCTATGCGGCACGAAGCGCTATGCCACAAAGATTTCTCATCTCGATTCAGCATGCGGCCAACCCTATTGGACGCATGATTAAGTTTGCACATGCGCCCCTTGACCAAATACATGAACTTGAAAGAATGAAATTTTGCCAAGTCCCAAAAGATTTCATGCGGCCAAGTGTGTATGCGGCCAAGAGGAGTATGCAGCCTCGTCAACCATGCGGGTAGAAGCTATGTGTCCCTCTTCTTCTTGACGCATAACTTCTGACTGACTTGGCACAACTTTTTATAATTTTGTCTTTTCTTCTGACACACTTTTATCACATGTCATATCAGTCACTTTTCTGAATTGACTTGACTTGCATTTATTAATTGTCACATCATACATTTTCCGAAGAGTGAAATTTTCTCTGCCTATGCGTCCAAGCCAACTATGCAACCTCAACGTTATGCAATGCTACATGCGTCCAAGCCAACTGTGCGGCATCGACGTTATGCGGCACCTTGCATGGGGCCTAGACCCTATGTGGCCTCGATGTTATGTCGCACCTTGCTATGCATCTTTGCTCCTATGCACCTACTATTTATTGCACACTTTGGATGCTTGGTTTAATGTTGATAATGATTGAACGATTGTGATGCTATGTGTTGAACTTAGAAATGACTTATATGACCCAGATGTGACAATGTGCTAAATGACTAAGTATATGGCATAAGCCCTGTAGATATGGCCCTACATGTACTTACTTGTCAATTATGCTACTTTTTCTTGATCACTTTATTATACGTTGGATGGAATAAGGGGCGTAGTTTAACTCGAGGGAGGATCTGCAATCCCGGTCCTTGTTTGGTTTAAGGATTCCGGATCTGATCTTGAGGGATTCTCGCACTACTCTTATTTTATCTATCGATATAATAAAGTGACAAACTAATATGACCATATTTGACTGACCTATCCTGAATACGTTGCTACTTGATAACTTTTCCACAACCTTGATACTATAACTCGATCCTGCCATGACTATCCGTGCTGGTACACTTGATCGCACCAAGAGTACTACTTGATATATAGTGAGCCGTCGTGCCACATACACTTGCTACGTGATATATGTAATTACTTCCTTGTATGGATTTGGTAGTTGGATAGTGACTTTAGCCATGGCTAGATAGTATTGATGGTTGCATCAAACTTGGGTGAATCCAGATTTTACTTTTGAGTGACAACATAGATTCGTATCACTACCAGAAAAAGTCAAATTAGCGACGTTAAAAAATATCGCTAAATGACCAAAAAAATGTCGCTAATCACTTTTAGCGACGTTTTAAAGAAGTCGGAACAAAGCACGTCGCTGAAAGAAAAAACGTCGCTAAACGTCGCTATGCCGACATTTTTTAGCGACTTAAATGTGTCGCTAAATTAGCGACGTTTAGCGACGCAGCGTCACTAATTAGCGACGTTGATTAACGTCGCTAAACGTCGCTAATTAGCGACTTATATAGCGACGTTACAGCGACGTCTTTAATGACCTGGCAATACTGCCATGTCAGCAATTTGCGACGTACAGCGACATTTTTAGCGACATATTTAGCGACATAATTAGCGACGTGGTGTAACGTCGCTAATTAGCGATGTATTTAGTGACGTGCATAAACGTCACTAAACGTCGCTAAAAATGTCGCTAATTTTACAGTAAAAATAAAAAAAAAGAATACTGAATTATTTTCAAACTATTATTCCTGCAGTTTATTAAATCACAATCTGTACAAATAGACCCGGAGCAACCCTCCGTTGAATTTCTGGGTTTGCCAACCCCCTTGGGTTGAACACTCAACACCGGTAAAATAACATATTTAATATGAATAATATAATAAAATTTGAAGAAAAGAAAGCATCCAGCAAATCTCATCGTAAATAATACGGCAAATATATATCCATACAATCTCATCCTAAATAATTCAAAAAATATAAATATCCAGCAACTAGCTATACTACTGCAGATCTGCAGGAGGCTGACCACCGGCGCGCATGAAGGATAAGAACAGTTCATACTGCTCCCATGGAATCGACACCGATGTCGATGGAGAAGGTCGTGACGTCGGTGGAGTCTGTGTCGATGTAGATGTACCAGGAGGCCGTACCCGCTCCAAGTCTGTGAGTCGCTGGTTGTAAGAATCCATGATAGATAATAGCCTCGTACTGCTATGAACCATTGAATCCTGCATCATCGTCAGCCTCTCGCCCATCGATAGCTGTGATGCCTGCAGCTCCGTGATGTTGCGGTCTGTCGAGGCTCTAATATCATTTGTCAAATCCCAGAGCTCCGTGATGCTGCGGTCGAGCATATCGAATCGTGCAATGAGCGTCGGATCGTCCGCCTGTGGCTGGGACCGAGGCTGCTCCTCCATCCTTCGTAACAACTCGTCACGGAGAGACGCAATCTGACGGTCAACGGCCTCCTGGACTCTGGCCGGCTGTGTGGAATGCGCAGCTGTCGGGGAGGCCCTAGATGACTGCGTCATAACCAGGGCGCTATAGGATCCCGTACCGTAGTGCATACCCCTCTGGAGACCACCAGCTACGGTCACCCACAGGTCGTCCATCGACGGAGCTGGAGTGGGCTGCGAGGAAGTACCAGCCTCTCCAGTTGTAGGTGCACTAGCAGTCGCCCGCTCACGCAGCCTAAGATACTCGGCCTAGAAAGGTTTGAAAACTCGATAATTGCCTAAGTTATATTAAAATTAACACAAAGTAAAGTAATACTTACATAGGTCTGCGAGGCCCTCTCGTCAATGAGATTTCCGTCCTTGCGATGGGTGGCCAAGAAGACGGTCCCCATGTTTGCATCCTCACCCCTCTGTACCTATTAAAAATATATTATTTAGTACTAAACTTAAATATTTTTTCCTACTACCATTTTATGGTACTTTATTAAAATAATATATTTTAAAAGAAAAAACATACCAAACGACGAAAATGTTCCGTCATCGGAATCGAGCCACCACACCACTTGGCAGCATTCCGCCTAGTCGTCTTGGCCTTCTCAGACCTTTCCTTGTAGCTCGGATCGTCGAATCTAGCCCTCATCGCAGTCCACTGCTCAGGCGTGATCCAACCTTGGATCGGTTTTCTAGCAGGATCACGAGCCTTCTGGTCATCCAGAGCATCTCGGATAAGCTTGGCGGCAACGGTAGGAAAGAGCCGCTCGATCAACTCGGCCCGGTGCGGAGGATAGAAATACGTTTGCTACAATAAATAATTTAGTAAGTGAGCATCACGGATAAGTTATATAATATGCATAAATTAGAGGATTTATTTAATATACTTTTACCTGGAAGTGCGCAAACCAGAATACCTTCCTCTCCTCCGGAGCCTCAGAGTAGTTGATCCAAGGGCCACCGTAGTTGTTCCTCAGAAATTGGCCCAGGCGTTTCTGAACCGACGATGGACGATATCTATACAGAGATAATTATTTTGATCGAAAAAGTCAATATACGATGAATAAAGAAATACAGGATATATATTATGCTAAACCATCTAATTGACTTACTTTGTACCGTCGGCCCAAATCTCTGTCCTCGTCTCCTCCGGAGGTGCGCATGGAGGATCTTGCTGATGCTGGGACAACGTGGGCACGACCTCATTGACATGCTCATATGTCCCCATGGTTCCGTCAGTAGGAGGAATGCTGGACGAGGGAGTACAATCACGCCTGGAACTACTCGTCCCAACAGTCGGAGATGTGAGTGATCGATATACTGGAGTACTGGGCGACGACGATCCGGAACCAACAGTAGGCAGTACCGGAGGAGCACTCTGTCTACCTCGGGACCTGCCGATTCCTCCGTGTCATCCTGTCATACCTGATAACAACATATGATGAATATAAAAAAACACAAATATATAGTACATTCTACAGTCAAACATATGATCGATATAGGTCATTGAGGTAAGACCTTCCATGAAAGTATAAGTATGCCCATAGTAGGCTCCATGACAGGAGCACGAGAAATGATTCAAGGAAAAGCAATAAGTACAGTATCAAGCTTCCCTTTGTTTGCAAGTTCTATGAGGATGATAATGAAACTTATTTTTATCCCGTCCCCATAATCCATTTCTCCCCCAACCCCACCCCTACCATAAAAGAAGAAAGTAGTTGGACTATATTACTCTTGATAATGGTTTGAGGGCATGCATCATTAAGTGCTCTTGTACAGTAAATATGCCAACTTGACAAAACATTGAACAAGCAGCACCCCTTCCCCAAGTACATTGAATCTCAATCACATTAGACATAGAGATCCTAAAATTATAAATGAAAACAAGTTCAGTGAAAGTACCTAATTCTATATTGCACAAATACAGACATTATCAAATAGGTATAGCAGTAGTCACCTATGTTGTATGAATACAAACACATATCTGGGTATGGACAATATGGATACATACTCTATTTTCCCATGTTGTGCAATATAACCTTAAACTTAAAGTAAAACAACAAAAACCTACTCTTAAAATTAAATTATTGAACAGTGGCAACAATAGTTCAGTGCAATTAAATTACTGAAATATGTATACAAAAGGCCTGAAATGCCATGTATTCCTGAAAATGGAAAAAATGGAGAATGATC
The DNA here is from genome assembly GCA_036927795.1 of Iris macrosiphon. NCBI lineage: Eukaryota > Viridiplantae > Streptophyta > Magnoliopsida > Asparagales > Iridaceae > Iris > Iris macrosiphon. The sequence continues at coordinate 152,917,667 of JAYESA010000018.1, read as the reverse complement.
TTTAATATCTTTCATTATAACAATTAATGGTGAATGAGATGTGGTAGGTGACAAGGTTGATGGCAATTACTAATTTTCCATTACAGAGTACAAATAAATTGTATCATTCTGGACATTCAAAGACATGAATTGGACTCAGGCTCTTGCAACATTATTTACAAGAAATCCTAGCTAGAGAATCATGGTTCATCTATATCAGATATCCTTCATTCATAACCCCAGGTCAAAAACCCTAACCCTAACCCAAACCCCAGGTCAAAAACCCTAACCCTAACCTTAACCCTAGGTCACGTGTGTGTGTTGTGTCAGTGTGTGTGTCGTGTCTGTGTCAGTGTCTGTAACGTGTGTGTGTCGTATCAGTATCAGTGCCATGTGTGTTCTGTGAGAGAGAGAGAGAGAGAGAGAGAGAGAGAGAGAGAGGGTTTACCTAGAGGAGGAGGAGTATCACGCCCCAGTCCCAAAATACATGAAACTAGGCCACGTGGCAATAGCCAGCTGACACATCTCCGAGGATTTCCCAATTTAATGGATCCTTACGAAGAGTGCTACACTGTCCTAAAATACTAACATGTCCAATATCAGTCAATCAACGGGTAAACTATCTCATCCACAATATAAACAGCAAGAAATACTAAATAAACTGCTGGAAGATAAACACTAGTTTCAAGATATCATAGTACAACCAATAATGTCTGGTAGGGACAAACCCACTACTATGACGAAATAAAGTACTAAAATGATTGATAAAAGATAATGGCTGGGGCATCGGCTGACTAGATAATGATGCACCCAATCCTAGGCAGAAGGCCTACCAAGTGCTCACGGAAACTCTGACGGCTGCACCTCTAACTCCTCAGCTGTAGCGAACCTCGTCTCCTGTCCTGGTCCGTATACTGTGGGGGTAGTAAGCCTCTTCCAAATCTGGAAAGGTACCAGGTCCTCAGAGGGACGTAACAAGATACATAGAAGCATGTCATATATAAATACTGAATAAAGTAAATGCAATAAAGGGTGTGCTAACCAATCTAAGTGGATGCAATGTGAGGACAACTTTGGTACGTATGAGTAGGTGTAGGCATAACGTCCATACCGCTCCGAAGAACGGAGAATCTGCAATGATATATACGTCCATACCGCTCCGAAGAACGGGGAATTTGAATGGTATAACGTCCATACCGCTCTGAGGAACGGGAAATCTGCAAGTATATATACGTCTATACCGCTCCGAAGAACGGGGAATCTGAGTAAAGGGAGTCATTGGATCTGTGGCTCCTCCGGATACTACGGATTCCAATGGGTGTATCCCATACGCCTACTAGTGGTCCTCCCCTCCCAATGTAAATACGCAAATCGAATACTCGACGTGCATACCACATATCTATGTGCCAGTCTCTACTAACATAAATATAAACCTGAATCACGTACTAACCGTGATGCATGTCTCACGCACCGATATCTAGTCGAATATGCGAACCCGCATCCCAATATAAATGTCACTGTAAAACGTATAAGAGTGTCAGGTCTCGGAAGATATCAACATATCCTCCAATGGGGTGAGTCTGCTAGTGACTAGGTCAAGTATACTAAATCATCGACGCATCCGTCGATGGCACCCGAATCAATATCGGACGCACACAGTCATATGAAATAGAACAATAATATATCATACAACATATGCAATATTAATTTAAACAGTAAATATGGCAAGGTATCTTGCCTGAGTCCTCGAGCTGCGAATGCCAAAAGCTGGTTCCTGCAGTGTCTCCTGGCTGATCCAATGATCCTAAACACAATATAATATAGAAATCCAGCATCAGATACTAAACAATACATACATGACTACGACGTTGCTCTTAGGTATTGACGCAAGTTCATGGTGGATCGACTACAGGGTCGCGTGTGCACGTAGCTAAGATGCAAGCGTGCCCTGTCCTCTGTCACTGTGCACCTCACGTCAATAAATCACTAATTTGGTTTTACGAAACTACACTACGTCTTGTTAAATTATACTTCATTATTCTCCATGCATATTGTACTAAGTCTACGACTACGCTTTCAGGTGGAACACAAGTTCTCTGCACAGGTCATATGGTCGAAATAATTATTAACCATAGACTCCATTAAATCTATTTAAACATTCATACTTATACCCATGGTTTACTGTGGCTTAATCGTGTCGTCATCCGACACGACGATGCAGTTGTTAAGATTTATAAATCATACAACAAAGGAGGGGGTGTTTACCAATCGTAGTCGAGGGGGTGCTATCCAGTCGACGTCAGCCTTCGGTGCGGCGGCTCCGGCATCGTGCGGTAACTCCGGCAGCAGCAGCAACAAAAACGGCAGGGGTCGCAGCAGCGGCTATGGCCGTTCGGTCGGCGGAGGAAGCAGCGCCTGGATGGAGGTCCGACCGTGGGGGGGGTCGAGGTTGGTCTGCCGCGGTTGGGCGGTCGGGATTGGAGTGCAGGCGGGTGTGGGGCGGTCGGGATTGAAGTGCAGGCGGTCGTGGGTTGTGCTGATGGCGAGTGGGGCGGTCGGGATTGGAGTGCAGGCGGTCGGGGTTAAAGTGCAGGCGGGTGGGGTTGATCTGATGGCGACTGGCGGTGGTGGTGGGGGTGTTAGTGTAGTCAGAGGCGGGTCGGGAAGGAGGGGCTCGGTTTGGTGTTCGGCTAGGGTTTGGGAAAGATGAATGAATAGTAATTTCTTAGGGTTTTATGGTTGAATATGTATATTTATATGTGAAAAAGTTTGTGGGTTGGCCTTGAGGCTTGGGCCGGCCAGGACTCATGGAAGTGGGGGTTGGTCCACATGAAAGGGAGCACGTGGGCTGGGTTAGGTCCTGCTTGAGGTGGAATTGGCCTATAATTTAATTAATTTAAGCAATTGAACATGGTGATTCCTAATGCTTTGAAGACATATAGAACTAGATTTGGGGTGGTACACAAGAGTTGTGGCATAGCAGGCTTGGTGTAGACTGATACCCTAATTTGGGTACTTGGGGTTTGGGTTGTGGTTGATCCTCAATTTAAATAATTCCTACATTTGACGATGGGGGTTTATAACCTACCCTCCTTAGAGCATTTCGTACTCGAAATTAAAATATACGTATGGTAAGTACTAAAGACTGAATTTAAAATGCTACTACATACCTAGGCCTTCGAAGAGATGGGGGTAACGCTGGCGAATATCCTCCTCGCGTTCCCAAGTCGACTCGCCTGGTGCATGATGCCTCCATGCAACACGTACTAAGGGAATAGTCTATCCTCGCAATACCTTCTCACTTCTGTCTAGAATTTCCACAGGCTCCTCTTCGTACGATAGGCTCGGGCCGACTATGATTTCGGAATGATCAAGCACATGACTCGGATCTGATATGTACCTCCTCAGCTGAGATACATGGAAGATGTCATGGACTCCTTCCAAAGTCTGTGGCAAGGCTAATCTGTAAGCAACCTCTCCGACGCGTTCTAACACATCAAAGGGTCCGATGTACCTCGGACTCAGCTTTCCTCGACCTCCGAATCTGATAGTCCCTCGAGTAGGCGAGATCTTTAGAAATAAGTGATCCCCAACCTGAAACTCTAAGGGTCGTCGATGCGCATTCGCCCAATGCTTCTGCCTGTCCTGTGCTGCTCGTAGATGTCCTTGGATCTTCTTCACCTTTTCCACTGTACGAACAACCAATTCTGGTCCGAGAATTTGTCGCTCGCCTATATCGCTCCAGCATACTGGGGAACGACACTTCCTTCCATACAACGCTTCATAGGGAGCCATCTGGATGCTCGCCTGATAGCTGTTGTTGTAGGAAAACTCGACCAAATGTAAATGGTCCTCCCATGATCCTCAGAAGTCAAGCATGCACGCTCTTAACATGTCTTCCAATGTCTGAATGGTGCGCTCCGACTGGCCATCTGTCTGTGGATGATACGCTGTGCTAAACTTCAGGCGGGTACCGAGACTCTCTTGCATACTTCGCCAAAAGTAAGATGTGAACCTCGTATCTCTGTCAGACACGATACTAACTGGTACTCTATGTAGTCGCACAATATCTCTCATGTACATGTCTTCTAAGACCTCTCTGGATTGCCCAACTCTGAAGGGTAAGAAGTGTGCGGACTTGGTGAGTCTATCCACGATTACCCATACTGCGTTACGACAACTAGGACTCCTCGAAAAGCCCGTAACGAAGTCCATAGTGATGTGCTCCCATTTCCACTCCGGTATAGGTAGTGGTTGAAGCAATCCTGCAGATCTCTGATGCTCAGCCTTGACTTGCTGATACACCAGACACTTGGCCATAAAGCGTGCTATCTCTCTCTTCATTCCATGCCACCAGTAGTACTGCCTCAAGTCCCTGTACATCTCCGTGCCTCCTGGATGAATAGAGTAGGTCGAACTGTGTGCTTCTGTCATCAACTCATGCTGAAGTTCTCCATTTGGTACATAGAGACGGTCTCCACATCTCAAGGTTCCGTCTTCATGTATCCGCAGTCCTGTCTGTAATCCAGCCTTTGTCCTCTATCTGAGCCTCTGAAATCTGGCATCTGTCGGCAAAGCAGCCTTGATTCTCTCCACCAATGTCGATTGCAACTGGAAACTCGACAACTGTCCGTCTATTCCGGGCATGACAATCTCTATACCCATCTGCTCTAGATCTCTCAACAGATGTTGTTGGGTAGTCAAGAAGAATGCCATGGGTCTCCTGCTCAACGCGTCAGCTACTATGTTGGCCTTTCCCGGATGGTACTGTAGCTCGATCTCGAAGTCTGTCATCACCTCGAGCCAGCGTCTCTGTCTCTGGTTCAGATCCTTCTGGGTGTAGACGTACTTTAGGCTCTTATGATCAGTAAATATCTCCACTCTTTCTCTATATAAATAGTGCCTCCAAAGCTTTAAAGCAAAGATCACGTTGCAAGCTCCAAGTCGTGGGTGGGATAGTTCTTCTCATGTGTCCTCAACTGTCTAGAAGCATAGGCTACAACCTTTTCATGCTGCATCAAGACGCATCCTAATCCTTTCCCGGATGCATCGCTATAAATCACGAATCCTCCGGGTCCAGAAGGTATGGTCAAGATAGGTGTCGTAGTCAAACGTTTCTTCAGCTCATCGAATGCCTTCTGACACTCCTTTGTCCAAGTAAACTCCTGCTCCTTAAGGGTCAAGCGGGTCATCGGCTCTGCGATCTTTGCGAAGTTCTCCACGAACCTCCGGTAATATCCGGCAAGTCCTAGGAAACTTCTCACCTCTGAGACATTAGTAGGGGTCGGCCATGTCTCTACCGATGAAATCTTCGCCGGATCTACTGAAATATCTTCTCCTGAGATGACGTGTCCAAGGAAAGCGACACGATCTAGAAGAAACTCACACTTGCTCAGTTTGGCATAAAGCCTCTCTCTCTTCAGGGTTTCTAACACTAGTCTCAAGTGTTCTTCTTGCTCCTCGTGGCTCTTTGAATACACCAAGATGTCGTCGATGAAGACTACCACAAACTGGTCTAAGTATTGGTGGAAGACCATGTTCATCAAGTTCATAAATACAACCGGCGCATTCGTCAGTCCAAAAGGCATCACTAAGAACTCGTAGTGACCATAATGAGTCCTGAATGCTGTCTTTTGAATGTCTTCTCTTCGCACATTTACCTGATGATAACCCGATCTCAAGTCGATCTTGGTGAACACCACTGCTCCTGTCAACTGGTCGAATAAATCGTCAATCTGCGGCAGGGGGAACTTGTTCTTGATAGTCAAAGCATTAAGGGCTCTGTAATCAATACACATGTGTACTGTTCCATCCTTCTTAGGTAGAAACAACACTGGTGCTCCCCAGGGTGATGCACTAGGACGGATAAATCCCTCGCTCTGCAACTCCTCCAATTGCAGCTTCAGCTCATCTAACTCCTTCTTCGCCAATCGGTACACATTAGAAGATACCGGTGCTGCTCCGGGTACTAGCTCAATGGTGAACTCTACGTCTCTATCTGGCGGTAAGCCTGGCAATTCTTCTGGAAACACATCCTCGAATTCTGTAACAATTGGTGGGGGTTCCATCTCCATAGCCATGCAAGTTTCAGCTATCTGTCCTACTCCTTGTTCGACGGTCCCTCGCATGTACTCGAACTCCGGTTGATCTGGCGGTCTAAAAGTGACGCTACCCTTCCGGCAGTTCAGTACGGCGTTATACTGGCTTAACCAGTCCATGCCTAGCACAACATCAAAGTATGGCATGGGCAATACCAAGAATCGTGCTCTCATCTCTCTGCCATATACGACTACCGAACACATTCTAATAGTGCTGGTAACCGGCACGATACCTCCTCCGGTAAGAATCTTCCAACTCTTAGGTAAGGGGGAAGTAGCTACTCTATGCATTGCTACGAATCTACTAGATATAAATGATAATGTAGCTCCAGAATCAAACAATGCAGTCGCAGGTAATGATGCAACTAAAATGGTACCTGTGATTGCTTCTCCTTCGGTTTCCTCCTTAGTAGCTGCTAATGCAAAGGCCTGTCCCTGTCTTTGTCCTCCAGTCTGCCGTCGGGCTCGCTCGAACTGTGCCTGCTGTGGGGCCAAGGGTGGTCCCCTCTGAAATCCTCCAGGTGCTGGTGGACGCTGTCCTCCTAAGAGGGTAGTATCCTCGGAACTGGTGTTGCTGACCTCTGTCCTGTTTGCGGTGCTATGTCTCTGCGCTGTCGGCAGTCTCGGGCATAGTGCTGGCTCGCTCCACAAATCATGCATATTCCTAATCTCTTCCGGCAGTCCTTCTGGTAATGTCCTCTCTTACCACAGTAGTTGCAAGATGGAAGCTCATTCTGCTGGTATGGTGCTATCCTCTGCTGTGTCTGCACTCTGGGACGAAGGATCGGTCCTCCTGCTCCGGGTTGGGCTCTAACTGGTGCGGTCGTACTGGGACGTCTAGTTCCTCTTGCAATGGCCTCCTGGATCCTCGCTTCTGCAAGAACCTCCTCGTACGAAATCCTCGCCTGTGTGGTGGTATACCTCTGTAGCTCAAAATTGAGGCCATGATGGAATCTCTGGGCTTTCTCTAGATCATTGGGTATCAGGACGGCACCAAATCTGCTAAGACGGCTGAACTCCGCGTCATATGCGTCCACCATCATATTCCCTTGTTCGAGATGTAGAAACTGGGAGTACAGGGCATTCCTAACTGTGGCTGGAAAATACTTCGTATGGAAGTATTCTAAGAACTGTTCCCAGGTCTGGTTCTTGCCTACACTGCGCTCGATAGAATCCCACCAGTGATGAGCATTGCCTTTTAGTTGGGCCCTCACTGCAGTCATCCAAAGGTCTGGGTGTAGTTGTGACGCCTCTAGTAGAATTTTCGTATGGGCAACCCAATCGGAGATCTGTTCTGCAGTCTCATTGCCTGAGAAGGTATCTGGTCCCATCTGTCGGAACCATCTAACAGTGCCACCGGTCTGGGCTGGTGGAGGTACTGGTACGGGTGCTGGGGCAGGTGTCCTTTCTAGTACTGTCATCAAACTCTGTCTCAACGTCTCTGTCTGCTGCCAGTGTGCTTGCATCATAGTCTGAAGGAACTGTAGCATCTGTGGCTGTCCGTCTAGCTGTGGCATCTAGAGCGTGTAGGGTGGAGGTGGTGGTAATGGAACCTCTGGCTGTACAGTAGCCGTCTCCTCAGATGTCGGCCTCTCAGTCTGTGGCATAGGTGTAGCTCCTGAAGTTTGGCCCTCACAATGCTGCGTGGGGATCGTTTGGGAAGTCTGTCCCTCGTGCTGTGGTGTAGGATCGCCTTGAGAAGACTCGTGCCAATGTATCAGCAGGGTCTGTAGCGGGGGTTGCCCTTCGGGTACCTCCTCTCTTTGGGTGGTATTGTCTTGCACCGCGGCACTGGGTGCTCCTCGTCCACTGCGCAAGTTCATCTTGCTGCAAAAGATAGGACTCTATTAAAAAGGGGACGGAATCAAACAAACATGATGCAGATATTTAGAAGTAACACGAAGGAAGTTCAGAAACGTAATCAAAGTGGATGAGACCTAGTAACCTCTATCCTATTGCAGGCTCGTCGGGAACGTTACCATACCACAAGCGAGTAAGTTGACTTGTATGGGCCACCACTAAAACCATGTCATGCCCCAGTCCCAAAATACATGGAACTAGGCCACGTGGCAATAGCCAGCATAACGTCCATACCGCTCCGAAGAACGGGGAATCTGCAATGATATATACGTCCATACCGCTCCGAAGAACAGGGAATCTGAATGGTATAACGTCCATACCGCTCCGAGGAACGGGGAATCTACAAGTATATATATGTCCATACCGCTCCGAAGAACGGGGAATCTGAGTAAAGGGAGTCATTGGATCCGTGGCTCCTCCGGATACTACGGATTCCAATGGGTGTATCCCATACGCCTACTAGTGGTCCTCCCCTCCCAATGTAAATACGCAAATCGAATACTCGACGTGCATACCACGTATCTATGTGCCAGTCTCTACTAACATAAATATAAACCTGAATAACGTACTAACCGTGATGCATGTCACACGCACCGATAACTAGTCGAATACGCGGACCCGCATCCCAATATGAATGCCACTGTGAAACATGTAAGAGTGTCAGGTCTCAGAAGATATCAACATATCCTCCAATGGGGCGAGTCTGCTAGTGACTAGGTCAAGTATACTAAATCATCGATGCATCCGTCGATGGAACCTGAATCAATATCGGACGCACACAGTCATATGAAATAGAAAAACAATATATCACACAACATATGCATCATTAATTTAAACAGTAAATATGGCAAGGTATCTTGCCTGAGTCCTCGAGCTGCGAATGCCAAAAGCCGGTTCCTGCAGTGTCTCCTGGCTGATCCAATGATCCTAAACACAATATAATATAGCAATCCAGCATCAGATACTAAACAATACATACACGACTACGACGTTGCTCTTAGGTATTGACGCAAGTTCACGGTGGATCGACTACAGGGTCGCGTGTGCACGTAGCTAAGATGCAAGCGTGCCCTGTCCTCTGTCACTGTGCACCTCACGTCAATAAATCACTAATTTGGTTTTACGAAACTACACTACGTCTTGTTAAATTACACTTCATTATTCTCCATGCATATTGTACTAAGTCTACGACTACGCTTTCAGGTGGAACACAAGTTCTCTGCACAGGTCATATGGTCGAAATAATTATTAACCATAGACTCCATTAAATCTATTTAAATATTCATACTTATACCCATGGTTTACTGTGGCTTAATCTTGTCCTCATCCGACACGACGACGCGGTTGTTACGATTTATAAATCATACAACGAAGGAGGGGGTGTTTACCAATCGTAGTCGATGTCACAACCCAATTCCGTAGAATCGTTGGGGGCGTACCCCGAATCGTGATGCCGTGCGGGCCTGGGGTTGCGCCCGCACAAGGCTAAAGTATTGTATAACAAGCACATATTCAGAGTACGCAGATAAATTGAAACACAGATTTGAAACATGGAAAAGTTCTCTTTATTGATAATGAACATCTATTACAAACTCTTGAACGAGTCAGCTAATATGCCGCACGGGCTTACAAAAGTGTTGACTCAAAATGAGATAGCAGTCCTGTACATTACATCCCTTTATAACTTCAAAAGATATAGACCTCCTGGCTGGAGGACGGCTTTGCCACGGAGCTGCATTTGTGTATGAAGAGTTGCAAGCTCCTGGTTCTTCAAGTACTTCAAAGCGGCGCGATCAGGATGCGCCCACAGCTGGACTGGATCGGGAAGACGACTTCGCTCCTCGCTCGGTTCGCCTTAGTGCGGAGAACCTGTTTCAACGAGGGTCAGCATATCGAAACATGCTGGCGAAAGCGAGCTAGCCTGACTATACCAATCAACACGTTGTTTTAATGAAGCATGCATATTTTGTGGGTTTCTATCTTGCCTTAGTTCATTTACAAGAAAGCAGCATATAGAATTAGTGAAAATGAACGTGCCACCGTTCGGTAGATTTTACCTGCCCGTCTGATTCATCTGCACAATACTTACCATGCCTTCCCTGCCACGGAGACACAAGTTAGTTTGCAACAGGTTTAAATATACAATAGATCACTGGCGTATGCCATAAAGGATACTAGTCATAGACGAGAATGGTTTGCAGCGAATGTACAGTGGTGCCACAAGCCATCTCGCCTAGTAAAGTTGACTATACAGTAGAGTTCCGTCCGGACCGGATCGGTGCCAGTGCCCCAGCGACCGTCCGCAGGAACCAGTTACCTTGTGCACAAGTTGTCCGTGATCGAACGGTATGTTTACTAAGTTAACAGTTCATGCAGTTGTGGCAACAGTAGTACGGGACAGTGAACAGTTCATACAGTTGAGGCAACACGAGTACAGGACAAGCAATCGTACAAGACAAGTAACAATTTATGATTTATTCCCAAACGAACAAGCATGCAGTTTAGTATCCGTTCATGAAGTTATTGACAAGCATAATGAACCAAGTCTATTCTCTTTTATCTTGGTTTCTTTTAGTTATTACTTGGTATCGTTTGATCGGGGCAAGAAGAGTTCAAGCTTTTAGGGTGTGAAGCTTGGAAGCAGGGGTAGCTAATCGGGTTGGTAGCCACTCACTTAGTTTGTTGGAAGGGAGAAGGAAAAAGGCGCTTCACGACTCCGCTCGCAAGCCGCCTACTGCTAGTTCACCTGCATCACGAACAGCTCGATCAATATTCTTTCCTCTCTTTCCAATCTCGGAATTGAAGTGCAGTTCAATGAATGAAAATAATTAAAACCATCAAAACCGTTCAAGGAAAATAAGCAAATCCCAAAACCAACTCAAAGCACGAAAGCAACAAGCGACATCGAAAACCGAGGCAATAAAAGATAGCAGCGGAGAAGTCCCTCCTGACTCTGCCGCTAAGTCGATCCCGGGGGCACGGTCCACTGAATATGGGAATCGATTCCGAAGAAACAAATCCATAACGAGGACGAGTTCTTAATTCAATCTATCCCGATCGAACGATACCGTCTTGTGTTTCTTAGCCGCGCTCTCCGCACCGGGAGAATGGGGCGCTACATCCTACCCAACCAACTGGAAGTTTCGTCCCGAAACTTAAGAACAAGACCTACCGTTAGGGAGCATCACGTTGCGGGCGACGGTTATTGAGGCGGCTCAATGGACAGTCACGAACAGTATGGTTTGCTTCGTCGCACACTAAGCATAACCCAAGTTTCAGGCGACACTTATCTATTGCGTGCCCAGGCCGCCTGCAAAAGTGACATACTTTGTCTGACTTTTTGCCATCATTGTTCGGACGCTTTGCAGCGTTGTTTCCTCTGTCGTTGCTTTGGCGTTTGTGACTGTAGGTATGCACAGCGCCGGCAGGAACGTGAGGATAATGCGGTTCAAGCGATAGGGCGTGATTCATGACTTCACGCATTGTACGATACTGATGAACGACTACGTGCGAATGGATGGCAGGACGTAGTCCACCTTCAAACCTTCTAGCTCGACTCGCTACATCAGGTAAATAGGCCTTAGCAAATTTAGAGAGTCGGTTGAATTCGGCGGAGTACTCTTTAACTGTCATGCCGCCATGCCTCAGTTGCACGAACTCGTTCTCCATTTGACGTTGTACTGGAGGGGGTACAAACTCCTCTTCGAACGCGGCACGAAAGGTCGTCCATGAGATCGCCTCCTCTCCGTGATCAAATTGGAGAGATCGTCGATGCACGTCCCACCAATCGTGCGCGTTGAGGCGGAGCTATAGTTGCGCACAGGAGACGCGCTTCTCTTCGGGGACCTCTAGCAGAGCGAAGTGATCTTCAAGTTCGGCCAACCAATCTAGAGCTACGACTGGGTCCTCAGTCCCGTTGAATGGGGTATTGCAGACTTTCTTGAAGTGGCCAAAGTCGAAGGCAGTCACGTCCCTCGCCCTTGGAATATGCGGCGTCTCTACTTCAAGCACGGGCTCTTCCACCGGAGTCGGCGCTCTTGCCGTGGAATGGTTGGAAGCCAAAGTCTGAACGATCTGTTCCAGGGCATCCACCTGCTTTTGCTGGACTGAGAATTGTGCTTCTATATTGTCTTGAAACTTGAGCTGACTCTCCTCCGCCCGCTTCTCGGCCCGTTCGTAGCGAGCCTCGTCCCTTTGTTGGTTTTCCTCCAACATCCGCAACATTCGCTGGATGGGATCGATGCTTGGCATGGCTCGCTGGCTCCTTGAACTTCCCGAAGTGCCCGAACTACTTTCTTGGCTTTGCATTTCGTTCGGTGTTTGCGCTGCAGATTGCGCTGGAGCCATTCCTTCAAAAGAAGGTAAATTACATTAGGATCATAATGTATTATGGACTTATTGCATGAATGTATCTCATTTTGGCCTAGCGAGTTCAAGAGTTCGCACAGGAATTTGATCGTTAAAGGAACTTTTCCAGCACGAGTCTAAGGAACTTGAATCTGTGCTCTGATACCACTATGTCACGATCCGATTCTGTAGAATCGTTGGGGCGTCCCCCGAATCGTGATGCCGTGCGGGCCTGGGGTTGCGCCCGCACAAGGCTAAAGTATTGCATAACAAGCACATATTCAGAGTACGCAGATAAATTGAAACACAGATTTGAAACATGGAAAAGTTCTCTTTATTGATAATGAACATCTATTACAAACTCTTGAACGAGTTAGCTAATATGCCGCACGGGCTTACAAAAGTGTTGACTCAAAATGAGATAGCAGTCCTGTATATTACATCCCTTTATAACTTCAAAAGATATAGACCTCCTGGCTGGAGGACGGCTTTGCCACGGAGCTGCATTTGTGTATGAAGAGTTGCAAGCTCCTGGTTCTTCAAGTACTTCAAAGCGGCGCGATCAGGATGCGCCCATAGCTGGACTGGATCGGGAAGACGACTTCGCTCCTCGCTCGGTTCGCCTTAGTGCGGAGAACCTGTTTCAACGAGGGTCAGCATATCGAAATATGCTGGTGAAGGCGAGCTAGCCTGACTATACCAATCAACACGTTGTTTTAATGAAGCATACATATTTTGTGGGTTTCTATCTTGCCTTAGTTCATTCACAAGTAAGCAGCATATAGAATTACTGAAAATGAACGTGCCACTGTTTGGTGGATTTTACCTGCCCGTCTGATTCACCTGCACAATACTTACCATGCCTTCCCTGCCACGGAGACACAAGTTAGTTTGCAACAGGTTTAAATATATAATAGATCACTGGCGTATGCCATAAAGGACACTAGTCATAGACGAGAATGGTTTGCAGCGAATGTACAGTGGTGCCACAAGCCATCTCGCCTAGTACAGTTGACTATATAGTAGAGTTTCGTCCGGACCGGATCGGTGCCAGTGCCCCAGCGACCGTCCGCAGGAACCAGTTACCTTGTGCACAAGTTGTCCGTGATCGAACGGTATGTTTACTAAGTTAACAGTTCATGCAGTTGTGGCAACAGTAGTACGGGACAGTGAACAGTTCATACAGTTGAGGCAACACGAGTACAGGATAAGCAATCGTACAAGACAAGTAACAATTTATGATTTATTCCCAAACGAACAAGCATGCAGTTTAGTATCCGTTCATGAAGTTATTGACAAGCATAATGAACCAAGTCTATTCTCTTTTATCTTGGTTTCTTTTAGTTATTACTTGGTATCGTTTGATCGGGGCAAGAAGAGTTCAAGCTTTTAGGGTGTGAAGCTTGGAAGCAGGGCTAGCTAATCGGGTTGGTAGCCACTCACTTAGTTTGTTGGAAGGGAGAAGGAAAGAGGCGCTTCACGACTCCGCTCGCAAGCCGCCTACTGCTCGTTCACCTGCATCACGAACAGCTCGATCAATATTCTTTCCTCTCTTTCCAATCTCGGAATTGAAGTGCAGTTCAATGAACGAAAATAATGAAAACCATCGAAACCGTTCAAGAAAAACAAGCAAATCCCAAAACCAACTCAAAACACGAAAGCAACAAGCGACATCAAAAACCGAGGCAATAAAAGATAGCAGCGGAGAAGTCCCTCCTGACTCTGCCGCTAAGTCGATCCCGGGGGCACGGTCCACTGAATATGGGAATCGATTTCGAAGAAACAAATCCATAACGAGGACGAGTTCTTAATTCAATCTATCCCGATCGAACGATACCGTCTTGTGTTTCTTAGCCGCGCTCTCCGCACCGGGAGAACGGGGCGCTACAGTCGAGGGGGTGCTGTCCAGTCGACGTCAGCCTTCGGTGCGGCGGCTCCGGCATCGTGCGGCAACTCCGGCAGCAGCAGCAACAAAAACGGCAGGGGTCGCAGCAGCGGCTATGGCCATTCGGTCGGCGGGGGAAGCAGCGCCTGGATGGAGGTCCGGCCGTGGGGGGGGTCGGGGTTGGTCTGTCGCGGTTGGGCGGTCGGGATTGGAGTGCAGGCGGGTGTGGGGCGGTCGGGATTGAAGTGCAGGCGGTCGTGGGTTGTGCTGATGGCGAGTGGGGCGGTCGGGATTGGAGTGCAGGTGGTCGGGGTTGAAGTGCAGGCGGGTGGGGTTGATCTGATGGCGACTGGCGGTGGTGGTGGGGGTGTTAGTGTAGTCGGAGGCAGTGGTGGCCGGTCGGGAAGGAGGGGCTCGGTCTGGTGTTCGGCTAGGGTTTGGGGAAGATGAATGAATAGTAATTTCTTAGGGTTTTATGGTTGAATATGTATATTTATATGTGGGAAAGTTTGTGGGTTGACCTTGAGGCTTGGGCCGGCCAGGACTCATAGAAGTGGGGGCTGGTCCACATGAAAGGTAGCACGTGGGCTGGGTTAGGTCCTGCTTGAGGTGGAATTGGCCTATAATTTAATTAATTTAAACAATTGAACATGGTGATTCCTAATGCGTTAAAGACATATAGAACTAGATTTGGGGTGGTACACAAGAGTTGTGGCATAAGAGGCTTGGTGTAGACTGATACCCTAATTTGAGTACTTGGGGTCTGGGTTGTGGTTGATCCTCAATTTAAATAATTCCTACATTTGACGAGGGGGGTTTACAAGGAGGAGGGGGGAGGACGCGGCTGGAGGGGGGAGGACGCGGCTGGAGGGGGGTCGCCGGGAGGGAGGAGGGGGCGCCGGAGGGAGGAGGGGAGCCGGAGGGGGAGGACACGGCCGAGGGGGGTCGCCGAAGGGAGGAAGGAGGAGCCGGAGCGGGAGAGATCGAGAGTGGGTTTAAAATTTAGGAGAGGGAGAGGGAGAGGGAGAGGGAGAGATCGAAGGAAATGGGGGGAATAAGCCCTAAGTAAAAAATTTAGCAACGTTTTAGCGACCCCAATAATGACGTCGCTAATTTAGAATTTAGCGACGTTTTACTGACGCCAATAAACGTCGCTAAAATGTCCAAAATATATACGTCGCTAAAAACGTCGCTAAACGTCGCTAAATAAAATATATTAGCGACGTTTAGCGACCTAAATTGAACTTATAGCGACTAATCTTTTAAAAACGGAATAAAATTCGCTAAACATCGCTAAATGTCGCCAATTAGCGACGTCTAGCGACGTGTTTAACTGGAGTCGCTAAATTAGCGACGTTTTTACATGGAGTCGCTAAAAAATATCGCTAATCCTGCTTATTCTAGTAGTGTATCAAGAGTGTCCGTACTTAAAATATAAAATTTAGGAAGGAATGTTCATGTGATAATGGCATGAGATTCTAAATCACCTAGGGTTAACTAGGCAACTTAATTTGTAGAGCATTGGGAGGGAACGGTATCTCGAGATCGTGCATGTCGAACCACCCTAAGTTAGCTGGGAGTAAAGTTTGGCCACCACGGATACTATATATCATCCGCACTAGTGGAGTGCAGTATCTGACTTAATTATAAGCTGAGCCAGTGTCTTTCTTATATAAAGCCTGGAACTGCTACTGATCATTAATTAGCTCAGGGCCCTTGCAAGGGACTGGTGCATCATATATTCTTGCTCGTATATTATTGGTTCAGCCAGCCCTGCTTGATTATAACAAGATCTGAGGATACTCATATATTGCATTACTGGGATAACCCAGAGATCATATATCAAGCCGTAACATATGTTTGGCCGTTAAATCTGTTTTGGTTAGAGAAGTGGACCGTTGCAGCATGAAAGTTCAACTCATATCCTCGTTTGGTTGTTGAGTTGCGCTGTTGTGTTACAACAGGACAAGGATCGAAGCTACTTGTTATCCTATATTATTTTACTTAATATTGTATCCCTGCTTGTTTATTGTGTCTTCTGTTGAGTGAAATTAGGGACATAGCATATCGTGGCATGATAGTTCAACTCATGTCCTCGTTTGGTTGTTGGGTTGTGCTATTGTGTTACGATAGCATGTGGATTGAAACTACAACGCAGAGTTATTTTAACTTGACCATAATCAAGTGACGTATTCTATCTTGGTGTAACATGGTACTTCCTGTCCTTGTTTGGTGAAGGGGTGTCGTGTAATATCATGGATGGAATATATGCCATTGATTGTTGGCTCATGCATCTCATGCAATAGAACTGGTTTTATTTTTTTATTTCGTGCTTCCTTTGTGGCACTTGCTATTTGGGGGTCTGATCCCACTGATTTTGTATGGCCAGGTTTAGAGCCAGCACCTGAGGATCAAATGTATCTCACCCTCACTGATGGCACGCACCAGAAGGATGGCTTCTGAGGGTCACGAGTAGGTTCCTTCATTCACTGTTCGTCTTTTGTAAACTATATTGTTTTGGACGTTTAGCAAACCGGCACCTGATAGCCGGATAATTTGGACACTAGTTTCTTACATGACTGTAATATATTCAGACTGCAGCTGACTCACTATCATGTATGCTTTTGGTTGTGTATCTGACATATCACTCTGTATCGCTAGATCTATAGAACGTTCTGATGCGACATATGGGACGCCATACTACTTGTTCTGAAATATTCTTTGTTATTGCTACTTGTTTCATTGATTAAGATATAAAAGATCTTGACCCTAGAAGACTTGATTGTAATATGCACCTCCTTGTCTCTAGACAACCTTAACACATTGCGAGTTGCTTCGGTATTCCGCAAGGTATGGTTGGCTGAGTCATTCTCCCGCTCTCCAGTATTCTGGATCTGGGACGTGAAAGGTTGTAGTCCATCCCATCTATGCATAGTATTTATTTGTCCAAAAAATTTCTATTATTGTTCTTTTGTTATCTCTGTCTTCGAAACTTGGTTTTGGGAGGAAATTGTTGGTTGTGTGTTCACAGACTCTGTAGAAGCAAAACCAACTTCCTCTTCCCTTCTTTAGTCCCACATTGGCTGGGTGGGTTGCCTCTTGAGTCTTTATATTACAACCCTTTAGTTGCTCCTTTATGGTCTTGTGTGGGGAGCCTGTGGGCCACATGCGCGCGCCGACGTCGCCGTCTGGTCCGGCTCGGTTCAGTTCGAAGCGCGTAATGGGCACGTGTGCGGGCCTACATCTTCGGAGGCCGAATGTCGATCTGATTTTCTCTTCGGGTTCGGGTTGAGACCCTAAAATACTTTTTGTTGTTTAGTTTTTCCTTTTCTTTTGTTTGACTGGTTCTTTCCAGTTCTACTGTGCACGTTGGAATAGATTTTTGATATCCGATTCTTTTGCCTCCTTCTTTGAACGTTTTTACGTAGGATCAGCCAACGGTTCAATTTTTTACTGCCTATATATTTCGTCCTTCTTTCCCTTTGCTGGTTACGGAAAAATATTACTCACAAAAAATCTCTTCCTCTAGTTCTACTGTTTGCTTCACAGTTTTGTTCTTTCTCTTGCGTTCTGGGCAAGACTAAGTTCGGGTCGCATCTCTTAAAGTTGTGTGCGACAACGAGAAGCTGGTAGTACCGGAGGTTTTATCACTAGCAGCATTCGAGAACAGTCTGCACATAGACGTCGGATCAACTCTTACGGCAGTACGTTCAGAGCGACTTTTCCATAGGTAGGTAACTCTAAACTCTATTTCATTTTGCTACAGGTTTGCAGAAAAAGAGAAAATAAAAAATGAGCATTTTTAATAACAAGAGCATACCCAGCTTTGAGCTAGTTTGAATTTGGAGTCTGATAGTCCGTTCTGATCAAAGACACGGACCGAACCGGATTTGTGACACTCAAGCCGGTAAATCCAGCCCAGACCGACATGGTCGGTGATCCGGGTCGAGTCCGTTCCATAATCGTTTTTTTTCAAACTTTTGGTAATTTTTTTAAATTTTCAAAAAAAAAATCATAATTTATCATAACTGGGTTCTCAAATTTTTTCAAAAAAGAATCAAAAATATTTTAATTTCATTTTCAAACTTTATCGAATTTTTTATATTTCTTTTAACCGAGCCAAATTCGGACCGACCCTGAATCGAGCCGGACATAGCCTGGTCAGGTCTGGTCCACTGACTATCGGAGTTCGGATCTAGGCTGAATTTGGATTTTCAAAACTTCGGTGGCCCTAGTCGGGTCAACACTGGCCAGAGCCGGCCGGAAACACACCACGACACGTAGAGACGTCTTTACGTACGCGTACCCCGACTCTAAGACTAAAGAAGAGCAGTGTGAACCAGTCCCCTGATTAAACAAACAATAATTTGGAAGGTTCTTGGTGATATCATGATAACGCATATGATTCATAAGCAAGTAGAATTAAGAGAGATGGTGACTGACTCGGTGGCCGGTGAGAACTGTTAGGCATTTTGTTCAAAGTCAGTCAGTCCGTCCGTCCGTCCGTCCGTCCGTCAACCCCTACCCCCCCCCCCCCCCCCCCCCCTTAGTCTCTATAAATAAGAAAGTGTTCCTGTACTTCTAAATATAGAACAATCAATTACTAGTTGGTTTTCAATTCGGTAAGGAAATTATATTCCAACGTTCGAATAACTTGGCGGGTTCGTTCAACTTCACTGAGTACTTAGGTAATGGAACAATGGGGATTGGACTCTCTGGACCATCTGACATGGGAGGACATCCAACATTACTCTTCCTATCCTTCACTTTTCGCGTCCCCAAACACCATAAGTTGTTCACCAATGGGGGAGTACTCTGCTCATCCTATCGAGATCAGGCCGAGAGAAATAGCCAAATCAAGCAGCTGGGACTCTTCTTCTTGCACCCACGACGAGAAGCCGCCGGCCGTGGCGCCGCCTTCTGCTTCCTCCGCCACCATTCTAATTTCCTTTGGCAGTCCCGACCAGTGTCAGTTGTCCGAAGCTCCCAAGAGTACCGGCTGCAGGAAAAGGACCTACGGAGCTGCGGTGGCACCGGCACACGAGGCGAGAGAGCCGAGCGGTGCCGCAGCGACGAGGCCGCCTTCCCATAGCCGGGACCATGTACTCGCAGAGAGGAAGAGAAGGGAGAACCTCACCAGACAGTTCATAGCATTGTCTGCAGTTGTGCCTGGCCTAAAGAAGGTGCGAATACAGAGCTACATTGTCACTTTACTCGTCACAGAAGATGTTCTGTAACTTATTTTACATGTTCTGTAATAATTTTACATGTCACAGAAATCGAATTTCCTTGTAGTGTCTCCCTCCACTGCTATAACATTTGAAACTCTCTGGGTTTTTCATTTTTTTTTTAGATGGACAAGGCTTCAGTTCTGGAAGATGCAATCAAGTATCTGAATCAACTCCAAGAGAGTGGAGACGCTTGAGGGTCAGGCCGCCAAGAGAGCAGAGGATTCGACTGTCGCCGTGGTCGTCGTGAAGAAGAAGAAGAAGAAGAAGGCCCGTATCTTGTCTACATCATCTGACGACATCGACGAGAACGAGGACGAGAACGAGGCTATCCGAGAAGTCCGTCCTCGTGAAAATCCACTGCGATAACGGCAACGGAGTACTAGTGAAGGCCCTCTCCGAGATCGAGAAGTTCAACCTATCTGTCATTAGCACAAGTGTAGTGCCCTTTGCCGCTTCTTTGCTCGATATGACAGTCATAGCACAGGTACTGTAAGGCTACATTTGGTTCACGGAATCAGGATCTTGGAAAAATAAAATTCGTTTATTTATTTTTCAAACACCAGAAAGAAAAAATGGATTATTTTAAAAAACAAAGAATTGATTACCTTTTCGCCCACCAACCAAACAGGAATAGCTTCTCTGTATATATTTGTTCATATTTTGCTAGAAATGAATATATGACATGTTCTTCTTGATTTGCAGATCGAACAAGGATTTTCTACGACAGCGAAGGATCTCGTGAAGAACCTGAACTCAGCTCTCAGAAGTAAAGAAGGTCAAGAAGGATATCCTTGATCAATTTTTTTCCCCTTTTCTTTTCTTTTTTCTTTTTTCTTTTTTTTTTACATTAGTCTTCTGGGTGATACCAAAGCTAACTGAATTGAGTTTAAATCTGAAAACCCTTCTCTTCTTCCCAAGAGCATGAATTTAAGTTTACAATGGTCTCCTCATGTTGTGTTGTTGTGAGATGTAACAGGAAAGAAAAAATAGTTTTTATTTTTATTTTGTGCAAATAATCATACCATTCTCTTTCTTGGTAACATCTTTTCCATGGTTTAATTTGTGCTTATTTTCTAGCTATATATTCAACCATAATTAATACTAGAAGATCTCATGGAAAAACTTTTAGTCATTCAAATCCATTGAAGAATGGTCTCGATAGAAATATATAGTGATATTCAAATTTGTAGTGGGACAACCTCTTTCAGTCCCTATCAGATGTCTGGTGGAGTTATATAATGAAATTGAGGGAGAACTAATCAGTGATTCAGTTGCTACTAAGCTAGTAACTGGAACTTTTTAACTAAGGAGGCTTCTTCAACTAAGTTTAATGAAAATAGTGACCGATTTGGGTTTTTCCCCAAAAACTTTGACAAAATTATGCATTAAAATGTAAAATGTTGCAAACAAGCCCACAATAAACTGTTTTTGAGAGTATCAGTTAATATTGTTAGTGAAAAAGTCCTCCAATGAGAATAGAATATTATGTCCGGTTTTGTTAACATGTGTCCCAAGGGCACATGTTAATACATTGATGAATATGTATTTTTAGATGAATAATTATATCAGTACATTTATCAATGTATCTTTTACTTAAATTTTGTATTAATAAATGTAAAATTTACATTAATAAATGTGCTGGTGTGAATACTAATATAAATTACACATTTAAGGTGGTTCTTATTGGTTTCACGTGCTCTCTTTTAACATACAAAGGTACACGAACTGAGAAAGTATTAAGCAATTTTTTGTGTTTTTTAAGGTACATGTATTGAGAAAGCGTGGAGCAAATTTGATGTACTTTTTATCATAAGTAATGTTATTCGTATTTCTAAAATATCCCTCCAAACTATTCCTCCTTATGTGACGATTAACGTGACATTATAAATAACATTATGTGACAACTGACATAGCAAATTTTAACCCCAAAAATTAATCACCCAAATATTTTCAATGTTAATATTAATGTTAATTTTAATATTAATGTTAATTTTAATATTAACCTTAATTTTAATTTTATAAATTATCATGTCAGCTGTCACACTAACCACCACATCATATGCCACATAAAAAGGAATAGTTTAGAAGTACAAATAACATTATTCATTTATCATACCTAGTTTTATATCATTGTTTGCTACAGTGAATGAAATTTTTGGTAGATTTGTATTACTAAAGCAAAAATGAATTTCAATTCTATTTTAGTTTGTTGTCAACATCGTCTAGTTCCGAAATTGCCTTGATTATTGTATGGAGACTATGATTTTTTTTTTTTCCATAGTTATGTGCTTGGACAAATCTGCAATAAAGGATATCTTTGAAGGCAGACTGTCATCTTCAAAATTTTCTATTAGATCCTTCTTACATTCTCCACATACAGCTTGGTTAACACTCCTAAAGCTGAACTTGTATTTAGTATTAATATTGTTTTTTTTTTAACAACATGAAAAATAAAAATTTAAAAAAATAAAAATTTAAACACTACTCAGGCAGATGACAAATTCCAAAAAGAATGTCACTCGACAATTCAACTTTAATATACAGGTGCAAGTGCAGCAATCATGCTCAAGTGACATTATAATAGATTATAATAGTAGTAATGATCTTCTGACTATATTCCTGACTGTAGAGCTAAGGATACATGTAACAGTTCTGGAAACGTTCATGGTTACAAGAACAGTACATGGTTCATAAATCTACTAACTACACTAGGGGCCAGTGATTCCAATATATTTGATAACTCTTAGCGAATGGTTCAGAGGCGACAACAATCATATGGAAATTACATTTACAAACTTTATAACCGGTTTGCTTAATCAGCTGGAATATGAAAGAACATACGATGTTTTAATGCACTGGAAAAACAAATGCCAAATTGTCAGGCAATATTATATACATACAAATCAACAACTAATGGTGACATCCCGCCAAGATGCTCTTGCCATAAAAAGGAGAGCTTTTGATTGAACTGCAAACAAAATCTCCAAAATAAATGAATCATAGAAGTGCTAGACAAATCTCTAGATTCTACATTAGGTGCTGGCGAAGTAGTTGGTTTTCCTTTCTCAGTGATTGCACCTCCTTAATCATCTCATCTTGCTTTTCTAGGACGAAATTCACTAGGCGTGACATTTCCATCTGTTACCATCATAAAGAATGTGTTAACTCCAAAAAAGTAAGATGACATGAGTGAAGAATCATGAGAAAATCTGGATACAGAGTAATCATGCAAAACTAAGCCTGAAGCAAGGTTCCAAAAGATCATGGTAGTCCTGCACTTGTACTGGAACACGGACCAGCATAATCCTGGAACTAAAGAGCAGTAGATGGATGAAATGGAAAGTGACTGGTGAGGATCAAAAAAATACACCAAACTTGTTCCTATGTATTGCTGCTTACTTCATATATTTGTACCGTCAACTTTAAACATAACAGAATAGGCTTTAAAATATTTAATTGTATCACTAAGAAGCAGTTGAGGGAAATAAGTTGAACAAAAACTTTTGAATTGATAGTATGCCTCATCTGCAACAATTGGTATACAGATAGACCAATGACGCTCTCAGGCCTTCACACAAATTATTTGAGTTGCTTGAATGGTATGGCTTCTTTCAGCAAAAGCTTTCGTCAGTATGAGACAGATTGTTGCTTACTAAAGCATTCTGTTCAAATTCTAGAAGTAGCGGTAGACCAAATATACATGAACTTAGGCAATGAAAAAGGACAGTTGCTAATATTGCAGAGATGGATCCTAATAGAGCTTAACTGAAAGGGACAGCTACTTTCAACAGTAAGTATGTGGGATAAGGGATCTGCTATTGTGTTAATTAAGTTGAAATGTCAAACGTAGAATGATTCAAAATGTACCAATACTATAAGTAGTTTTCTTAGTTAGAGATTTACCTCTTGCATATGGAATTGTCTCAGCAGCTCGATATGAAGGTTTTTCACATCTTCATGGATAGATTTATGTGCAGATCCCAAAGTTTCCTCAAGGGTGCGTTGAACTAGCTGAAGGGAAAATGATGAAGTTCCCTGATCTGTTAGCCGACCAGAGGCCTGTGGTGTTTGAGATGCTTGCCCCTGTTATGAACATAAACATAGTCAAACATCAACTTTTTGAGCTGAACATAATGTTTGTGAACAAGTATCATTGAATTACACTGATTGCTGGAAGGATCCCAGTCCCCGTGGCAGCTGATGACTCTTGCCTTAATAAAAGGTTATGTAAGAGCTCTTCCCTAGTTTCTGCTCCTGTTTTCTTTGATTTTGGTGAACCCAGTGCTGAACCTTTGCCATCTCTGAATGATGAGTTAGTGCTCATTCTCTCAGCATAAGTAGAATATCTTCGAGGGAGGGTTGACAGTACTGACCCTGGCAACTCAGCATTGGCAAATGATGTCATCACTTTGCTCCCTATGGATGTTGAGAAAGAGCTTGCATTGTTAAGGGATGATGATTCAGAAAGAGAAGAGAGGTTCTCATTATCAAAGGTGACTTTGCTTTGCAGGTTCAGTTTTAATCTAGAACTTGTCAAAGAGTTAATGGTGGACTGGCCAATCGATGAAGATGAATCTTCTAAGCCTGCAAATGTTGTCTCAGATGAAAAGGGGACAGAAGGAAGCAAGCGAGATGACCCAGACACTGACTCTCGGATATGTGTTATTCTTTCAGGTAGTGCATTTCCACCCCAAGCTTCAGGAGGTGTTGGAGAGAAAGAAGATTCACTCTTCAAAGATGCAGCAGGCGTAACAGTTACTTCTGAAATAGCTCCATCCTACATTAAATAATTGAACAAAATATTAACAGCAAGTACGGATCAGGTTAACATGACTTACAGAATAAAAATTGTCTCACAAGTCCTACTTAAGGGCTTGTTTGGTAAATCGTAAGTGGGAGAAGATTTGGATTTGCACTTTCAAAGATGGAATTCATATGGGAATCCATGCCACCTAGTAAGGAACATTTGGTTAATATAAATGAAAGAGTTAATTACCGAAATGGTACATGAGGAATGTAGTGTTTGCCATTTTGGTGATCGAACTTTTTTTTGGCCGGAATGGTACATGAGCTTTGCATTTTGGCTCAATTAGTACTGAAGTAAATTTCGTTGGTATTTTTGGATAAAAATCGATAAAAATGGACATGTGATGGTCACGTGCCTTATTTTTAATGGCTATTTTGTCAAGTTTTTGATTTTGGGCTATCATTTCAGAAGAATATTAGTGTTCGAAGAAAATTGTTTGGATGAAAATAGTTAAAAATATGGACTATCATTTCAGAAGAATATTAGTGTTCGAACAAAATTGTTTGGATGAAAATAGTTAAAAATCGTTAAAAATAGTAGTCCAAAACCCAAAACTTGACAAAATAACCATTAAAAATAAGGCACGTGACCATCACATGTCCATTTTTATTGATTTTTATCCCAAAATACCAACGAAATTTACTTCAGGCACTAATTGAGCCAAAATGTAAAGCTCATGCACCATTTCGGCCAAAAAAAAGTTCGATCACCAAAATGGCAAACACTACATTCTTCATGTACCATTTCGGCAATTAACTATAAATGAAATATATATATATTTTTTATGGATGGATCACAGGTAGTTAGAGTAAGGTAAAGATGAATAGTGATTAATTTTTTTGGTTAACTAATTAATTATCCTTATTATATAAATAAAATTGAAAAATGATATATTAGTTGTTGCGGAAAAATGGTGCTCGAGCATGTACTTGTTTTGAGTTCCTATTAATATAAATGATATATTTATATATATTTTATGGATGGTTCACAGGTAGTTAGAGTAAGGTAAAGATGAATAGTGATTAAATTTTTTTGGTTAACTAATTAATTATCCTTATTATATAAATAAAATTGACAAATTATTTAAGTAATTAATTATCTTATTTACTAATAATTAGATAATTCAAACAAATTCAATCAAGACTAGGAAGTATGGACACCTCAAAACTATGGGATTGTCGTGCTGGACATGTATTAAGAACTCAACAAATACATATACACTACATGGACACACCAAAATAAACATCATATCCATCGTGTCCTTATTTACTGTGTCATATCGTATTCTTGTTCATGCAACATAAGTCCAAATCAACCATCAAACAAATAATTGTGATTAATTACTAAATAATTGGATTAACTAATTACTATATATTAATTAATTGCTAAAATAATTGTGATTAACAAATTACTATATATTGATTAATTATATTTTCCTACTTTTCCCTCCACATTCAAGCTCTCAAAGAGGATGTGGATGGGTCAAAATGACAGGGGACAGGACTTGTGGGTGTCAGGAATGTTAACTTTCCATTCAAAATACAATCTTCAACCAAACAAATGCATTTGGAGATCCATTCTCCACTTTCATTACAAACCCAACTGACAGACCAAAATCCGGTTACCAAACAACCCCTAAAGAGAAGTCAACTAAACCTTGGAAACTGCTGATGCAGCTTTGAATACCTCGTTCTCATTTTAAAAGGCACCAATTAAATAGGGTCAATCATGAGGCCTAGAAATTAGTAAGATTTCAACTAAATATTGCCTAAAATTGACTAACTATCCATAGATAGACTTATTTAACAGGACCAACTTTACGATTTTGGATGAGCAGCCATCCATCATTGGTGGGAAGGAAAAAACTATATGTTAAGATTTGTTCCATCCCAAGTAACAGTAAAACAGACATTTCATTTATGCACAAATAACAAATAAGAAAATAAGGTACAATAATTAACAAATATACCTGTTTAGTTACCACAGTCGACCTCCAATCTGAAATCGGATGAGGTTCGGTGTTGCCTTCTGTAAAGGGAAATCTAGGAAGAGTAGACTTCTTATCTATTGCTGCAGTACTCTTTTTTGCTTCATCATTGTCATCCCACCAATTGCCAAGAGATGGTGTAATTGGCTGAACATCAACCAGTGGGGAGAACACGTCCATATCATCCTTTAAGTTATAGCTAGGACGAGGTGCTTGCAGCTTTGACAAAGATCCACTTGGCCATAAGCGATTACCTTGTGGAGTTTCCTCTGCTGCAGATAGACTTGGTGTAGTTGATATTGGCCCACTGGTAGATGCTGTCAGTGAATAGCGGGAACTAGAGACTGCAGTTGCCAAGGGTAAGCTTGACATGGAGGGCAGGGGATCTGGCATAAGAATAGAATCTTCACTAATACCTCCAAGAAGAGCAGTTTCAGGTGTACAATTATTCTCATTTACAGTGACAGGCTTCGATCTTTGCCAGCACAAACTTGCAACAGCCTGTTAAAAGGGAAAAATTAGTAACAGCAAAAGGACACAAGTAAATAACTTTTAATGACAAGATCAATTATATGCCAACAATGGTTAAAAGCGAGAAAGGAAAATTGCAGAAACATATACCATCAATGTGAAAGGATTATTGACAAGACAATATGTTTAAAATTTATAGTGGAAAGATAATGGAATTTCAGAAACCCCAAGATAAATAATTTTAACGATACAAAAAAACCATGATGACTATATAATTCATTGTATGCTTCTAACAGGATATCATAGAAAAACTAAATACATACTAATTGTTCGAACAATGAGAGCAAACATGACTAGCGGGAATATGACATTACAAAGTTCTTTGTAATGGAGGAAAAGTATTATCAGTTAGCACCCTTTATTCTGAGATAAAAAAAAAGGTACATCCAGCAAGGCATTCTGCTTTAAGCCCAACAAATTTAATCTCCTGATTTAGATCCAGCACATTTAATCTCCTTCAACTGAACAGAGGCTTAAGTTGCCTACCTTGCAGAAGTTAATATCAATGGTTCCTCTAGGTCCTTTAAATTGGCAAGTCACTCTCTTGATACATAATAGGAAAAAAAAACTAACCTATTGACTCACATTCACTTAAAGGATATAACTGAAAACCATATCCTGTACTGTTGCATATACATTATAATCTCAGGAAGAAACCTATTGCATACAATACATATATGGGCTATTGCTTCTGGTGGTGTCTGCAGAGTTGCACAACATCCAATATGTCATCATGTTTCAGTATACAAAAAGGTGATATAAATAAAACATGTAGTATGTTTAACTTCAAATTATAGTAGAAAAGATAAATATTTCTTTCTTCTTGCTAACATTTTGAGATGAAAGTAGTATCATATTTAGACCGTAGTTAATGTGAGTGTTTCGAAAAATTATTTGGCTATATGTATTCTTGAATGTTTTTGAAATATAACAGAAAAGTAATCAAATATAAAGACAAAATTGATATTTAGATTGAAAAATGAAACTTGCCAACAAATGGAACAACATGAACACAACTCCAATTGATAAAGATGTCATTATTGTAACTAGTATCTTATATACGGCAGCAACATTGCAGAAATTGATACCTCAGATGTGTTGTATGCACGAAGAACAGTTATAGGTTGAGGTCTTCCCCGAACGTCATAGAATACTACACGCCCACTGTTTGTCCCAGCAGCAAGTATATTACCGTCGTCGCTATATGCCAGTGAAGAGAAGGGTGCCTCATAAGGAGTGCAAGATGTGGGCCTTCTTGACCCTGAATCATACGTATACAACTTTTTATCGAGACCAACACTAGCAATTATCTGTAGTAAAACATGTATCAGAACTAGAAAATCACATAAGATTTAATTTTAGAAAAGACATTATTTTTACCACCATGAACATCAACTTAAAATACATCACTTGTCCATTTAAACAATTGAATTCAGGAAGAAGAAAGGACCTTGTCACTTGATGGAGAGAAACAAACACCACTAGTGGGAGCAGAATGCTGCTTCAGCCAAGACACCTGTGACAGCAACAGCAATAAGAATAAACATGCAGTGACAATCATGCTTACTTATAACTACAACCAGTGTCCAAAATAGCATCTTATTATTTGAAAACACATTGCATACATAAAATTAGCTGATTATAACAATGCTTAGCTGATACACGATGTGCTAGTGGTGGTTGGTTAGTGACTTAGTTTTATGGGTAATTTAAGATCATTAGTTTTTCCCTTTTTTTTTGTTACCATTTGGCATTAAACAGTTGTGGATGTTGATGGGACGTATTTACATTGATGTTATGAATCTTACTAGGATAATCAATTAGATATAAGGAAATTAAATATTTATATTATGCTTCCGGTATTAGGCTATAAGCAACTTGCTAGCCTTTGTTTGAAATTTTTTGCGGTACTTTGATTAGATTAACAGAGAGATAGAATAGTACTTGGAGTTAGTAAGACTGTGGATTGACCGAAACAAACATGGATTGAGGCTAAAAAGAGGATATGGTAGTTGTTAATATTTACATTACAGAAAAATGGCCATCAATAGACCTGAATGGTAGAAAAGAAAAATAGATACAAAGAAGTTGGGATAAATGGCCTTCTTGTTGTTGCTGAAATTAATTAGATGTCTCATGTTTAATGCTTAATTGTAACTTGAACTTTTTTGACAGACAAAGTGTGAGAGGTAGATGACCTTTAGCAGAGCTAAATGGACGATAAGGATTCATATAGGAGATCCCAAAACTTTGGTAAAGGCTTTACTTTGGTGGTTATTGTCGTATGGGATGTGATATATTATGTCTGCTATTTGTCTAACAATGGATCCCAGATATCCACCATCCATCATTCCAGCAGAAGAACTACCCTGCCATATCGCTGACTTGCTGCAAACATGTAGTGACAGCATCCAACAATTTAATCCATAGGTGATCATGATGGATGTTGTGTCCCTTTTCTCGGATATGCATGTGTGTGTATACCTAAGTAATGGAGAATAGGAACAAGGTGTCACAATAATTGCTTTACTGCAGGCTGCTATTCATTTCCAACACATTTAAAGATGAATGATAGTGTATCTGAGTGGGTCATAAAGATACATCCTCACCGTTGACATAATCTGCCTCCTCGCCTGCTTCTCTCAAATGATTGTCACAACAGCAATACATTAAGGCATCCACAACTCACATCTCTCTACACCATACCCACCATGGTCTCTACTGCCTCTTTTCTCCGACTATTGCACGGACACGAGCACGACCACCATCTCCGCCATAGCCAATTCTTCTCCTCTCTCATGACTGCCACCACATGAGCCATCAATCACAAGTTTCACAACCATAAACCATTCTTTTTCTTTAACCACCTTGCCCACCATTCTTACCCTCTCCTTATGTCGTGGCCACCACACCCTCACGACCGATGGCCCCACCACCATCCAACACTCGTCCTTCTCCTTTTTTATGGATAATGCTACCACCAAGATCACCTTTGTAGGCTGTCACCATTCATCTCCCTCATCACCACCATTCCTCTCTCAAGGTTGCAGTCGGCATTTATCTCTCGCCACTAACTGAGCCATGAACTCCATGTCCGATCTCCCCTCATAGTTGTTGTCCTCATCTAAAGACCAAGTCCTACTGTTGCACATGTTGGTGCCATCTCCTATCCTCTTGAGTACCAAACTTTTCTTGTTGCCTAACAATTCAGTTGGTTTGATACTGCCTGAAATAGCATTACAACTTCATCCTATGTTTT
This sequence comes from Iris macrosiphon, assembly GCA_036927795.1. Lineage (NCBI taxonomy): Eukaryota > Viridiplantae > Streptophyta > Magnoliopsida > Asparagales > Iridaceae > Iris > Iris macrosiphon. The sequence continues at coordinate 152,887,683 of JAYESA010000018.1, read as the reverse complement.
TAGTATCTTACGATACACGATGCGTATCTCAGGATATGATACTACCATTTCGTTATATATCGCTTTATTTCGATACGACACATATAGGTTCATAGTGTACTATTGGCTTTTTTTACATGTAATGTATACTAGGGATGGGCAAACGGATCCAAAACCCGCGGTTCCAACCTGACCCGTATATTGCTCAAACAAGTCGGTTCCTAAATTTTCACATTTAAACGGGGCGAGTCGTGTAAAATAAACTGGACAGGACAGGTTGTCCCCGACCCGGCCCGTTTATTTTGAAAAATCTTAAAATTTATAATTATTTCTCCCGACCCCATGCCTTTAGCCTAGTACCCAACTACCCACGTCACAGTAGTCGGCCCTAAAAATAAAATTCTAACTCATCTCTCCCTCTCATCTTGCATATTTCTCCAGACTGATCTTACATATTGCTTGAGGTAATTGTCCTCGAGTAAAGCGACGATCATGAACGACCGACCATCAGTAACCCTTATTACCAGCATCTTGTACTTTGATAACAAATAAAGATAGTGACATATCTCCATCATATGCTTGATAATATCATTAGCTTCGACAACCTTCCCTGCATTCCGCAACCTGCCAACCAATGAACTGTACACCGAGAAATTCGAGTGCAACCCCTACCATCCATAGCCTTCAGCAAGGAGCAAGCCTCCTCAAATTTTCCAGCAAAACAAAGCTCACAGACCATAGAATTGTACGTGAACACATTCAGGAGGTTCCCCTTTAGCATGTCATCAAATAGTTTTCGCATTGAATTCTGTAGCCACCATACCTGTTATTATCACAGTATAGCACTCCACATCCGGTTTGCATCCTTTCTTGTCGATCTCATTGAAGAAATACTTGCAAGCATCAAGATTTCCTGCACGACTGAGCCCATCAATGAGGGTAGTAAAATGCAAAAGCCTCGGATAGCAACCTAAGTCATTCATATAGTTCAACAAATTAAGTGCGGTGAGTAGCTTATCCCCTTTACCACGTATGGAGATCTGTAGCAAACTTGCTCTTACCATTTCATCGAGCAACCTGTGGAACTGGTCCAACTTGTCCAACCTATAATTGGCTCTCACTATGACATTATACACGTCCGGAGACTGCCTATCCAAGAGCATCTTCTGGTAGTGCACCGTTAACAGTGAATGGAGTATCGCGTTGAACGAGTGCTTGAACTTTGTAAGATCCGTTTGGACTTTGGACCCGCGGGTCGGTCCGGTTCAGACCCGTTTCTAACGGTTCAAGTTTGAGTCCGGTCCGGTTCCAACATTTTTTCGGTCCTGCCCTACCAACAAACGGGTCCGGTCCGAGTCCATTAAATTTGGCTCAGGTCCGGCCCGTGCCCAGCCCTAATGTATATTTAAGAATCTGGATTATGGAACTATATAGACCTATAAAGATGAAACAAATAAAACATTATGAAAAATTATTAACTCGATGTTCCTATATGGATTTAGAAGTATAGACCTAAAACTCCTAGAGTTATTGTATCATACGATATACGATACCATACGCAAATCAACACACAATATGTATCGCGAATTGACAACCTAGAGTTCACCAACTATTTGAAGTTTATTTCCCCTTTTGTTGTCATTGATATCCATGCATAACTTCCAAGTTGCTGTAAATTAATTGGGATGAGTCAATTTATGCATCGTAGAAGGAAAATTAAAAAAACTTGTGGTTGTCACACGCACGCGCACACACACACACGTGTGTGTGCGTGCTCTCTCTCTCTCTCTCTCTCTCTCTCTCTCTCTCTCTCTCTCTCTACCATTGTCATAAACATCCTAACATCAATCTTTGTTGAACTCAATTTAAGACTTTCTACACAGGATAAATTGGAGACTATAACTTATAAAGTAACAATGGATAGAAAAGTACTTTTTCAAAAATAATTATTATGTCTGTGTAATCAAATTGATTATCTATGGTGTTTTCTTGCTTCACCTTTTCTTACTTTGTTTTGGCAGTGTTAATCTCTCCTGAAGAAACTCAATAGTAGACTTCTAGAATCAGATGTTAGATATCATTATGTGTCCCGTATCCTATGTCCAACCTGTATTTAGTGTTATAAGGATTCTGGTTGAGATTTTTGTGTGCAAGTATAATTTGTATATACTGATATAGTTGTTGTGTCCTTTAGTTGCCTAGTCGATTAATCATATGGTTTAGTTCAGACTTATTATTATTCCATAGACCTGACAGGTATCCTATGTTCTATTTTGTAAACGACAATTGCTTTATGGTAGACTGGTATATCCCATAGTTCCGTAGTTGGCCATTGTTATGTTTTTTTTGTCTTGATGTATTCTAGTAGCTGTATGTAACACTCCCTCAAAATATAGAGGGAAAAATATTTTTACATGTCAAAACTATTGTATGATTGCGGTTAGAAGGCATCCAAGCGGACAAATCAATGAAATGTTAACTCATGAGGTGAAAATGTTTCCACTAATATCTTAACAACCCAAGTGTTAGATGGCCTACAGTATACCGACTTTTTTATCATTAGTTGTATGATTGTGTCCTCGTGTTAATGGATTCCCGTTAGTAGACTAAATGGTAATTTGTGTCCTTCCAAATGGTTGTATTACTATGTTACACAACCATAAATATTGTGCCCTCCCAAATGTTTCCACCAATAACTTTAAAAGGATTCCCGGAAGTACTACAATGAAGTAGAAAATTCAGAGTACTACTTTAAGTCTTGTGATGCTTCATGGATCAAAGTATTAGGCAATTAAGAAACAACATATCCAGAAAGTTAGTATAGCTGAAATAGAATGCTAAGATGGATGACTAGCAATACATTAAAGGATAAGATAAGAAATAAGTGTATCTATGAAAAGTTAGAGGTGGCATCAATTGACAAGACTAGGAAAAATCGACTTAGGTGGTTTGGATATGTGTAGCGCATACCAATAGATACTCCCGTAAGGAGGAGCTATAGTATAGTAGTTAATGGAGTCGCTAGGACTAGTGGTAGGCCTAGACTAACATGGTTTAAAGTTTAAAGAAGTTTGTTATCATTAAAGAAGACATGACCCTTAACAAAGCCAAATGGAAGAAGAGGATTCAAACAACCTACCCCACAAATTTGGGATAAAGGTTGTGTTGTGTTGTTGTTGTTGTTATAAGGGCAATGGCCTCTCTAAGGGATAAAAGAAATATTGTCTTGTTTTCCTCTTTTCTTCTTTTGTGAAAATTTTCAGGTTTGGAACCAAGGGGGCAAAACTAAAGAAGAAACTACCAGGTTGTTTGATGGGTCTTGGCCCATTAATCAAACAAATCATACCTCAAACTCCCATGCAGCTTTTTCTCACTCCCAATTATAGTAAACAAACTCAGGTATCCAGCTCTCAGTTGTCATCAAAAGACAAAAGATGGAATGTGTCCAGTTATTTTGGCCAGTTCCAGATAGTACTTGCAGTAGATAAATTTAACCAATATCTGCCAAGGTTGTTTGTTTATTTAGCACAAGTGTTTGTTGTAAGTCGTCGCTTTCCAAAGCTTGTAAAAGGGGTAGTATCAATTTTATTGCTAAGAGGAAAGAAACAGCTTTGTGAGTGAAGTGAGTTGAAGTTCGTAAATTTCAAGCAGGCAGATCATATTATTGTCCATCCTGTTAGTATGGATATTCTTTTCAAGTTAATTTAAATAGCAGTCAACTGATACAAGCCAAAACAGTACATTATGTTGCACGGACACGGATATGAAACGATAAGGACAAGGGGAAAAGGACATGACAACCTATTTTTATGTGTTCTAGTGGAGTGTCCAGGTTGCATCCAATATGTGTACGACTACGATACAACACAGCCCCATTTTGGAGTGTCCATGCTTCCTAGGTGTAAGGCCCAATTTTGGCTTTAACTGGAAATACTGAGTTTTGTCATACTTTTGATCTGGTAAGTTAAAACTTGATCTGAAAAAGCCGACACATATTGGTATCAACCAATGTTTGCACCATTGTTGCATAGTTCAAGATGAACATGGCAATAGTGATCAAGCCTTAAGGTTTAGCACAAAATTGGGGAGCATACTTACAGGTCCTCCTTCACCAACCATTTAAATGTACACAAGAAAATGAAAATTGTGCATAGGACGCAAGCTGCAAGAGATTCAAAGGCATTTTAACTTTGATAGTTATGAAATCTTCTTGCATTCCATTATTATGGTAGAAGCTAGAGTGCTACCTACGATAACATATTTACTCAGAAGAGTGATTCCCCTATAGGATGATGCACATAAGTCAGAACTATGATTGATTAGATGCAAGGCGTCAGTTTTCTGGTTAATTGTTCTACATAAATGACAATGATGAGTTGCTCTCCAAATAACAGTTTAGTTATGAGAATGAGCACCAATAGGAAATTAATTTGATTGACAAATGTCACAAATCTAAATAAAAAAAGTTCCACATACATTTACACACCTTAGGAAGGCGACCAGTTGTATCCCATAGATGTATGGATCCATCATCACCTGCTGTAACCAAAATGTGCCGACTAAGTCGAGAGTAATCAAGCACCCTTAGTACCTGATTTTACAGCATTCATGGAATTAAACATCAGAAAAGGAACATATGGATATGAAAATTCTCGAACAAACCCCTAATGCATGTAATAAAGTGAAGATTGTAACTAGACAATTCTAATGAGCGGCAAAGGAACCTGTCCAATTGGGTCTTTGAGCTCAGCAGCACGTGCTCCAGAAGCAAGATTATGGAGAATAAGATCCCCCTTCATACTGATAGATGCCAAATATTCATCTTTGTAATTGTACATAACACCTGTAATGGTATCAGTATGACCACTCAACCATTTTATGCATCGCTTTCTTTGCAGATCCCATATTCTAACTACACGCCCACTTCCCCCTGAACAAAGATATCTAGAACCTTTATTACTAAAACTGATGCTGGCTATGGACTCCTGCAAGAAAATGGAAGATTTTAAGATGGGGGCAACAAACTTAAGAATAAATCCTTAAGAGGTGATGCTGAAATGACCTAGAAACATGATAATGCATAAAATTATTTGTAACACAGATGCCAGAAAGCCCAAATTAGGTATTTATCAATTACAGAACCAATTTTTTATTCTAAAACAATTGAAGTGACTATTGATAGTAGTAGTTATTTATCTTGGCATCGAAATGTAATATAGATTCAGCAAAACTGAACATTCAGTAAAAACTAGCACTGTTATTCATCCGCTTAAGTTAGAGGAGAATAATACGGAGAATCATAGTTTGCAGTACCGGCCGATACTGATATGATCCGGCCAATATCGATAAGGTTTGGCATGTCCCAATCCGATACCGACCGCTACCGATATTATCTAATACCGACTTTTGGAGTCTCTTTTCTAGTCAATTCAGCAAAAAAAATTGAACGAAAAAGGCCAATCACTAAGGGTGTACAAGTATAATAAGGTTGTAAAAGCATGTAAATCAAGAAAACTTATTTGTCGAAGGTAAACCAATCATCAAGGATGACTATTATTTCATTCAATTTCAAAATTACTAAGAAACAACACAAAAAATACTTAAAAAATTATGCCTAAATGTATAACATATTTTTTCTAATTTTTTAATAAATTATTAATAATTATTTGCTTTCCGAAACCAAAAATTAGTGTTTTAAAAACCGGACTGGACGGTTCAACCAGTTGACCTGTGAACCAGTAACTTTTCCTCACTAATTTTCCAAAACCCAGTTATAAATGAATATGTTTGTAAAAATTTGTGTCCATAGGGAATTGACCTTGAGCAACTTAGGTTAACCCATTGGTTGAACCACTGGTAGAACCGGTTTGACCCGAACAAGCGCCTTGTCCGAGAGATCTCCGGTCCGGTTTTTAGGTTTTTAAAATACTGCCAAAACTATGATACTTCAATCCGATATTGCCGATAGTGTCGATACCGACGATCCCGATACTCATAGGAAGGATTTGATATCGATACTGCCACCTTAATAGAAATCCAACTTATAACCTAAAATAGTTGATTTAGCCAAGCTGGTTGGGACAGGAAGAATGGTCCCACGTTAGGTCTTGCACCTCTCACTAAACCACGGATGTCCTACTTTTTAGTCAAAATAACGGCAACCAGAAGGTAACTACTTAAGGAAAAGCTCAAGGTATAAGGGCAACAACATTGTGAGCTGGTATAAACTATATCTTTGGACAAGTTAAGACAAACTTTAAACATTCGTCCTGAACAAATAATCAGCAAGTTCAGTCGAAAATAGTCAATGTCCTATTAAAACTATGTTGGCTTGTACTCGTGTAAACCATGTGGATATCCTTTTACTTGTAATTGAGAATGCTCAATTATACATCTCATCATCTCCTCCAAAAGAAGTCAATAATCCTCTGTTTTCCTAAAAATTAAGAAATCAATAAGGCTCTTGAAACTAGTTCTTCTCATATTGGCCTAACAACTCCGTGATTTAGGCTTTTATTGAAGTTGAGAAACTTTTAATAATTGAATGTCTGTTTTTTTACCCATGTTCCTCTAAGTTTAACCCAAGATTCATTATCAGATTGCATCTAACCATATTTTTAAAATGTTAACCTTCCTTCTTCATATATAACCCTTCCCCCCCCCCCCCCCCCCCCCCCTTCCCCCAAAAAAGAAGTACCAAATGTCACCACCAGACAACCTTCCACCAAAACCCTGATGAACACAGCAACAAGTAGAACCTAATATAGACTAAAGGACATAAAATATGTATATTGTTTGTTATATGCTGCCAAATTATTATAAAGCCTTTCTACAGGCTTGATAAACTTTAAAAAGCCTTTTCAAACAATACTAACATTGTATTATTTCGCTGAAGACAACCAAATAAACACCTTGAGTAAAAGTTTAGGGTGCATCACACTCACTCACTGACAAGGGAAACAGACATAAGACAAGAATGAAATTTAAATAATATAATCAAAGACACCTTCAGTTAAAGCAAATGACTTAGTTTACATGCCATGACCAGCTTTGGCCTCCCAGCTCATCTGTGCAGAATACTTGAGGTATGCATGTATAACTATAATCTTCTTCAACTACATTGCACTGACATAGAGTATTGGAATGAGTTTATAGATGAAACATAAATTGGTATGTCGTATGAAACTTCAACTATATGCAATGATGAATAGAACACAATTCAAAAGAATTCATGTTATGAATGAACAAAAACAAAAACAAAAACAGACAGGGAGAGGACAAACTTGACACACAAGAACATCATTTATGCTAGTGCATTACATATTTATCTATGTATTAAGTTACCTCCAGCTCATCACCAACATCATTCCCAGAAAGAGGTATTGTACCCATACTTTGACCATTTTTATGCCACAATGAGATTTTCCTATCATCTCCAGCACTGGCAACTACTAGATCTGAAATAGCCAGCATAACCATATAGACAAGCATATTAGCAACAGCTAAATGCGTATTTCTGAGCTAAAAACATTCTTATGTTCAAATATAAATGTGTTTCTAGTATTCTACACAAAAATGTACCTGTACATGAAATCCCTAACCTAGACGGTGGACAAATGAGTATCAATGGATTCAATATGGCCACAAAATTAATGTAGGATGAAGACACCCTTTTTTTAGACGAAAAGGTAAGTGCCCATCCAAGCTCAGATGGATGAAAACTCCCACTGCCAGTGATTTATGTTTCTGACCTTTGTCGAGTCTGAAAGTCACAAAACTATATAAATCAACATGGTTTATCGCCATGGAATGTAATGCATTGTACTGCAAGCTGGCATCCATGATCCAACTCATGATGAACAAAAATAAACTAGACAGTATAAAGGTATTCCAACTGTAACCACAACATATTGGAAATATTCCTGGTGTCCCACCATTATTAGGTAGTTCAAGTATTTCTTAAGGTCTAATAGGGATTCAGGGCATGCTTAATATTTCAAAATAGAAGAAGCTTGAAAGCATACACACACATATATATAGACACACAAAGAGTTCCTCCTAGCTGTTTAGCAAAAAGTACCATTAGGCACAGACAATCTTAGCTATCCAAATCAATTCGTTATCTACACATCCTTGATTGTGTATAATTGTATCAATTGGTTTGGATAGCATCAAGTGAAATAAAAGTGACAAAATCGTGGTTATGACAGTGTTCTAAATGGTGTCCGCCTCAGCAGTCTAGGCGGCGCCTAGGCTGTAGGCGGTCGCTCTCCGCATCGTTTTTGCAGTTGGCGCCTTAGTAATGGAGTAGACGGCCAGCAGAAGTTTGACGGCATAGGCGGAGGTGAGTACGTGGCACGCGGTGTACTCAAATTCAAATTCTGTAGTAAAATGAGTTACGCGGTGGTGTAGGCGAACGCCTAGACGGAGCAATACCTGACTAGATGTTTTGGCAAAATAGTTTTGCAAGCATTATGGACCTATGAGTCACTTTTACATGACTTAAACTTCATAAATCTTTGTTCTACAACTTAGCTATGCATAAAAACCCATTAAAATATGCATATTATGCAAAAAAACAGTGGTAAAATAGTAAAAAAATATCCAGCAAACATCATCACATAGCCCGAAGTCGATCGTCTCGTCTCTACATCTCTAGCCATATCAGCGTCGGTATATCCAACCAGCTTCGGCTCGTCACCACCAAATGAAAGTCTCCAATCGACAGTACCCTGAAGATATCGTAGAATCCACTTGACCCAACTCCAATGTACCCTTCCAGGATTGGAAGTGTACCTGCTAACTGTACCGACTGCGTGAGCAATGTCTGGCCTCGTACATACCATAGCATACATAAGACTTCCCACGGCTGAGGCATATGGAACTCGCTCCATATCTTCCTTCTCGTCCTCGGTAGATGGACACTGCTCCTCAGTGAACTTAAAGTGAGCCGCAAGAGGGTTACTCACTTTCTTCGACCCGTCCATCCCGAAACGCTGAAGTACCCGGTAAATGTACTTCTTTTGGGACAAATATAGCAGCTTTGACTCTCTCTCTCTCAGCTGATCTCCATCCCAAGAATAGTCTTCGTTGCACCCAAATCCTTCATAGAGAAAGTCGCGCCCAGTTGGCGCTTCAACTCTGCTATCCTGGTGGCATTCCGACCCACCAACAGCATGTCATCAACATAAAGCAACAAAATGATGAAATCATCCTCGGCGAAGTACCTCACAAAAACACAATAATCCGACGTCGTTCGTGCACAACCATGCTCCCCCATAAACGACTCGAACTTCCTGTACCACTGTCTCGGAGCCTGTTTCAGACCATACAAGCTCTTTCTCAACCGGCAGACCAAATGTGACTTGCCATTCTCACATAATCCCTCTGGCTGCTCCATTTACAACTCCTCAAGATCACCGTGGAGGAATGTCGTTTTCACGTCCATTTGCTCGACCTCTAAGTCGAAACTGGCTGCCAATGCTAGCACCACCCGTATAGACGACTGCTTGACGACTAGCAAAAAAGTCTCATCATAATCTACGCATTTCCGCTGACCGTAGTCTTTAACTACCAGCCTCGCTTTGTATCGAGAGCGAGTAGCATCATCTGTTTGCTTCACTCTGAACACCCATCGATTCTTCAAAACCTTCTTGCCCTTTGGCAACCGCACCAGATCATAAGTAGAGTTGGCCTCCAAGGAACTCATCTCCTCATACATGGCCTCCATCCATTCATGCCTGTGTTCGTCTTCCGTAGCCTCTGCGATACTTTCGGGTTCTCCCCCGTCAGTCAGTAGCACATACTCACCCGGTGAGTATCTCGTAGATGGTCGACGCTCTCTATCGCTCCTCCTCAACAGAACCACTGGTGTTGGCTGTATATCTACAACCTCCTCCCCTCCAGGAACTGTCTCATCGGCATACTCATCCTCCTGAGAGTCACCCTTACCACCATCAGCAAGCTGATGATCAAGGTTGGGAGCAACTCCATGTATTGGCTCCCCCATAATTGGATTCTCTGCGATGTCCTCTGGAAACTGCGCGAAGCGAAATGACTCTAACTCAGGCAATTCCTCAGCCTCAGAAGGCATCTCGAAATCCTGAGTGTTGGTCATAGTCAGATCCTCGACGAATACCACGTCCCTGCTTCTATAGAGCTTTCATCCTACTGGATCGTAGTCTATAGCCAAACGCATCCCGATCGTAGCCGACAAAGACGCACCGCCTCGTCTTTGGCTCAAGTTTGGATCTCTCATCCTTCGGTACATGCACGAAGGCCTTACAACCAAACACTCGCAGGTAATTGTATGACGGCTCTTTGTCGTACCATACTTTGTCAGGCACATCACCTTGCAAAGGAGCACTAGGAGAAATTAATAACATAAGCAGCTGTGTAAAGTGCCTCACCCCAGTAGCTGTCTGGCAAGTTTGCTTCTGACAGCAAACATCGCACCCTCTTCATTAGCGTCATGTTCACCCGCTTCGCTACACCGTTGAGCTGCGGTATCTTTGGTGGAGTCTTCTGGTGTCGTATCCCTTGCTTTCTGCAATAAGCATCAAAGGGACCGATATACTCGCCGCCATTGTCCGACCGAACACAGCAGCTTCTTGCCCATCTTCCTTTCAACAGAGGCCTGAAACTCCTTAAAAGTGGGCAACACCTGATCCTTGGTCTTTAAGGCATAGACCCAAACCTTCCTGGAACAGTCATCAATAAATGTTACAAAATAAGAAACACCACCAATGGATTTTACCTTCATAGGACCGCAGACATCCGAGTGAATCAACTCGAGCAACACCGGCTTCCTTGAACTTGGGTGACTTTGGAAAGACATCATATTTTGCTTCCCCGCCAAACAGTGCGTGCACTTCTCCAACTTTGTAGACTTTAGCCCTGGAATCACCTTCTTGTTCACCAAGTAGCTCATTCCCTTCTCACTGATATGGCTGAGTCGCATGTGCCACAACTCAGTAGACGCATCAGTAGCTGCGTTAACCTCATGTGCCCCATGTGCGCTCCCTTCCATATCAGCTTAGGCTCCCCCATCATCTCAAGTTCTTAGGCGGGGACAGTCTTTTGACTGAAAAGCAAATTCTCGTAGAGAAATTATCTCAGAGGGAAAGTAGAGTCTGAACCTCTTGCTTCCTCTGACAATCACCATCGAACCTCTGGAAAGCTTCCACTGATTATTTTCGAAGAGACTGAAGAAACCTTCGTCATCCAACTTTCCAACCGACACCAGGTTGAAACGGATATCAGGGACATGACGGACATCTTTGAGAACAAGAATCGCACGTCTTTGTCCTCAAATGCACATCTCCAATGGCAACCGCCTTCGACACATCTCCATTACCCATCTTCAACACTCCACAGTCGCATGTTGTGTATGTAGCAAATAGTGCCATGTTGTGAGATACGTGCGCTGAAGTACCTGAGTCCACCAGCCAAGAGTTGTCATCGCAGGCGAGGTTCATAACTACCTCATCACCTACAATGATCATGTCGCCTCCATGTGTCGAGGCTGCCGCTGTAGTGTTCTCACTTTGCTTTCCCTTGTCGCCCTTCTTCTCTCTCTTCCAAGAGAAACAGTTCCGCTTGATGTGGCCCTTTTTGCCACAATGGTAACACTCCGAGTTCTCATACCGACCCTTGGACCTTTCCATGCTTTTGTCTCTGCCACCGCCTGGACCCTTACTTTTACCCCTTTCACAGCTCTCTGAAATAAGCGCATCTGGGTGGGATGTGGATGAAGTGCCCTGAGAACGTCTCCTCATCTCTTCATTCAGTACCCCGCTCTTGGCAAACTCCAGACTGACCACGCCTTCCGAAGCAGAAGCGATCATAGACGCTCGTACGGTCTCCCACGAGTCTGGCAATGTACACAGCAGCCATAGTCCATGAATCTCGTCGTCGAACTTGACTCTCATCGAGGATAGCTGGTCAACCACGTCCTGGAACTCACTCAAGTGATCCGTAATAGACGTCTCATCTTTGTACCGCAGACCCATCATCATCCAGATCAAGAACAATTTATTTACTCCGGTCTTCTTCGCATACAAAGATTCCAGCTTATCCCACAGTGTCCTCGCGTGCTCAATACTAGCAATGTGGTTGTATACGTTCTCGTCAACGAACTGCCTGATGTACCCATACACTTGTATATGCTTGAAATTCCAGTCCTCTTCGGATTTGTCACTGGACCTCTCGGAAGCAAATACCGGCAGATGCAACTTCTTGACAAATAGCAGATCCTTCATCTTGTTCCTCCAGTAATGATAGTTGGTACCGTTCAGGTTTACCATGCGCACCGGCTTCGCGTCCATCTCTCCTCCCTGGTTTGCCTGTCAACTCATGACACCCTTCTGAAATTTCAGAACCTGGCTCTGATACCACTTTGATGGGAACGAAAGTGCGAAAACCGTTCCCCAAACCAGATAGTACTTGCGAGAGAACCAAGCAAACGTCAAACACAAATCGCAGACACAGAGATTTTTGACGTGGAAAACCCTTACAAGAAAAACCACGGGACGATCGAAGTCCAATCCTGAAAAACCTCCACTAATGAAATAAGAAATACACCGACTCCTTACAAACTTCTCACCGATCCAAACGGATCACCACAACTCTTTTGGAACAGAAAATAGATTATAACCACGAAGAAGAAAGACAACGAAAAATATCCGAAACCGATATCCTTCTTCGAAACGGCCTCCAATCCTTCTTTCTCCTCTCCAATGTTGCGATGGCACTCTTGCCTCATTTTCTCTCCTTGTTGCTATATTTTTTTTTAGAGAGAGAGATTTTAGGGCCAGGAGACACCTACATATAGCCTCAAACCCACAACTAGCATTCCTATTATATATAGGAATATCCAATCCAAATCCATTGACATATTCATGTTATATGTAGTAATATTCAATCCATATCCATTGAGATATTCCTATTATATTTATGAATATCCAATCCAAATAACTTGAGGTATTCCTATTATATGTAGAAATACTCAATCCTACTCCGGGATATTTTTCACATAGGTTGGGAACCCACCCACTCCAACACGCTTTTCACAAATATGCTAAACAAAGAAGTACATTGGTAAAATTTGCTATAGGGAATTGCACTCATTTCATGATAATGATGCGAACGTAACACATTGTTATGGTACTAAAGTGATTATAGGTAAAGTTCATCGTATCAAAAAAAAAAAAAAAAAATCTGTTCTAAACTCGCTCGATATTAAAAAGCCATTTGACCCCCCCAAAAAAAAAAATAATAAGGAATTGGAATATGACACGAAGCCGACAACAACAAGGACACATCACTGCTCCAGCAGGCATAAGATAACAAAAATTATGCATTGGAAACTGAAATTAAGTGCTACGAAAGAAAGATAAGAGGGGGGGGAGGGGGAGATTACTGGTGTGATTCCATTTGACGCAGTTGACTGGTGAACCGGGAGCGGGGGAGTAGCTCAGAATGCAGGGATCGCCGCATTCCACCGCGACGTCAAAGATCTTCACCGTGTCGCCTGCGCACGTGGCCAGCAACGACGCCGACGGATCGGCGAAGCTCATCTCTCTCGAATATCTTGGAGATAAAAGAGTCCCGGAGACGATGACCTATTTTGAAAGGGGGAAATGAAGATTGTAAAGAAAAAAATATAAAGGATGACATTTTTGAAGAGGAGAAAATTAGGGTTTCAACATACTCACTCAACCTTTGCTTGTTTTTTGAAGGGCTTTTGATAAGGGCACTGCACATTTTACTCGGGGCTAGCCCATTGAAAAATTAGAAAAAATTACAAGTTTGCCATCATGAAAGTTACTCGGGGCTAGCCCACTGTTATAATCAGGACTGTCAAAATTTTGACAGTCCTACCACTTGGAAGGACTGTCAAAATTTTGACAGTCCCATTTCAAAAAATTACAAGTTTTCCAAAGTTACTTGGGGCTAGCCCAAATTGTTATAATCAGGACTGTCAAAATTTTGACAGTCCTACCACTTAGAAGGACTGTCAAAATTTTGACAGTCCTACAAATTGTTAGGACTGTCATAGTTTTGACAGTCCCACAAGTTATGTGGACTGTCAAAATTTTGACAGTCCTAATTTTAACCCACTTAAAATTTTATATAAAACTAGGACTGTCAGGATTTTGACAGTCCCACAAGAAATGAGGACTGTCAAAATTTTGACAGTCCTCATTTGGGGCTAGCCCAAATTGTTATAATCAGGACTGTCAAAATTTTGACAGTCCTTCCACTTGGAAGGACTGTCAAAATTTTGACAGTCCTCATTTGGGGCTAGCCCAAATTGTTATAATCAGGACTGTCAAAATTTTGACAGTCCACATAGGTTGTGGGACTGTCAAAATTTTGACAGTCCTACAAATTGTTAGGACTGTCATAATTTTGACAGTCCCACAACCTATGTGGACTGTCAAAATTTTGACAGTCCTAATTTTAACCCACTGAAAATTTTATATAAAACTAGGACTGTCCGGATTTAGTTAGTTTTGGATTTTGATTTTTTTTATTTAGTTTAATATCTAAAATAAAATATGTTATCATTGAAAAAAAAAAAAAAATCTACCGTACGAATATTACGTCTGCCGTCGATCAGACTTCAAACGGCCATAACTATTTGTTTTCAAATCGTTTTTCGTCACACAATAGGTCTATTTGTATGTTTTCGACGAGAGTAACACAATTCGTGTAGAGAAAATTTTCATCCGAAGTAAGACGTACATATTACAGGCAAAAATATAAAATATAAAACTTTAAAGTATCATAACTTTTGACTGGGAGATCGAAACTAGCTCCAGTTTGAGCCAAAATGACCGTATGGAAAAGTACTTCGGGATAAACCGTTTCACCGTTTGACGGACTTCCCAAATTTTTAGAATCGCAAAAAAACGACGTTTCGACCTCCAAATTTTACTTTTGGTAAATTTTTTTTTTTTTTATAAAATATTTAATGTACCAATAATAAATTTACTATTTTAAATAACAGAATACTTTAACAAATTTTAAGGATACAAATTTTAAGAATATTTTTAAATTGGCCCCCCCAACAATTAACAAAAAAAAATTAACAGAAAAAAAATTTAGGACTGTCAAAATTTTGACAGTCCTACCAATGGGAAGGACTGTCAAAATTTTGACAGTCCTACAAATTTGTAGGACTGTCAAAATTTTGACAGTCCTAAAAATTTAACATATATTTTTAGGACTGTCAAAATTTTGACAGTCCTTCCAATTGGTAGGACTGTCAAAATTTTGACAGTCCTAAAAATCAACATTTTGACAGTTCTTCTGATCGACGGATAGAAGCACTCAGCAAGGAGAAGAAGAAGAAATAGATGGAATAATAACATTTTGAGAACATTTTGACAGTTCTTCTGATCGACGGATAGAAGCACTCAGCACTTGCGTAAGCATTTTGACAGTTTGAATTGGAAGCGTTTTTTAATTTTGGTTTTGACGACGACGACGACGACGGGAGGCGCGGCGACGGGAGGCTGCGGTGGAGGACGGGGGAGGAGGCGGAGGAGGACGGCGGGAGGGGGTCGGCGGGAGGGGGCTGCGGTGGAGGACGGGGGAGGAGGCGGAGGAGGACGGCGGGAGGGGGTCGGCGGGAGGGGGGAAAGCTCCGGTCGGGGGGAGCTAGGTTTTCAAATCCAGGGCTAGCCCCAAGTAAAAACTTGGGCTAGTATGAGTAAAGGTTGCTCTATTGTGGGCTAGCCCCAATCCTGGGCTAGCCCCAAGTAAAATAAGCAGTGCCCTTATAATTTACCTTTTTGAAGCAAGAGGAAGAAGAGAGTGAAGAATTGAAAGAGATGAAGAAGGGTAGAGTAATATGGGGGTTGTTTTCAAATTTCTTAAGGGGAAAATTTGGTACGGCCCCCTACACTTGGTGGCGCTGGGACGTTGTCCACTTTTATTTTCTTCAGGACCCTTATTTTTTTTTTTATATACATCCATATAATCTTAAGATCTTGTGTGCCCGGACATGGGCTGATCCGGACCTGGCCGGGCTAGCCAGGTCTTGTGCACCAGTCTGGGCCGGGTCGAATCGGAGACCAAAATCTCAAATCCAATTCGATCCAGAATACGGTTTGATCAAGTCTAGGATCTGGGCGGATCCAGGTTACCGATCATTTAAAAGAATTTGGACGTAAGCCTTGGGCCGAGGGCTGGAATAAAAAGGAAGAAAATAAATGAATAAAAAATAAAAAATAGTTTATTAATTTTTATTTATTAGATAGATTTTATAATTTTTCTTTTTAGAAAATCTCAAAGAATAAAATGTAAAAAAATTATCTTCAATTTGATCTTCAGTGTTTGGTCTTCAAATTTAATTTTTTTATGTCCAGCATTTTTTAATCATTAATTACGGTATTCGATATCTTCAAATTTTCAGAGAAATAGATTTTAGAGTGCAAAACTTTGTCACTTTATTCTTCAACTTTTGTTGCGTCATCTATAATAAAAGCTTGGAAGTCCAGTTCATTAACATCAGCACTTTCATCCCTTAAGTGTTGAGTTTGTTTTCTTGGACGAACCCAATTTTGAATGCACACAGACTTTAAAAATTCTGTTAACATCATGCTTCTCTTCTTGGTTAGTATTTTTAAATATACACTAAAACAAGATTATGCTATCATGGATCTCAGGATCATTAGAAGATCATGTGCCAAAAAAGAAAGTATAGGATAAAATTTTCATTGTGCTTTTCACCACTCTAAATTTGAAAAATATGTTCTAGAATCGTCATTATCTTCAACATAGAAGTTCAAAAACAACATAAATTCTTAATTTGTAAGGGAATATTATTTTTGTTTCTTCCTTTGTAGTATACTATTAACATGACATAACTTAGAACATAAAATATAACTACTACTACCTTGAATGGTTTAACTGAGTCGGTTCCTCGTAACTTTTTCTCTAGGAGACAACTTGGAGAAAGGTGTGAAAACGCTCTTGGAAATCGCCTATAGACTATATTGAAACTCAAGAGCTAAAGTGAATTGAAATTTTAGGACATTAGAATTTTTTTTTAGGAAATATATAAGTAAAAAGGGGAGTCTACAATCCTAAGACGACTAGGATCCTAAATCATGTAGCCCACAAAATTTTCTACTGAATCATGTGGCCAGGATTCGACCACGTCGTTGCAACCTAGTGAACCAAGACGGGTGCCCCCCTCTCTTTGTCAGCACTAACAATTGGGGCCCTGGGTCCGAGTGTGCTGATTGCGCGATAGGGTCCCAATGTTGGCTGGAATATGGGATATGGTTTTTTTTTTTTTAGTTTTAGGTTTATTTTTTTAGTTTTAGGTTTTTTTTTTTGCTCTATTAGTTTTGTTAATTAGTTTTAGCTTAGTTAATTCATAGAAATTACAATTTAATTCAATAAATTCCAAACAATAACCAATATCTTAGTTGTCTAAAATAATCTATACTAACTCATTATTTCAGAACTTACTCATCTCAGTTAAGCTTTCTAGGTTGCTTGTCTGGAGCGTTTGTATTCTTGACAAGGTCTGGTCGTATCTGTTAAGTATTAGTGTATTAGAATTTAGTCCCACATCGGATAGAATAATAAAGAGAGTATATATATATATATATATATATATATATATATATAATCTCTCTTAATGAATAGATCATCTAATTTATTCATTTCTACATGGTATCAGAGCCAAAAATCTGAATCCTTTCTCCACAAAAAATCCCCCCTCTGTCCGAGTGGGAGCACTCCCCCCCCCCATCTGTCAGAGTGGAAGCCCCCCTATGTTCGAGTGGAAGCCCCCCCTGTCTCCCTTCGTCCCAGTGGAAGGCACCCCCACCCCCCGTTGGGATCTTCAAAGGGTAGACAATTATTTGTTTGCATGAAACTCTAACTCTCAATGAGGGTATTAGGAGTTAATAGAGAGCATACCTGGGTTTGCGTGAATCTACGTTCCTAACCCGGTATCCACATCAGGATCTAACAGAAAATAACATGGGTTGCTTCTCTGCCATGGTTTGTGTGATCCACCTTAACTCCCGGCATTCCTTGCGCAAGTCGGTTCTGGCTACGTTGATCATGCATTGGCAGAGTTGGTGTGATTATCCGGTCGGGACGACCAAACGACAGTCGAATCGAGAACATTGAAGAATGACAAACACTGAGGCGAATATCGGTGCCGAAAATACAGTGGCGGGGACATTGGCACTGGCACGACGGTTTTATCTGTTCGACTTATTGATAGACGGTTAGATGGACCAGATGGTTACTCGACATGGCACAAGAAGATCGAGTAGACACATTGGGGAATGTGGTGGTCAAAACATATGACTGAAAACCCCCTAGCAGTGAATGATCCCATATATGAGTAGTAGAAGCCGGATAACAGTCGACGGTCCACACAGTTAATGAATTCAACGGAACCATCTGTGGAGTACATGGTTTAGAACACGGACTCGGTGAAAGAGTTGTGGGAGATCCTTGCAACAGTATTTGATAGCAAATGTCATTTGTCTCCCATTTATGACTCGATCGTTGGTGTCTACCTAGTTGATCAAGGATAAAAGTCACATAAGGACCATTTTCGTGACTTTAAGGCACTAATTGATGAGGTGTATCACGTGTTACTCTTGACGACATATATCAATGAGGCAAGAACTCAATGCCAATGTCACCCCCAGTCCTAAAATACGTGAGACCAGGCCACGCAATAATGGTCAGCTACGCATTCAAGTGTACTCCAGCCCAACTCAAGTACATAAAAGATGTCCTAATCAGATCAAGTTTTTGTAAACCCATAAATAAAACATCCATAATTCTAGCTATATTCTATGAACTAAGAATATAAACAAACTATGGAAGAGCAGATAAGAAGGCATCACTAGTGATACCTGAATCCCAAAGAAGTATCCTCAACATCCTATGTCAGCTTTCAGCAATTACCTGGAAGGGAACCAAGTCCTCAGAGGACAAGCAAGGTAGAAACAACATGCCAAAAGTAAATCAGTAATGAAACACATAATACGTTAGAAGGGTAAACTAGGATAACCGCCTAAGTGACACACAACCTTGAGGACAATGCTTGCCACGTGGGTTGTTCATGTCACGCCCCAGAACTAGAATACTGAAGAGCATGACTGACAAGGCCAGCTATGTATACTTAGAGCACACCGGTATTTTGCATATACGGTGAAGTTGTAAGACATGAGGGGTCACTACTACAAACCAACAGTCAAGTCTAGGTCCAACAACCCTAGTGTCTCAATCACAAGAACAACAAAAATAATAACAAGATGTAAGATTAGCTAAAATATAATAGTAAAGCGTCCCAAACTATAATATACAGATGATTGTGATGCTAGTAAACACAAAATGAATAAACTAGCAAAAATCTGATGCATACATTATCAACCCTAGGATAAGTCAATCATGCTATTGCCCGTAGGCTAACAGATCAAACCAAAATATGAGCTAAATACATGCTCGGTGGCTAAACGCCAACAAAAGTAGAATATACATCAGAGTGGGGAAGTAAGAGAACTCACTCAGGTGGTCTGGTGCTCCTGGTGGTCACCATCCTCAGGAAAGTACGGAAGATGTCACGACCCGCACCCTGATATTCGGGCACGAGTACGTGGTTACGCCCAGCCTACGCCGCAGAATCGGCGGTAGAACGCTGTCTGGGTCATTTCTAACTATCTAACATCTCAACAATATAAAATGGTACCTGTCAATCATCTCAACTCCAATCGGAGGAGCAATATGGTATCTCACAAATATATCAATCTCAATCACAAAACAACTAAGGAGGAAATAATGCACGAAAGGAAATAGCGAAGAAAAGATAGATACAATCCACAATATGAAATAATAGTACATCTGTGAATCTCCTCAAAATAATAGTCTAATACAAAATCTAAACAAACTAGACCCCCTCGGTCACTGGTACTATGTCCTCTGGCTCTAGGAAAGTGTCCTCTAAAGTCTCACCCTCCTGAGGTCCGTAATGTGTGGGACACAACTCCTCTAGCCAATCATCTGAAAAAAATATATCCAGTCAGGATTGGAGCGAAGTACATACCTCTGAAAGCAGTTCCAATAACATAATCGAGCATATATAACAAGCAATAGAAAAAATGATACAAGATGCACAAGTAGAAAGAATAAACTGTACAAGTGAACAGGCAATAGGCACAATAAAGCTGGAAGTAAATACAAGAATAACTGCAAGTAGAGAACAAGAAATACTAACTATGTGTTTTAGAGTGAGAGTTCGTTATGTGATCGGTTTAGGTTGCACATGAGGTATATAGGTAACTCCATTATACGTGAGGTGTATAATCGACATGCACATGAGATCAAGAGGGCTTTGATCACATAACCAACTCCTACTCCCCCTCCCCAACCAATACTCATGGATCCAATCATGACACGTTACGTACATGATCACGATAGTCACACTAGCACACGAAATAGTGGATGCACAAGAAGCACATGAAAGTCAATACCCGATGCACACGATAAAATATATGTCATTAGGTACCCGTTGCACACGGTAGGGGATAACACCTCCTGACGAGATCCATATAGTACCAGTCCGTGAAATTACTGTGTCGGGAATTAATGTATACTAATCTAGAACATGCATATATACAACATTATGAATTGAAAACAAACAGAGAAATGTACTCGCCTGAAGTCCTGAGCAAAGTGTGTCTCTCGATGCCCAAGCTGGTCTCACAACCTATATACGGTATGTTGCATCAAAACAAGGTTCAATGATGGAAAAAAATGAAGTTGAAGAAGTTCTAGGTCAATACGCCATTTCTAAGTCAAACCAATGCATTTCTAGGTTGCAAGAGTCTAATTCTAGTCACTAAGTCAATATACAAAGAAGCTATGCTATGCTAGCTAAACTAATACACAATAATGCATTCAAAGAGCCGTATCTTACGATACGCAAGTTTTCTAATATAAAAATAGGTTTTTTATATATATACATAAGTCACATATAGCAACAATATCTCAAAACAATATAAATGGGATACCTTGGCCTTGCACCATGCGTATCGCACTCAACTCGATACCCAATCTCAATACCTTGGTGTCACTACCACTTTTCCAGATAAGGGTATTTGTATAATTTCACTATTTTGAATAATTATGTATTTAATTAATCTGCTGAGTTTTATAAACTATTTATATATTGTTAGAGATTTGGTTTTAGGTCAAACCCTAGAACTCATTAGGACAAACCCTAATGACTAAACCCTAATTTGAAAACCAATTCTAGAGAAACCCTAGAATTCAAATTTTAGGTTGGACCTCAAACCCTAGACTGACTAAACCTTAGTTAATTAGGTTCTACATGACCTAACATAGGGGGTTTAACCTAAACTTATGCATTGAAATCCTAACTTGGTTTTAATATAAAAAGGAACCCTCTTTTCCTTCATGAAGGAAGAAAACCTTAGCCTCCATTAGAAGAGCTATTTTCCCCACCCCAAAATTCAGAATCAAACCCTAGGGATCCCATTTTCCTCCTTCAAGGCAAAGGGAACAAGGAGCTTGGGTCAAGAAGCCTTGGGAAAGAAGAACCTTCATAGGGAAACCATCTCCCTATAGGTAAATCCGAATTTTAATTCTTTAATTCTATTTTTCTGATGTTAATGCCCATTAGGAACCCACCCTGAGGGTTAGATTTCAATTTTAGGGTTTCTACATGGAGATTTAGGAGAAATTAGGGTTTTTGGTGACCTACGTTTGGTTTTTCCCAATTTCGTGAACCCTAACCCTAAGGGTTTGCTAGTATACATGATTACCTTCCCTACGTGTGGTTTAGAAATGTTTCTTAGGGTTTGATTGTTGATTTCATGGGTTCTCATGTGAAACCCGATCCCAGCACTACCTATGTTTGATGAAATGTTTCTTAGGGTTGTTGCCTATCCCTGTGTTTTAATTCCTGTATTTGGATATACTTTTCTTTATGCATATATAATGGCACTGTGAACAGGTTGTGTACTGTGGGGGGATCTTCTCTGTGCACAGTCGGGTCCTGTATGTACCTGTGTACTGTGTGTCGAATTGATCTATATATCTGAAATATGCATTGCAGTGTGTGTATCAGTTAGGAATCAGTGAGTGCAGATTTTATTGTAGGTGTTTAACTGTGCAAAATTAGTGTATCAGATAGATCACAGTATGCAGGGTGAATCTGTATGTAGTTGTGAGTGTAGGATCCTGATCAGTATGTGTTTGTGCATAGGGATTTTTGCTGTGTATCAGTGAACTGTGATTTGTGTTTCAGTTATAATCACAGTGTGTGTGTGTGCCACTATAATAGCAATGCCCTGTATATTTAGTTCTAGAGTGCCAGTGTAGGTATTTTAGTGGCTGTGTGTACCCAGATCAGGGAATGCATATGTGTAAATATATATGTGTGTCTCAGTGTATATGTATCAGTATAGGTCTAATGTATCAATGGAATTAGGGGTTATGTATCAGTATATCTGAATTGGGGAAATCTCTGAGTATAGAGTATCAGTGGCAACATCAGCTAGTGTATCCTACACCTATTAAGGCAGATGGTTGTAGTAGCTAGTAGGGATTTAGGAGGTGGGAGTTTGAGTCGGGTATGTTAGTATACCATGCTGTGGGTTGTATCAGTAGGACTGCTAGAGTATCAATAGTTTTAGCCACTTAAGTGTGCATTTGAGTAGAGCCAGTATCAGTAAGCAGTTTTGTGAGAGTCTGTGTGTGTTAGTCTCAGTTTTGAAACTGTGTTAAGTGTCTGCGTGTGTGAGCAGTCAATTTCGGTGAGGTGGCTGTGTGTCCCTGTGTTGGGTAGTGTTGTGTAGCAGTATATGGTATCTGAAGTTCTAAGTGCAGTGAGTATCAGTGTGCAGTTCCTGATACTGAGTGCAGTTAGGGTGTGTATCAGTTCTCATTAACTGATACTGTGAATCAATGTCTGTGAGTAGGTGTGTAGGTCAGTATGTTAGTCCCAGTGTGTGTGAGTATCAGTGACTTGTGTGTGAGTTGATACATGTGGCTGTGTGAGGACTGAGAGTGTATACCTGTGTTTGTGTACCTGTGTCCCAGTATTTGTGTGAGCTGAGAGTGTGTACCTGTGTGTGCATCATTATGAAACCAGTGTGTGGCTGTGTGTGAGTGTATCAGTGAGTGATAGGATTTTGAGTAGGCATTGTGCAGTCTAGTTATTAGGCTGTGCATGTTGCCAGTAGCTATAGGCTTATCATAAGAAATTAGTATATTTAGAGGTTGTATCAGTTGGATAGTCTTGAGGTTAATTATCCATAGTTAGTTTAGTTAGTAGATAACTAAGATACAGTTAGTTTATATATGATATCTGCTAGTTGTTATTGTTAGTATAGTTAATTTAGTGTCAGTTGTGGGTTTTGAATGTTAGTAACTGGTAGTTAGTTGGTATCAAGTGTGGCACGATTAGCATTAGTTTCTTGAGTTGGTATTAGGTAGTGATTTAACTTGTAAGCTATATATATGTATATATGGACTAACTAGACTCTAGTATATAAGTATTATGAAATACCTTATAGACAGTTATGTACTAATGTCTAGTATAGCTAGAAATGACTAGTTTAGTTAGGTTTCATCCAAAGGGACTATTATAATGCATATGGACAAGTTTTGACTAAGTTGACCAGTAAACCTTAGATATGACCAAGAAGCCTCACACTTAATTAAATAAACCTATTATTTTTTTAATTCAGTTTCTGACATTAATATTCCAAAAATAGGTCATTGTGATTCCACCTTGGACATCGATCCTCACACCTTGCTCAGGACCACAGGCGAGTACATTCTCTGACAGTTTTCATTGTTGATTATTTCTATGATGCAGTTGTATTACATACTTGATTCTGACACTATGGATACACGGGTTAGCACCCTAGATCCCCATCATGAGGAGTCGTGATTGGAATCCATCGTGCTAGCTGGGGGATGGGGAACTATTAGTAGATTATGTGATCATATCCAAACCTTTACATGCATCATAGCTCACCCCACTTCTTACGTCAGGTGCGGCCTGACCATTTACATGCATCATAGCTGTTATATATGATTAGCCTGACCACTACATGCATCATAGCTAACTATATGGTTAGCCTGACCTACAAGAATCATAGCTAATCATATATAACCAGCCTGATCAAGTCCCAAGCCGATCACATAATAAACTGATAATTCAAACACTTAGCTAGATGTCTTTTTATTCAGATTCACTTGTTCTAGCATTCACTGTCTATTGTTCATTGCTAGATGCTCTATTGCCTATTTTTATTTTCTCCAGTACTTTACATTTCTAGCATTTATTTTCATCTTGTATTTCTTACACTGTTTATAGTCTTTGTCAATTTAATGAAACTGCTGTTAGTGCTTGTGCTTCACTCCAATCCTGACTGGATAACATTTTTCAGAGGACCTGGAGGATCTTTGCCCCACTCATTACGGCCCAGGATTAGAGGGAGATTTCACTCCAGAAACCCCAGAGGAGTTGCCTATCCTAGAGGAGACCTTACCTGCAAATTCTTAGATTATTTTTTTTCTGCATTTATTGTTCTAGACTGAGACTGAGTTGTATTTATTATTCTGTGATTTTGTGAGGTCATCTAGACCCAAGATTTGAGTTGGACTTATTGTGGTTGGTTTATATTAGAACTCTTTTCTATTCTCATCGTGCCATTATTTTCTATTAGCTTGTGATTGAGTATATCATAGAACTGTGGATTATTTATCTTTGTCCTCCGTGCGGAGTTGAGACTATTGACAGGATAAATTATATGTTGAGACCTAGACAGCGTTCTACCGCCGATGCTGCGGCATAGGCTGGACGTACCCACGACTCATGCCCAAATTCCGGGTGCGGGTCGTGACACGTTTTTAGTGGTGGCCCATGCAGGTTCAGTCCTAGATTCGTATTAGAGTAATATCGTAGTGGTGCTCGCTTAGAGTATTACTACGAGCCTGTTTTAGGAAATAGGAATTTGGCCGAGGATATGCTCAATCACAATTAGGAAATTTCTGATTCTTATAATACTACTCTTAATGATTTTTCCTTTAGAAATTACTGTCCTTCTTTGATGATATCGTGTCTATTGCCTTGATTAAATTCTTCGATCTGCCTTCAGGATGCCGCCGAGAACCAGATCCCGGAGGACCGGTGCAGCAGAGTCAGAGAGGTCTGCCACCTCTCGCCTTGCCGGACAGACATCCGCAGTACCTCCTACATCTCCAGTACATGTGGGAGTGTCTGCAGCATTCGGGAGTCCTCCACCACCTGTTCAGAGGGTCCCCATAGCTACGACGGCACCACCACCACCACCACCCCCACCACCAGTTTAGCATCCAGGAGGTGTGCCCGTCGATGGAGCACAGATGTTCGCTTTGATTCAGGGCATGGTCGATGCCCAAAGGACGTCGGCAGAAGCCCAGAGGGTGCAGGCTGAGGCACATCAGGCCCAGACAGAGATGATAAGGGTGAACATGGAGAATGCTCATCAAGTGGCTCTCCAGGCTGTGGAGAGAGTCACTCAGCAGCAGCAGCGTCTTGATCAGCACCACCAGAGGCCGGGCACCATTGTGGATTTCAAGAGAATGATGCCTCGGGAGTTCAAGGGGACAGAAGGGATACTCTACGCCGATGATTGGTTAGAGGACATCGAGAGGAACTTGCGCTTGGCGCAGCTTCCGGAGGCTCTTCAGATCGAGGCCGTCGGCAGCCAGATGTTCGACATCGCCTTGACGTGGTTTCACACAGAGCCGAGACTCCTTGAAAGGGGACTCACTTGGGAAGCTTTCAAGGAGCTCTTCAAGGAGAAGTTCTTTCCTGATGTTGCCCTGGGAGCTTTGGAGAGTCAGTTCCATGACTTAGTCCAAGGGAGTTCGTCCGTCGACGAGTATGCCGCGGAGTTTTCCCGTCTGAGCCGCTTCGCGCCATCGATGATTAGAGATCCGGGGGACAGGGCCCGGAAGTTCAGAAAGGGGCTGGCAAGGGAGATCAAGTCTCGCACGTCGGGACATCGCACAGCTACCTACGAGGGCATATTGATGGATGCCCAGATAGCCGAGGACGACTTGGGCCTCAGGCCCAAGAGGGGACGCGATGGTTCCGGAGGAGCAAACAGTAGTGCGGGACCGGGCAAGCGTCCACACTTTCAGCAGCAACAGCAGAGACCCTTTCAGCAGCAGCATCAGGCACCAGCCCGAGGGCAGGTCCAGCAGCAGCAACAGAGACAAACTCAGCCCGCCATCCAGTGTGCGTACTGCGGGAAGATGGGACATACTAGAGATATCTGCAGGAAGAGATTGGGCTCATGTCTGTCCTGCGGATCGACGACACACCAGCTGAGGGATTGCCCTACCATTCGTCCAAGTCAGGGTGGAACAGCCGCCCAGAGAGGACCAGACAGGGTACCTACCGTACCAGGAGGCCAACAACAGAGGGCACCACTTCCACCACAACATCAGAAGTTTTCCCAGCACCAGCAGTAGAGAGGTGTACCCCAGGGGCGAGCGTACGCCATGGCAGTCGAGGAGATCGAGCCAGCAGGAGACTTGATCACAGGTTCGGTTCTTCTCGATTGTATTCCCGCATTTACCTTATTCGACTCTGGCGTTTCCCATAGTTTTGTGTCTGTATCTTATGCACTTCGGCATCATTTAGACACAGAACCATTAGCTAGGACTTGCAAGATCATGACTGGTGGAGGTATTATCCTAGTCCGTGATCACTGCAAGAACCGGAGGGTGTCAGTAGGAGGCCGAGAGTTGAGCGTGAGCTTACTCGTCATGCCACTTTCGGGGTATGATATTGTACTCGGAATGGACTGGTTGAGTAGGCATCATGCTACTATAGATTGTTATCGAGGCAGAGTATTATTTAGACCACCAGGAGAGCCGGAGTTTGAGGTTGTCAGGGGAGCAGCGAAACAGAGCAGGAGCACATTTTGCGGAGCCAGGGCGAAAGAGGAGGAGTTGCCACATCCTCTGATAGCGGAGTTCCTGGATGTATTTCTAGAGGAGTTGCCAGGCTTGCCGCCAGACAGAGATGTTGAATTCTCTATAGACTTGGTTCCAGGAGCGGAGCCCATTTCACAACATGTCTATAGAGTCAACAACAGCGAGCTGGCAGAACTGAAGAAGCAAGTTGAGGAGCTGCAGGACAAAGGCTTCATCAAATCCAGTTCATCACCATGGGGAGCTCCGGTATTGTTCGTACCGAAGAAGGATGGCACGGTGCGCATGTGCATTGATTATAGAGCTTTGAACAATATCACTATCAAGAACAAATACCCGCTGCCGAGGATAGATGATCTTTTCGATCAGTTGAGCGGGGCGAGGGTATTTTCAAAGATAGATTTGAGGTCAGGCTATCACCAGGTGAAGGTAAAGAGGGAGGACACGCCGAAGACAGCCTTTCGGACCAGATATGGCCAGTTTGAGTTCATGGTGATGCCATTTGGTTTAACCAATGCACCGACAGTATTCATGAATATGATGAACAAGGTGTTCCACCAGTACCTTGACAAGTTCGTAGTGGTGTTCATCGACGATATTCTTGTGTATTCCAAGACCCCGGAAGAGCACGAAGAGCACCTGAGGTTGGTCTTAGAGACTCTCAGGAGGGAGAAGCTATACGGGAAACTCTCTAAGTGTGAATTCTTCCTTGACAAGGTTGAATTTCTTGGGCATGTGGTATCGGGTGACGGAATCTCGGTTAACCCACAGAAGATCGAGGCAGTGAAGTCGTGGGCTACCCCCAGTTCGGTAGCTGAGATCAGGAGTTTTCTCGGGCTAGCAGGATACTACAGGAGGTTTGTACAAGACTTCTCCAGGATTGCAGCGCCAATGACCAGATTCACTAGGAAGGATGTAGATTTTGTCTGGACGGAGGAGTGCCAGGCTGCATTTGATGAGCTGAAGAAGAGGTTGACGACAGCTCCAGTTTTGACGTTGCCAGCAGGGACAGGTGGTTTCACCATCTACAGTGATGCTTCAGGTAAGGGTCTGGGATGTGTTCTGCAGCAGCACAGAAAGGTGATTGCCTATGCTTCCAGACAGTTATGCCCTCATGAAGAGAACTACCCCACCCACGATTTGGAGTTGGCAGCAGTTATCTTCGCTCTAAAGCTGTGGAAACATTACCTGTACGGAGAGCGTATGGAAATCTTCACAGACCACAAGAGCTTGAAGTACGTATTCACACAGAAGGAACTGAACATGAGGCAGAGGAGGTGGTTAGAGTTGATGAAGGACTTTGACATCTCATTGTAGTACCACCCAGGGAAGGCCAACGTAGTCGCCGATGCCTTGAGCAGGTATCCGATGGCTATGTACTTGACGACAGATAGACATTTGTTGGCAGATTTGGAGAGCTTGGAGATTGAGGTGTTAGTTCCCGGTACTGAGATTCAGATGTGGGGATTGCAGATACAGTCCGAGCTGATGGACAGGATCAGAGCTGCGCAGTACGATGATGAGGCTCTGAGGAGTATCAGGGCACAGGTTCAGACAGGATTGTCGGACGACTTTACTATCGCAGATGATGGTTTCTTACGGCACGGCACGAGGATGTGTGTGCCGAGCGGGGAGTTGCGCGAGAAGGTTTTGCAAGAGGCACACCGCTCTCAGTACTCGATGCATCCCGGTGCCAACAAGATGTATCGAGACTTGAGAGAGCACGTATGGTGGTATGGAATGAAGCGCGAGGTAGCACGCTTCGTATCCCGGTGTCTAGTGTGCCAGCAGATAAAGACAGACCGGCAAAGGCCAGGTGGTTTATTTTAACCTTTACCAATCCCAGAGTGGAAATGGGAGCACGTGACCATGGATTTCGTTTCAGGGCTTCCACGTTCTCCAGGAGGGAAGGACGCGATTTGGGTCATCGTGGACAGGTTGACCAAATCAGCTCATTTCTTACCTTTCAAGGTGGGCACGTCGACAGAGAGGCTAGCAGAGATGTACGTGCGACAGATCGTTAGACTTCATGGAGTTCCTATAAGCATCGTCTCGGATCGGGATAGCCATTTCACTTCCCACTTCTGGAGGAGTCTGCAGGCTAGCTTGGGCACTCAGCTCAAGTTCAGTACCGCATATCACCCCCAGACAGACGGACAGTCTGAACGGACTATTCAGACTCTCGAGGATATGCTACGCACTTGCGTTCTAGATCTCGGAGGTTCTTGGGAGGATCATCTGCACCTGGTAGAATTTGCTTACAACAACAGCTACCAGGCCAGCATCGAGATGTCACCATTTGAGGCTCTTTATGGAAGGAGATATCGTACTCCGTTATCTTGGGACGACGTTGGAGAGAGAGCCTTGCTAGGACCAAAAATGGTCGTGGATGCAGCAGAAAAGGTGAAACTCATCAGAGACAGACTGCGAGTGGCGCAGGACAGACAGCGGCATTGGGCCGACAGCCACCGTAGACCCCTTGAGTTTCAGGTATAGATCGTTATTTTTTTGGCTTATGTTGTTGTTTAGACTGCGTGTTGAGACTGTTTTGTTTTAGGTTGGCGATCTAGTATTCCTACGGATTTCTCCGACGCGTGGCATGATTCGTTTTGGTAGAGGCAGGAAGCTTAGCCCACGCTACATCGGACCCTTCGGTATCCTTGCGAGGATCGGTGCAGTGGCATATAGACTGGACTTGCCGCCTGCATTAGAGGGAGTGCATGATGTATTCCACGTGTCGCAGCTGAGACGATACGTGGCAGACCCTAGTCACGTACTTGATCACTCGGAGATTGAGGTTGGTCCGACGCTCAGCTACCCCGAGCAGCCCGTAGAGATCTTGGACCGCAGAGAGAAGGTGTTGCAGAACCAGACTATTCCCTTGGTTCGTGTTGCATGGCGACATCACTCTCCAGGAGAGTCGACCTGGGAGAGAGAGGACGAAATGCGCGAGCAATACCCTTATCTCTTCTAGACTTGAGGTATATTTCCTTTTCTGATTTCATTCTTGTTCTAGTTCAGTCTAATTTCGATGACGAAATTTCTTTTAGGAGGGTAGACTTGTCACTACCACTTTTCCAGATAAGGGCATTTGTGTAATTTTTCTATTTTGAATAATTATGTATTTAATTAATCTGCTGAGTTTTATAAACTATTTATATATTGTTAGAGATTTGGTTTTAGGTCAAACCCTAGAACTCATTAGGACAAACCCTAATGACTAAACCCTAATTTGAAAACCAATTCTAGAGAAACCCTAGAATTCAAATTTTAGGTTGGACCTCAAACCCTAGACTGACTAAACCTTAGTTAATTAGGTTCTACATGACCTAACATAGGGGGTTTAACCTAAACTTATGCATTGAAACCCTAACTTGGTTTTAATATAAAAGGGAACCCTCTTTTCCTTCATGAAGGAAGAAAACCCTAGCCTCCATTAGAAGAGCTATTTTCCCCACCCCAAAATTCAGAATCAAACCCTAGGGATCCCATTTTCCTCCTTCAAGGCAAAGGGAACAAGGAGCTTGGGTCAAGAAGCCTTGGGAAAGAAGAACCTTCATAGGGAAACCATCTCCCTATAGGTAAATCCAAATTTTAATTCTTTAATTCTGTTTTTTTTGATGTTAATGCCCATTAGGAACCCACCCTGAGGGTTAGATTTCGATTTTAGGGTTTCTACATGGAGATTTAGGAGGAATTAGGGTTTTGGGTGACCTACGTTTGGTTTTTCCCAATTTCGTGAACCCTAACCCTAAGGGTTTGCTAGTATACATGATTACCTTCCCTACGTGTGGTTTAGAAATGTTTCTTAGGGTTTGATTGTTGATTTCATGGGTTCTCATGTGAAACCCGATCCCAGCACTACCTGTGTTTGATGAAATGTTTCTTAGGGTTGTTGCCTATCCCTGTGTTTTAATTCCTGTATTTGGATATACTAATCTTTATGCATATATAATGGCACTGTGAACAGGTTGTGCACTGTGGGGGGATCTTCTCTGTGCACAGTCGGGTCCTGTATGTACCTGTGTACTGTGTGTCGAATTGATCTATATATCTGAAATATGCATTGCAGCGTGTGTATCAGTTAGGAATCAGTGAGTGCAGATTTTACTGTAGGTGTTTAACTGTGCAAAATTAGTGTATCAGATGGATCACAGTATGCAGGGTGAATCTGTATGTAGTTGTGAGTGTAGGATCCTGATCAGTATGTGTTTGTGCATAGGGATTTTTGCTGTGTATCAGTGAACTATGATTTGTGTTTCAGTTATAATCACAGTGTGTGTGTGTGTGTGCCACTATAATAGCAGTGCCCTGTATATTTAGTTCTAGAGTGCCAGTGTAGGTATTTTAGTGGCTGTGTGTACCCAGATCAGGGAATGCATATGTGTAAATATATGTGTGTGTCTCAGTGTATATGTATCAGTATAGGTCTAATGTATCAATGGAATTAGGGGTTATGTATCAGTATATCTGAATTGGGGAAATCTCTGAGTATAGAGTATCAGTGGCAACATCAGCTAGTGTATCCTACACCTATTAAGGCAGATGGTTGTAGTAGCTAGTAGGGATTTAGGAGGTGGGAGTTTGAGTCGGGTATGTTAGTATACCATGCTGTGGGTTGTATCAGTAGGACTGCTAGAGTATCAATAGTTTTAGCCACTTAAGTGTGCATTTGAGTAGAGCCAGTATCAGTAAGCAGTTTTGTGAGAGTCTGTGTGTGTTAGTCTCAGTTTTGAAACTGTGTTAAGTGTCTGTGTGTGTGAGCAGTCAATTTCGGTGAGGTGGCTGTGTGTCCCTGTGTTGGGTAGTGTTGTGTAGCAGTATATGGTATCTGAAGTTCTAAGTGCAGTGAGTATCAGTGTGTAGTTCCTGATACTGAGTGCAGTTAGGGTGTGTATCAGTTCTCATTAACTGATACTGTGAATCAGTGTCTGTGAGTAGGTGTGTAGGTCAGTATGTTAGTCCCAGTGTGTGTGAGTATCAGTGACTTGTGTGTGAGTGGATACATGTGGCTGTGTGAGGACTGAGAGTGTATACCTGTGTTTGTGTACCTGTGTCCCAGTATTTGTGTGAGCTGAGAGTGTGTACCTGTGTGTGCATCATTATGAAACCAGTGTGTGGCTGTGTGTGAGTGTATCAGTGAGTGATAGGATTTTGAGTAGGCATTGTGCAGTCTAGTTATTAGGCTGTGCATGTTGCCAGTAGCTATATGCTTGTCATAAGAAATTAGTATATTTAGAGGTTGTATCAGTTGGATAGTCTTGAGGTTAATTATCCATAGTTAGTTTAGTTAGTAGATAACTAAGATACAGTTAGTTTATATATGATATCTGCTAGTTGTTATTGTTAGTATAGTTAATTTAGTGTCAGTTGTGGGTTTTGAATGTTAGTAACTGGTAGTTAGTTGGTATCAAGTGTGGCACGATTAGCATTAGTTTCTTGAGTTGGTATTAGGTAGTGATTTAACTTGTAAGCTATATATATGTATATATGGACTAACTAGACTCTAGTATATAAGTATTATGAAATACCTTATAGACAGTTATGTACTAATGTCTAGTATAGCTAGAAATGACTAGTTTAGTTAGGTTTCATCCAAAGGGACTATTATAATGCATATGGACAAGTTTTGACTAAGTTGACCAGTAAACCTTAGATATGACCAAGAAGCCTCACACTTAATTAAATAAACCTGTTATTTCTTTAATTCAGTTTCTGACATTAATATTCCAAAAATAGGTCATTGTGATTCCACCTTGGACATCGATCCTCACACCTTGCTCAGGACCACAGGCGAGTACATTCTCTGACAGTTTTCATTGTTAATTATTTCTATGATGCAGTTGTATTACATACTTGATTCCGACACTATGGATACACGGGTTAGCACCCTAGATCCCCATCATCAGGAGTCGTGATTGGAATCTATCGTGCTAGCTGGGGGATGGGGAACTATTAGTAGATTATGTGATCATATCCAAACCTTTACATGCATCATAGCTCACCCCACTTCTCACGTCGGGTGCGGCCTGACCATTTACATGCATCATAGCTGTTATATATGATTAGCCTGACCACTACATGCATCATAGCTAACTATATGGTTAGCCTGACCTACAAGAATCATAGCTAATCATATATAACCAGCCTGATCAAGTCCCAAGCCGATCACATAATAAACTGATAATTCAAACACTTAGCTAGATGTCTTTTTATTCAGATTCACTTGTTCTAGCATTCACTGTCTATTGTTCATTGCTAGATGCTCTATTGCCTATTTCCATTTTCTCCAGTACTTTATATTTCCAGCATTTATTTTCATCTTGTATTTCTTACACTGTTTATAGTCTTTGTCAATTTAATGAAACTGCTGTTAGTGCTTGTGCTTCGCTCCAATCCTGACTGGATAACATTTTTCAGAGGACCTGGAGGATCTTTGCCCCACTCATTACGGCCCAGGATTAGAGGGAGATTTTACTCCAGAAACCCCAGAGGAGTTGCCTATCCTAGAGGAGACCTTACCTGCAAATTCTTAGATTATTTTTTTTTCTGCATTTATTGTTCTAGACTGAGACTGAATTATATTTATTATTCTGTGATTTTGTGAGGTCATCTAGACCCAAGATTTGAGTTAAACTTATTGTGGTTGGTTTATATTAGAACTCTTTTCTATTCTCATCGTGCCATTATTTTCTATTAGCTTGTGATTGAGTATATCATAGAACTGTGGATTATTTATCTTTGTCCTCCGTACGGAGTTGAGACTATTGACAGGATATATTATATGTTGAGACCTAGACAGCGTTCTACCGCCGATGCTGCGGCGTAGGCTGGACGTACCCACGACTCATGCCCAAATTCCGGGTGCGGATAGTTGAAGAAGTTCTAGGTCAATACGCCGTTTCTAAGTCAAACCAATGTATTTCTAGGTTGCAAGAGTCTAATTCTAGTCACTAAGTCAATATACAAAGAAGCTATGCTATGCTAGCTAAACTAATACACAATAATGCATTCAAAGAGCCGTATCTTACGATACGCAAGTTTTCTAATATAAAAATAGGTTTTTTATATATATACATAAGTCACATATAGCAACAATATCTTAAAACAATATAAATGGGATACCTTGGCCTTGCACCATGCGTATCGCACTCAACTCGATACCCAATCTCGATACCTTGGGTATCGGCCCGATATCTTGGGAATACCCGATATCTCAAGGTAACTTAACACTAACTCATAACTAGTATATATGTAAAATAAGTCACCACCAATTACCAACTATAAAAAATAATATAAGCATACATATTTAGCTAACTATTAGAATATTAAGGTATGCACCCATACTAACATAAATATCAGTATATAGTACTAGCTAACAATATCTAACTTAATATAATACTAGACTAGCTACATACATAAAACTAATCTAACAAGTAACTACATACTTATCTAACTGTTTATAATACCTTGATCACTTAACTAACCTCAACTAATAAATAACTAACACTACACTAAAATAGACTAGCTAGGAACCTAAAACTCACTGACTTGCACACTGAAACTGCTACCTACAAGCTAACTTAATAGTTTAACTAATAACTAAACTAGATACCTACTGATACAGAGAATAGTGGCTGCCACTGTGCTGCCTACAGTCTTCAAGTTGCTGTGTTCAGTCCAGTCTACAAGTTACAGTGCAGTCTTGCTGTGCAGCCTTTATTTCAATGAGTCTTCGAGTTACTTTCAGGTGATCTTCAGTCTATTCTGTGCCCATAGCTGTGCAATGGAGTCTGCACATTGCTGTGCAATGGAACCTTCAGTCCATAGCTGTAAAATCTTCAGTCTGCAGCTACTGGTTCTCATTCTTCATTGGAAATGTGCAGGGCACATTGTGACTTGCTGCAGTCACAGTTGCTGAACTGCAGCACATCAACTGCAGTTGCTATCTTGAATCTTCAGTTCTCAATTCTAGTTCTCAGGTGAGTATCCGTTCAGTTGAAGTTGCTGTGCTCGATGCAGTGGTGGAACACTGATGCATTGCTCTCTCCTCTCTGCCTTGCTGCAACTGCTACTGCACCTTGCTGTGAACTTCAGTCCCTGTATTTCAGTACAGGTAAGTCTTCAGTTCTCAGGTAGGTGTTCAGGTGTTATCTTCATGCAGTTCAGTTCAGTATCTCACTGCAGTTCAGTTCAGTATCTCACTGCAGTTCAGTATCTCACTGCAGCTCAGCCTGCTGTCGAGTCCCTCCCTATTCCATATACTCATATGCATCAACCCTCATCACTAGATAGGTATATACATATCTAACCATACATATATTTATATAGATGTAAACTAACACATGTATATATATACATATATCAAATATCTAAATACATATAAACCCACACTACCACATAAATTCAATTATCCTATTATACACTCTATATAACCCATAGATAGTATCTACCTAAATAAATACATATGCATATATACACACCAACATAAATATATATTTAGATCTATACACATTGTTATATGTATATGTATATATATACCCTCATATATATACACATAGGCATATGTTTATACATAAAAACCCAAATTACACCATTAAACTCCAAATAATATATAGATAGTATATACAAATATATTTACATATGCATGTATAGTACAATAAGCCAAAACACAAACACATGGAGTGCACCGCACCCGTATCACACTTTTCTATGATACGCTTGCGACACGGCCCCCAACTCACAACCAAACGTATCCCGGAGGACACGTATAAGTCCAATACATAATTTATGATCAATACATATATAAATTAGAGTGTCTACGTGTCCGTGTCGCCATATGATATGCACATGGCTCCGTGTCGGAGGAAAACCCCCAAAATCGATACCAAAATGGACATAACTCCCACCGTAGGTCTCCAAATGATTCCAAATCAAAACCTATGGGTAACCTATGCATGTGGGGTAGTTTTCATGGTAAAAACTCAGATCTATAGCCTATAGGAAGGGAAAACACTTATTTGTACCTATTGGGAGATGGATTCCCAATGTAAAGGTCCCAAATGACAAGTTGCTCATCTCCTTGTAGATCTTGGCCTCCTCCTCCTTGTTCCTTGCTCCTTGCTTGTAGATCCTTGATATAGAGGCTTTAATGTTAAATTTAGGATGAGTTTGGTAAAGATTTGGTGGAGAAATGATGATGGAATGGAGGAAAAATGAAAGGAGAAAAACTAGATCTAAAAATTTGGGGAAAAACTAAAATGAGAGCACTCTCTCTCCTCTCAATTATGGCTGGTCATAAACCCTTCCCCAAGCAATGTACAAAATCACAAATACCCCTTGGGGCCTCTCATGAAGAAATAATTAGGGGAGAAGGTTCTAGTCTAATGGTTTCACTAATTAAATATGTTTCTTAATCCATGGGCCTAATTCATGGGCTCAACTTAGACTAGTCCAAAAGTTTGTTCATGTCCTCTAATTAAATGGTTAGGTCCACTACACAAGTCCAAACAAGTCTACACTAGCAATAATTATTAATACAATAAAATAAATAATTCAGTCATGCACAATTATTAATTATAATATTCCTAAAATAATTAATATCCATGATAATTACCAAACTACCCTTAGATGGAAATGTGAGGGTGACAGAAGATCCCCCGGTGCTGCTATTGGATCTGGTCATACAAAACCAGTAGGGTCAGATCCCAAATAGCAAGTAGCACAAAGAAGCCAATTTAGGAACTTAAACCAACAACACAAGCAATACAAATAATGAAAAGTAAAGACTGAATTTAAATGATCTCAAGATAATGAAAGAAATACTGTAAACCTGCAATAAGACATATCTTGAACTGATAAGCAAATAGAATAGCAAGTGCAGGAAATAAAGGTGTGATCATGTAAAGCCTAGACTAACCATCATCCATCAATCACGGCAAATCACATAAGTACGGCTTGATACTTTAACTAACTAGGGTTATCACAATCCTAATTACTAATAATTATAATACAATGCGATGCTAGAGTTTCTTCTGATCGCATGTCCATGCAGTTTGTCCGAGATATCCATACACACAAACCAGCATCGAATACTCCTCAAGATACTCCATAATATAAACAACTAGATACTCCACAAGGGAACTGTATGAATAACCGGGACTACATGCAATCTAGGAAAAATCTCTAGCCATGTACAAAGTGAATCTCTAGTTATTAACCCCTAGCTTTTTCTTGTATGAATCCAGTTGTGGCATTCTGTAGAATCTATCCTAGACATGATGCAACAAAACAAGTTCTAATAATAATATAAACATGTTTAATATACATTGCACAAACGGACTCATGTAAGCCACGACAACAACTAAGCCATGTAAAACCAAGTAAAGCTAGGTAAAGCCATGTGAAGCCAGGTAAAGCCATGTACAACTATGTGAAGCCATGTCCATCCAGATGAAGCCAAGTAAAACTAAGTCAAGCCATGTCCGATGAAGCCATGTAAAGTCATGCCAAGTCAAGTCAAGTCAAGTCCAGTCAATCATGTCATCACGTGTAGCCGAACAAAGTCGGGTGAAATCGACTAAAGCCAAGTCAAGTCCTCTGAATCCATGTAAGTTCATGTCTAGTCAGGTCAAGTCATCATGTGTCCAAACAAAATCCAGAAGAATCAAAATAAAATCACAAAAAATCAAGAATTCCTAAAGAAAGAGCACTATCGGTATAAAGTTTCAATTTTAAGAATATTTGAGCTTCCTCGAGAACCAATAAAATGCAATAAATAGCACAAAAATAAGTATCCGCATAAAATACGAATACTGTGAGACGAGTCTCACAACTCTTTCCTCCTTAAAAAAATTTTGTCCTCGGAATTTTTATAAGGATACAAAATCAACTAACAAGAAAAT
The DNA here is from genome assembly GCA_036927795.1 of Iris macrosiphon. Taxonomy (NCBI): domain Eukaryota; kingdom Viridiplantae; phylum Streptophyta; class Magnoliopsida; order Asparagales; family Iridaceae; genus Iris; species Iris macrosiphon. The sequence goes on along the minus strand of JAYESA010000018.1, from coordinate 152,849,791 downwards.
CCAAGAAAGCAAGGACAAAACTGAAAACAAGCTGGAAACTCATGTGGGCATAAAATTTCCTGGGCAACAACAATAAATCAGAAAAGAAACAATAACATACATAACAAATAAGCTAACAATCAATAACATGCACAAGCTAGGATAGGACATGGGTATACGAATAATTATACCTCCCGAGTCGAAGAGAAATGGATAACGAGTACGCATATTTTCCTCGCGCTCCCACGTCGACTTGTCCAGTGAGTGGTGCCCCCAAATAAATTAAACTAATCTGATAGTCCAGTTCTTGAGAACCTTCTCCTTCTGGTCCAAAATAGACACGGGCCTCTTCTCATATGATAGGTCGATACCAATGACCAGCTCCGAATAATCCAAGATATGGCTCAGGTCTAGAATATACCGGCACAACTGAGATATGTGAAAGACGTCATATACCTCATGAAGCGATGGTAGAAGAGCTAAACGATAAGATATGTCTCCAACTCGCTCGAGAATATCGAATGGGCCTATATATCTGGGATTAAGTTTCCCCCATACTCCAAATCTGATAACTCCATGGGTAGGCAAAATCCTCAGAAATACATGATCACCGACAGAGAACTCAACATGACGACGGTACTGATCTACCTAGAAGCTGTTGTTATAGGAGAACTCTACTAAATGCAAGTGATCCTCCCAAGATCCACCGAAGTGAAGTATACAAGCTCGAAGCATATCCTCCAAAGTCTGAATAGTATGCTCTGACTTTCCATCTGTCTGCGGATGGTAGGCTGAACTAAACTTTAACCTAGTACCCAGACTCTGTTGTAGGCACTGCCAGAAATGAGACGTGAACCACGAATCTCTATCTAAGACTATGCTAACTGGTACGCCATACAATCTGACTATCTGCCTCATGTACATCTCAGTTAGCTGCTCTGTAGATGGGCCCACTCTGAAAGAAAGAAAGTGAGTAACCTTCGTGAGTCGATCCACTATAACCTATATAGCATCTCTGCCAGACGGGGATCTATGAAGACTGGTCACAAAGTCCAAAATAATATGGTCCCACTTTCACTCTGGGATCGGTAAAGGCTGACGGAGTCTAGATGGTCTCTAATGCTCAGCCTTGATCCGCTGACAGACTAAACATCGAGAAATGAACCAAGCTATCTCCCTCTTCATTCTATTCTACCATAAGTGCTGACGAATATCCCGATACATCTTCGTCCCACTTAGATGCACCGAGTACTGAGAACTGTGGGCCACTGACATAATCTTCTACCGGATATCTCATCTCGGCACACAAAGTCGACTCCCAAATCTGAGCGTCCCATCCTCATGAATGCTCCACTCTGGTCTACATCTTGACTCACACTCAGCTCTAAGCTTCTGAAGTCTGACATCTCCAGTCTACTCTATTCTGATCCTCTCAACTATAAAAGACTGAACCTACATACTCGCCATTAAATCGATATCACCAGGTAATACTACCTCGATACCCATCTCCTGTAGATTCTCCAAAATCTGGCGCTGCTCTATCAAGAAGTAAGCTCCTCCTCTCCTGCTCAAGTCTTCAGCTACGACATTGGCCTTCCTGGATGATACTGAAGGTCAAGATCGTAGTCCGATAATAATTCGAGCCACCTCCTCTGACGCATGTTGAGTTCCTTTTGTGTGAATACATAACTAAAGCTATCATGGTCTGTAAAGATCTCCACTCGATCACAATATAAAAAATGCCTCCAGAGCTTAAGTGCAAATACTACTGTTGCCAACTCAAGATCGTGCTCGGATAACTCTTCTCATGGCCTTGAAGCTGCCGAGACGCATAAGCTATCACTCTGCCATGCTGCATAAGGACACACCCTAGTCCCACTCCTGAAGCATCATAATACACTGAGAACCCACCTGGTCCCACTGAAAGTGTCAGAATAGAAGCCAAAATCAAAATCTGCTTCAGCTTCTCGAAAGAAGTTTGACAAGCATATGACCACTCAAAGAGCACATCCTTACACGTCAGCCGTGTCAAGGGTTCATAGATCCTAGCAAAGTCTGCCATAAACCGTCTGTAGTAACCTACTAAACCCAAGAAACAACGCACATCTGAAGCTGTACGGGGTACTTGCCAACTCTCAATAGCCTCCACCTTCTAGGGATCCACCTCGACTCCACCAGAAATGATATGTCCCAAGAATGAGATACGATCAAGCCAGAACTCACACTTGCTGAACTTCGCGTACGGCTGTTGCTCTCGAAGAATTTGAAGAACTACGCGAAGATGCTGTTCATGCTCTTCCTCACTTCGACTATAGACCAATATATCAATAAACACAATCATAAACTGGTCTAGGTAAGACATGAAGATGTTATTCATGTGGAACACGAATATAGCTGGTACATTGGTCGCTCCAAATGGCATAACTAGGAACTCCTAATAACCATATCTAGATCTGAACGCCGTCTTGGGTATGTCATACTCTCTGACTCTGATCTGATGATACCCAGACCGCAAATCAATCTTAGAAAATATAGCTGCCCCACTGAGCTGATCAAACAAGTCATCTATCATGGGCAAGGGATACTTGTTCTTAATGGTTGCCATATTTAGTGTTCTATAATCAATAACTAAACACAATGAACCATCGTTCTTTTTAATAAGAAGTAACGGGGCTCCACAAGGCGATGTACTAGGTCTAATGAATCCCTTGGCTCTCAAATCCTCAATCATCCAGTACAAGATCTCCAACTTAGATGGTGATATCCTATAAAATCTTTCTGAAACTAGCTCTGCTCTCGGGATCAAATTAATATAGAACTCCACATCTCTAACTGATGGTACACCTGGTAGCTCGTCAGAAAATACGTCGATAAACTCACAAACTATCTTGGGAAACTGTGCCTCCTTGGCCTCCACCATCATCAATGTAACCTCCGGTGACTCTACTACACCTCTCAAGAATGAGAACTCTCCACTAGGTACACGAAAGATAACCTTACCACAATGGCAATCTATCGTCATGTGTGTCGTACTCAACCAATCTATCCCAAGAACGACATCATAATCGCCCATAGGAAACTCTATCATTCTCGCAAGAACTCTCTCCCACACACTATAACTCTACATGAGGGATATACTCTATCTACTCCCACGAAACCATTACCAGTAAGTATATTCAACCTTATAGGTAAGGACTCGAACTCCAATCCAACTTGTGTCGCAAAGCATGCATATATAAATGAATGCGATGTACCATAATAAAATAAAGATGAAGTTGAATGAAAGTGGACGAGAATGGTACCTGCTACCACCTCTCTTGCTGCCAAAGCCTCCTCTATCGATAGCAAGAAAGCTCGATCCTGCTCTCAGGGTGCTGGTCCCCTCTGTTGCTGACCTCTAGGTCTCGCTTGTGCCTGGGCCTGTGCATACTATTGTGGCCTATGCTGGAATGCCTGAGCCTGTGGAGGCAAAGGCCTCTGAATCTGCTGCTTCTGCACTGGTGCTGGTGTCCTGTACCGCGACGCTGGGGGCCGAACTGCTGATTGGGCTGATGATGATCCAGTCTGGTTTCTCCTAGGATATGCTCCTACTATGTGGTCTGATGCCCCCATACACCAAGCATAATTCTTGTGCCCTACGGCACTCTGATACTATATGCCCCAATTTTTCGTAATAGAAACAACTACGGAAGAAGAAGAAGTTGACTGCCTCTACTGAGGCCGCATCTGGGAAGACTGCTGAGATGATGATGTCCTTCTCGAGGATCCAATCGTCATGGCTCGAACTGCTGGAGCTGGTGCTGATGACTGGCATGTTGATCCTCCTGAAACATTGGGCCTCTTCTGGCTCCCAACTCAATCTGTAATCCTCTGCGATGTGTAATCATACCTCATGGTTGCCCGCATCACCGCATCAAGGTCTGAAACTTATGCTGCTCCACCGCCAAGATAATCTCTAAATGGAGGCTCTATTGGAACCTTCGCGCTCTCTCCAACTCGTTCGCTACCAAAGTGAGAGCAAACAGACTAAGCCTAGCAAACTCTTTCGCGTAACCATCGACGGTCCTACCCTCTTGTCTGAGGTTGTTAAACCTCTAATGAAGCTCGTAACGCGCCACCGGGTTATATTTAGACCGCCTGGACATCCAGAGTTTGAGTTTCTTCGGGGATCCAAAGAGCAAGGTGTTCAGCCTACACTTAAGGGGAGCCCAAGTACCCAAAGGTTGTATCAGAGTTGTGGATGTCTTTCCCGATGAACTTCCAGGCTTACCACCTGATCGAAAAATAAAATTCACAATAGACTTGACACCATGAGCGGAGCCTATCACTTTATCAGTGTACCGGCTAGCACCTAAGGAGTTGGTGGAATTGAAGAAGCAAGTTGATGATCTTCTGGAGAAGGATTTTATTTGGCCCAGTGTTTCATCATGGGAGCACCCATACTTTTTGTGCCGAAGAATGATGGAACGGTACGTGTGTATTGACTACCGGGCACTGAATGTCGTAACTATCAAGAACCGGTATCCCTTGCCGTGCATTGACAATCTATTCGATCAATTGAGTGGTGCTAATATATTCTTAAAGATCGATCTTAGATCCGGTTATCATCAGATTAGAGTACGGAAAGAGGATATACTGAAGACAGCCTTCAGGACCAAATACGGACATTATGAGTTCTTAGTTATGCAGTTTGGTTTAACCAATGCGCCAGCTGTGTTCATGAGTTTGATGAATAGAGTCTTTCATCAGTACTTGGACAAGTTCGTGGTTGTGTTTATTGATGAAATCTTGATATACTCCAAGAGCCACGAAGAGCATGAGGAGCATCTCAGAATCGTGCTAGAGACATTAAGACAGGAAAGGTTGTACGCCAAACTCAGCAAGTGTGAGTTTTCTTTGGATATGGTGCATTTCCTGGAATATATCATCTCGGGAGAAGGACTTTCAGTTGATCTAGAGAAGGTTGCTGCAATAAAAACTTGGCCTACACCTACATCAGTTGCAGAGGTGAGAAGTTTTTTCGGACTTGCTGGATACTATCGGAGGTTCATGGAGAATTTCTCAAGGATTGCGGAGCCTATGACGCGGTTGACGCGTAAGGACCAGGATTTTGCATGGACGAAAGATTGCCAGAAGGCCTTTGAGGAGTTGAAGAGATGATTGACGACAACACCGATCTTGACTCTTCCTTCAGGATCGAGAGGATTCGTTGTTTATAGTGATGCGTCAGGCAGTGGACTAGAATGTATTTTGATGCAATATGGAAAAGTTATCACTTATGCATCGAGGCAGCTGAAGGTTCATGAGAAGAACTACCCGACGCACGATCTCGAGCTAGCTACGGTAATATTTGCATTAAAGATTTGGAGGCACTATCTTCACGGAGAAATGGTAGAAATTTTTACTGATCACAAGAGGATGAAGTATGTCTATACTCAGAAAGAGCTCAACCTGAGACAGAGGCGTTGGTTAGAGTTGATGATCGATTTTGATATAGATTTATAGTACCATCCGGGCAAGGCGAACGTCGTAGCAGACACACTCAGCAGGAAGCCCACAGCTTATTTCTTGACGATGCAGCCCCAGCTATTAGAGGATCTATAGGAGCTCGGAATAAAGGTTATTTTGCCAAGACAGGGTGGGTAGTTAGCGAATCTTGAAGTTAAGTCATAACTAGTGGAGAGGATTAAGGTGGCATTACCTACATATGCTATGTTTCAAAGACTTAAAGAGAAGACGGAAGCCGGCATGCAGACGAAACTTCGAATCCATGAGGACGGGACGTTAAGATGCGGAAATTACGTATATATTTCGAATGGAGAGTTGAGACATGAGTTGATGTCTGAAGCACATAGCTCCATGTACTCTATTCATCCGGGAGGTACGAAGATGTACCGAGATTTGAGACAGTACTATTGGTGGCATGGAATGAAGAGAGAGATTGTGCAGTTTGTGGCAAAATGTTTGGCCTGTCAGCAAGTTAAGGTCGAGCATCAGAGAACCGCTGGTATGTTACAGCCGCTTCCCATATCCGAATGGAAGTGGGAACATATCACTATGGATTTTGTTACAAGATTTCCAAGAAGCCCCAGTAAGAAGGATGCAGTCTGGGTTATTGTGGATTGACTCACCAAATTGGCACATTTTTTGCCGTTCAGAGTTGGACAGTCCACAGAGATTCTAGCCGATCTGTATATACGATAGATCGTAAGGTTATATGGAGTACCGGTTAGTATTATGTCTGATCATGACTCAAGATTCACATTCCATTTTTGGCGAAGCATGCAGGAGAGTCTTGGCACCCGACTCAAGTTCAGCACTGCTTACCATCCACAGACTACGGTCAGTCGGAGCGCACGATTCAGATCCTGGAGGATATGTTGAGGTCGTGTATGTTAGACTTTGGAGGGTCTTGGGAAGACCATTTGCACTTAGTGGAGTTCTCTTACAATAACTGCTACCAGGCGAGCATCCATATGGCACCTTTTGAGGTGTTGTACGGTAGGAAGTGCAGGTCACCGATATGTTGGAGTGACGTTGGTGAGCGTCAGATACTCGGTCCAGAGTTAGTGATACAGACAGTTGAGAAGGTAAAGCAAATTCAGAGTCATCTTCGTGCAGCTCAGGACAGACAAAAGCATTGGGCTGACACACACCGCCGACCTTTGGAGTTCAAGGAAGGCGAACATGTGTTCTTGAGGATCTCACCTACTCGAGATACTATTCGATTCGGGAGCAGAGGCAAGCTGTCACGACCCGCACCCGAAAATCGGGCATGAGCCGTGGGTACGTCCAGCCTACGCCGCAGAATCGGCGGTAGAACGCTGTAAAGGTCCGTTCTAGGTCAACCATATCTATCTATATCTCACTGAAAAATCCGGCATGACCTCTCCAAAAGGAGGGCAAAACCACGCAATATATATATCAAAATAATCTTCTCCCGAAGGAGGGCAACCACGCAATATATATATGAATCTCAATCACAAAATCTAGGGGAAGAAATAAGCACGATATGATATAAACAAAGAAAACCAGAACCAAGAGAGCAAGACAATCCAAAATAATACAGTCCAAGTCTAAAAGTTACAACATCTCACAGAAGCACAAAAGAATAAGTACAGTCATCCAAAATACAAACCACTGAAAAAACCCAGGAAACCCACCTAGCTAACTAGGGTGCTATAGGCGTCTCCTCGGCGCACTCCTCCTCGGGGTCACAACAGTCGTCGATACCAGGCCCGTAGAACGTGGGGCAATAGTCCTCAGGATCCTCTGGAAAAAATATGCCCAGTCAGGACTGGAGCGAAGTACATAACTCTGAAAGCAACTCCAAATACATGGTAAGGTGTATATGACGAGCAATAGAAAAGTAATCAAGATGCACAGGAAATAAATATATGCTGGAGCACAAGAAGTAGCTGCAATGTAAACTGGAGAACAATACAAGTAGTGGAAAAGTAACTGCAGGTGAGAAACATGAATACTAGCTAAGTGCCTTGAGCACAAGTTCGTTATATGATCGGCTTAGGTTGCACATGAAAGTCACTACGATAACTCCGTTATGCGTGAGTTGCATAACCGACATACACATGAATACTGTTTGGCTTTGATCATATAACCAACTCACTACTCCCCTCCCCCACTAATACCATTGGATCCAACCACAACACGCTACGTACATGATAATAGCTCGCGCACACGAAGGCGAGAGCACAAGAAGTACATGATAGCACATGATAATCAATACCCGAAGCACATGATGAAATACACGTGATAGAGTACCCGCTGAACACGGTAAGGGGGATAGCACCTCATGACGGGATCCACTAGTACCAGCTCATGTAATAATGTGTCAGAATCAAGTATTACAGTTCTACAACAGGTGATATAAACGCTATCATGAAATGGAAACTATCAGAGGTAGGTACTCGCCTGATGTCCTGAGCAACTGATGAGGATCGAGGTCCGGACCGGTGTCGCAAGGACCTAATGCGAAAAACAAGGATTAAACAGGGTTCTAAGCATTTAAACTGATATAAAATAATTAAAAACAGGCTTCTAGGGCTATTCTAGGTCGAACGGGTCAAACCGGTGAAAATTGGGTCAAAAAGTCAACCCGGGGTCCAAAAAGTCAACTCTAGGTCAAAACTAGGTCAAACGTTGACTTTTACGGTCAACGGGGACAATTATGGTCAAAGCTAGGTCAAACTAGGGTGCCCCTGAAATTCTAGGTCAATCCGAGCTCATTAAGCTACTAAACTCACAAACTCGCCTAATCGAGATACCGGGATACCCTCGGTATCCGATACCTCGCCCTAGGCCACGCACCCCGCCTAAACCCGCTAAAACCTATGCTAGCACGCGTAATTATATATATATAAACATATAAAAATCATTCCAAAGCATTTCCTAGGCTAATGCTCAAATACCCCGCTCGAAACTCAATACCTTGAATATCTCAAGGTATCGAGATACCTCGGTATCTCAAGGTATTGAGGTTTCGCCCTAAGGCCCTCTAACTAGCTATTTAGCTACTAATTATATACCTAGTTATTAATCTAGGCTAGGTAATATATATATCTACCATATATATATACATCTAAGTATGTATATACCTATGTATTTAGATATCCACACACATTTACCCGATTACCCATTACCTTACCTAATCATAACATATATATATATATTACCTATCAAGATATCTATATATATATAACTAACTATAGGTATATAGATATCTATCTCCTAGATAGATAAAACTACCTATCTACCTATCTACCTATCTAGTATCCATAGATATAGGTATCTATCTATCTAAGTATCTAATAACTATTCTTACCTACTTATCCAACTACCTATCTATAATACTAATATCTATATAGTCTATCTAGTTAACTATTAAACCAACTACCTCCCTGCGAATGTTGCTGCTGCTCTAGCGCTGCGTACTGCTACTGTTGCCCTTGCATATTGCTGCTGCCGCTGCTCCTACATGCTGATGCTGCTGCCCATGCTGCTGCTACTGCTGATTCTGCTGCTGCTGCACTTGCTACTGCTGCTGCTGCTGGTTCTGCTGCTGCTGCAGCTGCTGGTTCCCGCTGCGCTGCTGCTACTTGCTGTTTTCTCCCCCCTCCATCTCACACATACACACACACACACACCCATATATATATATATACATATATATATATCACTATCTATATATATATATACATACATATATATCTATATATCTATAACTAGATATCTATATATATATACACTCATCTACACACTCTAACACACACACTAGCACACTCACACACTAAAACACACACACACATAAATATATATATACATAGCTACAAATATATATATAAACACACATATTAATATATATATATATCAATACACACACACTCTAAGATATATACACACACACACATATTCAAATATATATATACATATACACACGAGCACACTTACACATATACATATATATATACACATAGACATATACACACATAAGCACATAGATATAAATACACTCATATATATATAAATATATATACATAAACAAACATACATATATATATAAATATATATATATATACACATATCAAAACAAACACAACCACGCACACAACACTCAAACCACACGCCCTACTCACGCCCAACGACCCCGACACTCACCAATACCCTAAAATATATAAAATATAGCCCGAAAACTCTAGCACACACTCCCCGATACTAACCCAACGCGCGCACAAAGCCGAAACGAGGAAACCAAGTCGAAATGGCCGTTCGGTCATTTCGACGAACACGTGGTGCGCGGCTCGGAAAACCTCCTGAAACGCACACCAAACGAACTCGGAATCGGCCCAAAATTTACCCACGCGCTCTACACAATGTCTAGATCCTAGAAAATGCACTCCCACGTCGATTCTAGGCCCGTGGCGGAAACGCACACAAACTTAGAATCGGCGACGACGAAAAGCCCCAATTTCGCCCGAAACGCCCGTTTCTCCGCGACGCGGCTTCCCGTGTCCAAACGGAGACACGCACTCACCCTCTAGACACCCGACAACGTCTACCTAGGTCCATCTAACCTAGGGCATCACCCAAAATTGGGCCAAATTCGGATTCCACCCGAATTCGACACAAAACCTAATGTCAAAGTCTCTAAACTCACCCAAACTAGTTCCAACTTCCTCCTACGGGTAGGGTTAGGGTCTAGGAAGGTTCTACAACACTAATTACACTACACAAAAATAATTAGGAAGGGGAAAGTTAGGTTTTACCTCTTGGGAGTTGGAATCCCAAGGCCAAAGTCCCAAATTTCCTCCAAATCAACTCCCTCAAGCTCCAAGCTTCCAAATCTAACTCCCACACTAGATCTAGGCTTCTCACACCTAGGTTAGAGAAAATACAAGGTGAGGGTTAGCTTAAAGAAGAAGAAATGGAAGAAAGAAAGAAGAAAGATGGAGAAAAGCTTACTTTGGAGGAAGAAGGAGAAGAAAGAAGAAGTGGAGAAGAAGAAGAAGTGAAGAGGAAGAAGTGGAAAATGAAGAGGAATGAAGAAAGAAGGGGGGGCTGCTGCTCACTGTCGGGTGTGGGGGTAGGTAGGGGCCGGCCACATGTAGAAAAGGGGATTTACAACTTTCCAAATTCCCAAAACGCCCCTATTCACTCGGTTTTGGGTTCCGGGTCTCCAAATGCACTCAAACTAGTTCCAATTCTCTCCAACTAACCTCCTAAAAATAAAATAATAATTCTAGGCCCCAAAATAATTCTCACAAGGGTGTGGGCTGGGTCGGACATGGGTCCACTAGGGTCTGACATGGGTCCAGGCTAGCCAAAACCCTAAAACAATCAAAATAAAAATAAGACAAGCACTAATTAATTATAAATATAAATAATTAAATACAATACACTATTTATCAAATAAAAAAAAATATAACCCTATTTTCTAGAATTGGGTAGTGACAAGTCTACCCTCCTTAAAATAATTTCGTCCTCGAAATTAAAAGACGAAACTAGGACAGGAATGCAAAGAAAGAACCATACCTCAGGGCTCGAAGAGATAGGGGTATCGCTCGCGCATTTCATCCTCCCTCTCCCAGGTCGACTCCCCTGGAGAGTGATGCCTCCACGCGACGCGAACCAAGGGAATAGTCTGGTTCCTCAACACCTTCTCTCGCCGATCCAGAATCTCCACCGGCTGCTCTGGATAGCTAAGAGTAGGGCCCACTGCGATCTCCGAGTGATCCAATACGTGACTGGGATCCGCCACGTACCGTCTCAACTGCGACACGTGGAACACATCATGAACTCCCTCCAGCGTAGGCGGCAACTCAAGCCTATACGCCACGGCGCCGACCCTCTCAAGAACACGGAAGGGTCCAACGAAACGTGGGCTAAGCTTCCCGCCTCCACCGAAGCGAATAGTGCCCCGCGTCGGAGAAATCCTCAGGAACACCAGATCTCCAACCTAGCACAAACAAGGTCTCTGCACTTAGTCTAAAACAAGCAATCACAAACAAACACAAGAACAAAATCTAGATTCTAAGCTATACCTCGAACTCCAAAGGTCTCCGGTGGCTATCGGCCCAATGCCGCTGCCTGTCCTGCGCCACCCGAAGTCTATCTCTAATGAGCTTGACCTTCTCCGCTGCATCAACCACCATCTCCGGGCCAAGCAAAGCTCTCTCACCTACATCATCCCATGACAACGGAGTGCGACACCTCCGTCCATACAACGCCTCAAAAGGTGACATCTCGATACTGGCTTGGTAGCTGTTGTTGTAAGCAAACTCTACCAAGTGCAAGTGATCCTCCCAAGAGCCTCTGAAATCCAAAACACAGGTGCGTAGCATGTCCTCAAGTGTCTGAATGGTCCTCTCTGACTGACCATCTGTCTGTGGGTGATACGCACTACTAAACTTGAGCTGGGTGCCCAAGCTAGCCTGCAGACTCCTCCAGAAATGCGAAGTAAAACGACTGTCCCGATCTGATACTATGCTCACTGGAACTCCATGCAGTCTGACTATCTGGCGCACATACATCTCTGCTAGTCTCTCTGTAGACGTACCCACTTTGAATGGTAGGAAGTGGGCCGATTTGGTCAACCTGTCCACGATGACCCAAATCGCATCCTTCCCGCCTGGAGAACGGGGAAGTCCAGAAACAAAATCCATGGTCACATGCTCCCATTTCCACTCCGGAATGGGTAACGGCTGGAGTAAACCTCCTGGCCTCTGCCTCTCCGCCTTCACCTGCTGGCACACTAAGCATCGGGATACGAAGCGTGCTACCTCCCGCTTCATCCCGTACCACCATACATGCTGTCTCAGATCTCTATACATCTTGTTGGCACCGGGATGCATAGAGTACTGGGATCGATGCGCCTCCTGGAGAACCTCCTCGCGCAACGACCCACTCGGCACACACAACCTGGTACCGTGCCGCAATGAACCATCATCAGCAATGGTGAAGTCGTCTGCTAAACCCATCTGAACCTGCTCCCTGATGCTCCTCAGGGACTCATCCTCAAACTGTGTAGCCCTGATCCGGTCTACCAACTCTGACTGAATCTGCAGTCCCCACATCTGCATCTCAACTCCAGGCACTATCACCTCAATGCCCAAGCTCTCTAGATCTGCCAGAAGATAACGATCTGTAGTCAGGCACATAGCTACCGGATACCTGCTCAAAGCATCCGCAACTACGTTCGCCTTCCCTGGATGATACTGCAATGATATGTCGAAGTCTTTCATCAACTCCAACCATCTCCTCTGCCTCATGTTCAGCTCTTTTTGGGTAAACACATACTTCAAGCTCTTGTGGTCTGTGAAGATCTCCACACGCTCTCCGTATAAATAGTGTTTCCACAACCTAAGAGCAAAGATGACCGCTGCCAACTCCAAATCGTGGGTAGGGTAATTCTTCTCATGAGGACGTAATTGCCTGGAAGCATAGGCAATCACCCTCCCATTCTGCTGCAACACACAACCCAATCCCTTCCCCGACGCATCACTATAGATAGTGAATCCTCCAGAACCTGATGGCAACGTCAACACTGGAGCTGTCGTCAACCTCCTCTTCAGCTCATCAAAGGCGATCTGGCACTCCTCTGACCAAACAAACTCCACGTCCTTCCGGGTCAGCCTGGACAACGGCTCTGCAATCCGGGAAAAATCCTGAACAAATCTCCTGTAGTAGCCTGCCAGTCCCAAGAAACTCCTGACCTCGGCTACTGAACTCGGAGCACTCCATGCCTCAACTGCCACGATCTTTCTCGGATCCACCGAGATACCCTCTCCAGTCACCACATGACCAAGGAATTCAACCTTGTCAAGGAAGAACTCACACTTCGAAAGCTTTCCATAAAGCTCCTCCTTCCTGAGAGTCTCCAGCACTATCCTCAGATGCTCCTCGTGCTCTTCTGGGGTCTTCGAATACACCAAGATGTCATCTATAAACACCACCACAAACCTGTCCAGATGCTGATGGAACACCTTGTTCATCAGATTCATGAACACTGTCGGGGCATTAGTCAACCCAAACGGCATCACCAAGAACTCATACTGTCCATATCTGGTCCAAAAAGCTGTCTTCGGAATATCCTCCTTCCTGACTTTCACCTGGTGGTAGCCTGTCCTCAGATCAATCCTGGAAAACACCCTCGCTCCGCTCAACTGGTCAAATAGATCATCAATACGCGGCAGCGGATACTTGTTCTTGATTGTGAGGTTATTCAGAGCCCTGTAGTCGATACACATCCGTATCGACCCATCCTTCTTCGGCACAAAAAGTACCGGAGCACCCCACGGAGAAGAACTAGATCTGATAAATCCCTTGTCCTGAAGCTCATCCACCTGCTTCTTCAACTCTATCAGCTCACTGTTGCTGACTCTATAGACGTGCTGGGATATCGGCTCCGCGCCTGGCACCAAGTCTATAGAGAACTCCACGTCTCTGTCCGGAGGTAACCCTGGCAACTCCTCCGGAAAGACATCCATATACTCCTCTATCAGTGGATGTAGCGACCTCGGCCTTACCACCAGGGCTCCGCAGAAGACTCCCTCGGTCTGCTCCGCTGCTCCTCTGGCAAACTGAAACTCTGGCTCACCCGGCGGACTAAACAAAACTCTGCCTCCACGACAATCTATACTAGCACAATGCGTACTCAACCAATCCATCCCGAGTACAATATCGTAGCTCGGAAGTGGCATTACGAGTAGGCACACACTCAACTCCCGGCCTCCCAAGGTAACTCTCCGGTCTCTGCAAACATCACGGACTAGGATGATACCACCCCCGGTCGTGATCTTGCAGAGTCTAGCTAAAGGTTCAGCAACAAGATGGTGTCTAACAGCAAAAGATACAGACACAAAGCTATGGGAAGCACCGGAATCAAATAAAGCAAGTGCTGGAATGGAATCAAGGAGAACAGAACCTGAGATAACATCACCAACTGGCTCGGCCTCGTCCACTGTCAGGGCAAAAGCTCGCCCCTGCTGTCCTCCTCGGTGCTGCTGCTGGTGCTGGGCGAACCTCTGCTGCTGAGTCTGCAAAGGCTGACCTCTCTGCTGCGCTGCAGGTGCTCTGGCTGGTGCCCTCTGAGCGGCTCCTCCGCCCTGAGCTGTACGGGCAAGCGCTGAAGGACAATCCTTCAGCTGGTGGTCTGCGGCGCCACACAATAAACATCTGCCCAGCCTCTTTCTGCATATGTCCCATCCGTGCCCTGGCTTCTTACAGAAAGGGCAAACGATGGGCTGCCTCTGGCCCTGCTGCTGACCCTGCCTCTGCTGCTGAGGCGCCTGCCGGAAGGGCGCCCGACCCTGACCCTGGTGCTGCTGGGTCTGCTGGAATGGCCTCTTGGCCGGGCCTGCACTGCTGCCTGCTCCGGAAGTGTCTCTGCCCCTCTTCGTCTTCAGCTCCAAATCATCCTCAGCCCTCTGAGCATCGCTGACAATCTGCTCGAAGGTCGCCTCGCGGTCGCTCCTAGTCAAGGACTTGACCGCCATGACTAAGCCCTTGCGGAACTTCCGCGCCTTCGCTGCCTCTGACAACCCCTCAACAAATCTGCCCAGACGGCAGAACTCCGCTGCATACTCATCCACTAGCATACTCCCCTGGACGAGCGCCTCGAACTGACTCTCTAAGGCACTGAGAGCCACGTCCGGGAAGAACTTCTCCTTGAAAAGCTTCTTGAAAGCCTCCCAAGTCAATCCCGGAGCTGCTATCCGCGTATCCGTGCGGAACCAAGTGAGGGCAAGGTCGAACATCTGGCTGCCCGCTGCCTCTATCTGCATGCTGGCTGGGATCATCGCCAGCCTAAAGATGCCCTCTATATGCTCGATCCAGTCGTCGGCGTACAGGATCCCCTCTGTGCCGCGGAACTCCTTAGGCCGCATCCTCTGAAAATCGATGATAGTACCCGGCCTAGGATACTGAGCCTGCTCTGGCTGTGGCTGGATCTGAGCCACCCTGTCGACAGCTGTCAAAGCCACCTGATGAGCATTCTCAATGCCCATCCTCATAATATCTGCCTGGCGGTACTGCGCATCCATCATCTCTCGAAAGAATGCGAACAACTGAGTAGCATCTACTGGCGCAGGCGGTGGTGGAGGAGGTACCACCGGGACAACTGGGGTGGCTCTCGGATCAATGGGAGTAAGGGGATCTCCGAGAGAAACTGAAGCTCCCTCAACCGCAGGAGTGGCGAGTGGAGCGGTAGCGGCTGCCGGAAGTCGAGCAGGTCGAGAGGTGGCAGACCTCTCGGTGGCAGCTGCTGGGGCGGTGCGCTGAGATCTGGTCTTCGGAGGCATCCTGAACACAGATCAAAAGAAGTCAATACAGTGCAAGAAACGATAACATCAATGAAGGACAGTAATATTGCAAAAGAAACAATTTCAGGAAAATTAAGATAGCAAGAAAAATCAGGAGGGGTCCTAGTTGTGATTGAGCACACTCTCTCTCAGCCTATATCCTATATCCTACTGCAGGTAAACTAAAAAGTCGACCTGCATGGGCCACCAACAAAAACGTGTCACGACCCGCACCCGAAAATCGGGCATGAGCCGTGGGTACGTCCAGCCTACGCCGCAGAATCGGCGGTAGAACGCTGTAAAGGTCCGTTCTAGGTCAACCATATCTATCTATATCTCACTGAAAAATCCGGCATGACCTCTCCAAAAGGAGGGCAAAACCACGCAATATATATATCAAAATAATCTTCTCCCGAAGGAGGGCAACCACGCAATATATATATGAATCTCAATCACAAAATCTAGGGGAAGAAATAAGCACGATATGATATAAACAAAGAAAACCAGAACCAAGAGAGCAAGACAATCCAAAATAATACAGTCCAAGTCTAAAAGTTACAACATCTCACAGAAGCACAAAAGAATAAGTACAGTCATCCAAAATACAAACCACTGAAAAAAACCCAGGAAACCCACCTAGCTAACTAGGGTGCTATAGGCGTCTCCTCGGCGCACTCCTCCTCGGGGTCACAACAGTCGTCGATACCAGGCCCGTAGAACGTGGGGCAATAGTCCTCAGGATCCTCTGGAAAAAATATGCCCAGTCAGGACTGGAGCGAAGTACATAACTCTGAAAGCAACTCCAAATACATGGTAAGGTGTATATGACGAGCAATAGAAAAGTAATCAAGATGCACAGGAAATAAATATATGCTGGAGCACAAGAAGTAGCTGCAATATAAACTGGAGAACAATACAAGTAGTGGAAAAGTAACTGCAGGTGAGAAACATGAATACTAGCTAAGTGCCTTGAGCACAAGTTCGTTATATGATCGGCTTAGGTTGCACATGAAAGTCACTACGATAACTCCGTTATGCGTGAGTTGCATAACCGACATACACATGAATACTGTTTGGCTTTGATCATATAACCAACTCACTACTCCCCTCCCCCACTAATACCATTGGATCCAACCACAACATGCTACGTACATGATAATAGCTCGCGCACACGAAGGCGAGAGCACAAGAAGTACATGATAGCACATGATAATCAATACCCGAAGCACATGATGAAATACACGTGATAGAGTACCCGCTGAACACGGTAAGGGGGATAGCACCTCATGACGGGATCCACTAGTACCAGCTCGTGTAATAATGTGTCAGAATCAAGTATTACAGTTCTACAACAGGTGATATAAACGCTATCATGAAATGGAAACTATCAGAGGTAGGTACTCGCCTGATGTCCTGAGCAACTGATGAGGATCGAGGTCCGGACCGGTGTCGCAAGGACCTAATACGAAAAACAAGGATTAAACAGGGTTCTAAGCATTTAAACTGATATAAAATAATTAAAAACAGGCTTCTAGGGCTATTCTAGGTCGAACGGGTCAAACCGGTGAAAATTGGGTCAAAAAGTCAACCCGGGGTCCAAAAAGTCAACTCTAGGTCAAAACTAGGTCAAACGTTGACTTTTACGGTCAACGGGGACAATTATGGTCAAAGCTAGGTCAAACTAGGGTGCCCCTGAAATTCTAGGTCAATCCGAGCTCATTAAGCTACTAAACTCACAAACTCGCCTAATCGAGATACCGGGATACCCTCGGTATCCGATACCTCGCCCTAGGCCACGCACCCCGCCTAAACCCGCTAAAACCTATGCTAGCACGCGTAATTATATATATATAAACATATAAAAATCATTCCAAAGCATTTCCTAGGCTAATGCTCAAATACCCCGCTCGAAACTCAATACCTTGAATATCTCAAGGTATCGAGATACCTCGGTATCTCAAGGTATTGAGGTTTCGCCCTAAGGCCCTCTAACTAGCTATTTAGCTACTAATTATATACCTAGTTATTAATCTAGGCTAGGTAATATATATATCTACCATATATATATACATCTAAGTATGTATATACCTATGTATTTAGATATCCACACACATTTACCCGATTACCCATTACCTTACCTAATCATAACATATATATATATATTACCTATCAAGATATCTATATATATATAACTAACTATAGGTATATAGATATCTATCTCCTAGATAGATAAAACTACCTATCTACCTATCTACCTATCTAGTATCCATAGATATAGGTATCTATCTATCTAAGTATCTAATAACTATTCTTACCTACTTATCCAACTACCTATCTATAATACTAATATCTATATAGTCTATCTAGTTAACTATTAAACCAACTACCTCCCTGCGAATGTTGCTGCTGCTCTAGCGCTGCGTACTGCTACTGTTGCCCTTGCATATTGCTGCTGCCGCTGCTCCTACATGCTGATGCTGCTGCCCATGCTGCTGCTACTGCTGATTCTGCTGCTGCTGCACTTGCTACTGCTGCTGCTGCTGGTTCTGCTGCTGCTGCAGCTGCTGGTTCCCGCTGCGCTGCTGCTACTTGCTGTTTTCTCCCCCCTCCATCTCACACATACACACACACACACACCCATATATATATATATACATATATATATCACTATCTATATATATATATACATACATATATATCTATATATCTATAACTAGATATCTATATATATATACACTCATCTACACACTCTAACACACACACTAGCACACTCACACACTAAAACACACACACACATAAATATATATATACATAGCTACAAATATATATATAAACACACATATTAATATATATATATATCAATACACACACACTCTAAGATATATACACACACACACATATTCAAATATATATATACATATACACACGAGCACACTTACACATATACATATATATATACACATAGACATATACACACATAAGCACATAGATATAAATACACTCATATATATATAAATATATATACATAAACAAACATACATATATATATAAATATATATATATATACACATATCAAAACAAACACAACCACGCACACAACACTCAAACCACACGCCCTACTCACGCCCAACGACCCCGACACTCACCAATACCCTAAAATATATAAAATATAGCCCGAAAACTCTAGCACACACTCTCCGATACTAACCCAACGCGCGCACAAAGCCGAAACGAGGAAACCAAGTCGAAATGGCCGTTCGGTCATTTCGACGAACACGTGGTGCGCGGCTCGGAAAACCTCCTGAAACGCACACCAAACGAACTCGGAATCGGCCCAAAATTTACCCACGCGCTCTACACGATGTCTAGATCCTAGAAAATGTGCTCCCACGTCGATTCTAGGCCCGTGGCGGAAACGCACACAAACTTAGAATCGGCGACGACGAAAAGCCCCAATTTCGCCCGAAACGCCCGTTTCTCCGCGACGCGGCTTCCCGTGTCCAAACGGAGACACGCACTCACCCTCTAGACACCCGACAACGTCTACCTAGGTCCATCTAACCTAGGGCATCACCCAAAATTGGGCCAAATTTGGATTCCACCCGAATTCGACACAAAACCTAATGTCAAAGTCTCTAAACTCACCCAAACTAGTTCCAACTTCCTCCTACGGGTAGGGTTAGGGTCTAGGAAGGTTCTACAACACTAATTACACTACACAAAAATAATTAGGAAGGGGAAAGTTAGGTTTTACCTCTTGGGAGTTGGAATCCCAAGGCCAAAGTCCCAAATTTCCTCCAAATCAACTCCCTCAAGCTCCAAGCTTCCAAATCTAACTCCCACACTAGATCTAGGCTTCTCACACCTAGGTTAGAGAAAATGCAAGGTGAGGGTTAGCTTAAAGAAGAAGAAATGGAAGAAAGAAAGAAGAAAGATGGAGAAAAGCTTACTTTGGAGGAAGAAGGAGAAGAAAGAAGAAGTGGAGAAGAAGAAGAAGTGAAGAGGAAGAAGTGGAAAATGAAGAGGAATGAAGAAAGAAGGGGGGGCTGCTGCTCACTGTCGGGTGTGGGGGTAGGTAGGGGCCGGCCACATGTAGAAAAGGGGATTTACAACTTTCCAAATTCCCAAAACGCCCCTATTCACTCGGTTTTGGGTTCCGGGTCTCCAAATGCACTCAAACTAGTTCCAATTCTCTCCAACTAACCTCCTAAAAATAAAATAATAATTCTAGGCCCCAAAATAATTCTCACAAGGGTGTGGGCTGGGTCGGACATGGGTCCACTAGGGTCTGACATGGGTCCAGGCTAGCCAAAACCCTAAAACAATCAAAATAAAAATAAGACAAGCACTAATTAATTATAAATATAAATAATTAAATACAATACACTATTTATCAAATAAAAAAAAATATAACCCTATTTTCTAGAATTGGGTAGTGACACAAGCTGAGCCCGAGGTACATTGAGTCGTTTGATATTTTTGAGCGTATTGGTGAGGTGGCGTATCGTATTGCATTACCCCAATCTCAAGAGGGAGTGCATGATGTATTTTATGTCTCACAGCTGAGGAGGTACGTGACTGACCCAAGTCACGTAGTCGATCATTATAAGATTTCAGTGGGACCTAGCTTGAGGTATGAGGAGCAGCCAGTTGGAATACTTGACATTAGTGAGAAGATATTACGGGGTCATACGATTAGATTGGTCCGGGTAGCTTGGAAATATCACTCCCCAAGCGAATCCACCTGGGAGCGAGAGGATGTCATACGCCAGCGTTATCCTCACTTATTCAAAGATTACAGGTATGACCTAAGAATTACATATAGGTTACCATGAATTTTTTAAATTCCTTAGTAGTTTAATTCTTAATTGCGAGGACACAATTCTTTTAAGGTGGGTAGATTGTAAACACCCTTATTTTTAGAATTTAATTAAAAAATTATTTAATTATTATTGTGATTAAGAGAGAATTTTTTTATTATTTTAGCTAATTAAAATAAATATATATTCATGTATTAATATTTATGTGTATTGAATTAATTATTATTATAGTGCAGAAAATATATTTTTTGGTGTACAACTAATAGTAGAGTATTATGTAGTTTTTCTAAAATTTATTTATGGGGGTCCAAAACTATTTTTAGATGGCCATATATATATATATATATATATATATATATATATATATACATATATATATATATACATATATATTCATGTATTAATATTTATGTGTATTGAATTAATTATTATTATAGTGCAGAAAATATATTTTTTGGTGTACAACTAATAGTAGAGTATTATGTAGTTTTTCTAAAATTTATTTATGGGGGTCCAAAACTATTTTTAGATGGCCATATATATATATATATATATATATATATATATATATATATATATATATATATATATATATATATATATATATATATATATATATATATATATGTTTTAAATAAACCAAACCAACCCAAACCAAACCGAGTTAAACCAAACTAAACCGAACCGAACCCATACCCAACCCGAGACCCATAGCCCGATAACCCGACCCGGCTGCCCAAACCCGGACCCACTTAAATCGATAACTCCCGCTGCTACAGTTCCCCTCCCCAAACCCCCGCAGCCCCGACTCCATCTCTTCCCCTCCCCAAACCGCCGCACCCCCTCATCTTCATCTCTTTGTAACTCCCACCCTTTCATCCTATATAAAAGCCTAGAGCCCCACCACCATCATCTCCCCTTCCATTCCCGATCCTCGCCGACCGCCGCTGACACCGGACCACCGCCGCACGCCGCCGCGAAGACAGCCCTCCAGAATCCCGATCAACAGCGATCACGAGGTACCCATCTTCTTGTCCCTGTATCTCCCTGCACAGTTAACTAAATATTGATCCGTCGAATCCTATACGAAGACCACATGACCCCCTTGAACCCTGTATAATTAGTTTGGTGTATCATATCCTGTGTCGATCTTAATTCGCAATGCAAAATAGGAAAAAATGATCCAGTTTGTAGTTCAAAAACTGTTCCAATCACCCATGTTCATGTCTAACTTTTTTCCAACCTAGTTAATATTTTTAAATTCTACTTGAACAGTAATTTAGACAACATAACTGTCACCACCCCATTTTCAGAGCCGGGTATTTTTTTTATTTTAATTTGGGTTAATTGTGTATTATTTATAATTAATTATATTTATAATTAATTAATGATTGTATTATATTTTTATTGATTGTTTTAGGATTTTGGCTAGCCTGGACCCATGTCAGACCCTAGTGGACCCATGTCCGACCCAGCCCACACCCTTGTGAGAATTATTTTGGGGCTTAGAAATATTTATTTTATTTTTAGAAGGTTAGTGGGAGAGATTTGGAGTTAGTTTGAGTATTTTTGGACCCCGAAACCCAAAACCGAGTTACGGGAGGACATTTTGGACATTTGCCAACTTGTGGAACCTATATTTTCACATGGCCGGCCCTATTCCCAGCTCCCTCATCCGATCACAGCAGCCCCCATCCCATTTCTTCTTCTTCTTCTTCTTCACTTCTCCTTCTTCTCCACTTATTCTTTCTTCTTTCTTCCTTCTTCCAAAGTAAGTTTTCTTATTTTTCTTCCTTCCTCTTTCCATTTCTTCTTCTTACTTGAACCCTAACCTTACATTCTTCTCCAACCTAGGTGGATAGAGCCTAGATTTGGTGTTGGAGCTTAGATTTGAGGCTTGGAAGCTTGGATTGGAGGATTTGGAGCATTTTGAGACTTTGACTTGGGATTCCAACTCCCAAGAGGTAAACCCTAAATTTCCCCTTGTAATTACTCTTTTATAGTGTAATTAATATTTTAGAACCTTTCTAGACCCTTAGGTTACCCGTGGGAGGAAGTTGGAACTAGTTGGGTAGTGTTTGGAGACTTTAACACTAGGTTTTGTGTCAATTTCGGGAGAAATCCGAATTTGGCCCAATTTTGGGTAATGTCCTAGGTTAGATGGACCTAGGTAGATGTTGTCGGGTGTCTTAAGGGTGAGTGCGTGTCTTCGTTCGGACACGAGAAGCCGCGTCGCGGAGAAACGGGCGTTTCGGACAAAATTGGGACTTTTTGTCGTCGCCGATTCTAACTGCGTGTGCGTTTTTGCCACGGACCTAGAATCGATGCGGGAGCACATTTTCTAGGATCTAGACATCGTGTAGAGCGTGTGGGTAAATTTTGGGCCGATTCCGAGTTCGTTTGGTGTGCGTTTCAGGAGGTTTTCCGAGCCGCGCACCACGTGTTCGTCGAAATGACCGAACGGCCATTTCGACTTGGTTTCCTCGTTTCGGGCTTGTGCGCACATTGGATTAGTATTGGGGAGTGTGTGCTAGAGTTTTCGAGTTATATTTTATATATTTTAGGGTGTCGGTGAGTGTCGGGATCGTTGGGCGTGAGTGGGGCGTGTTGGTTGTGTGTTGTTGTGTGTGGTGTTGTGTTAGTGTTTGTGTCTATATTTATATATTTATATATATATGTTGGTGTGTGTTTCTATATATATATATATATTTCTATTTATATGTGTGTGTATTTATATCTATGTGCTAGTATATGTGTGTAGGTGAGTGTGTGTGAGTGAGTGCTTGTGTGAGTGTGTAGGTGAGTGTGTGTGAGTGTGAGTGAGTGTTTATAGGTATATATATATGAGTTTATGTATATATGTATATATATTTATATATATATATGTATGAGAGTTTGTGTGTGCTTATGTGTGTGTGTTGATAGTGTTGTGAGTGTTTATGTGTGTGGTTGTGCGCTTGTGAGAGTGTGTGCTAGTGTGTGTGAGTATGTGTGTGTGAGGGTGTGTGAGAGTGAGTGTGTGTGAGTGAGGATATATATATATATATATATATATATATATATATATATATATATATGTTTGAGTGTGTGAGTGTTTATATATATATATGTAGATATATGTGTGTGCTTGTGTTTGTGTGTGTGTATAGATATATATGTTAGTGTGTGTTGGTATATAGGTATTAGTATATATGTTAGTTAGTATGTATATATATATATCTATAGAGTTATATATATGTATATATATGTATGTATATATATAGATATATATATAGTGATATATATATATATATATAGGTGTGTGTGTATGTGTGTTGAGAGGGGGGGGTGCCCAGCTGAAACTGGGACAGCAGCAGCAGCATGCTGCTGCCAGTGCAGCAGCTAGCAGCAGCAGTACATAGCAGCAGCAGGCAGCAGCAATTCAGCAGCAGTAGCAGCATGCTTAGCAGCAGCAGGAGCAAGCAAGAGCAAGGGCAGCAGTATGCGAGGGAGGGAGAGAGAGGTATATATATATATATATATAGATAGATTGATACATAGTTAGATAATAAGTTAGTTAGATAAATAAATAGATAGATACATAGATACATAGGTAAGTAGATAGCTAGATATAAATAGATAAATAGATACGTAGATAGATTGATAGATAGACCTATAGATAAATAGATAATAAGATAGATAGATAGATATATACATAGCTAGATAGATAGTTAGATATCTAGATCTAGATATATATATATGTATATGTAAGGTATGTGTAAGATAAGGTAAGGTAAGGTATATGGGTTTTAAGTGTATGTGTGTATGTGCTATGTATATATATATATATAGATACTTAGATATGTATAAATATATGATAGTTATATATTTTCTAGCCTAAATTAATAACTAGGTATATATCTATTAGCCTAGATAGCTAACTGGAGGGGTAGTTAGAGGGGTATTGGAGAGTATCCCAATACCTTGAGATATCAAGGTATCTCACCAAGGTATTGAGTTTCGAGCGAGGTTTTTGAGCAATAGCCTAGGAATAGTATTGGAGTGATTTATATATGTATATGTGTATGTATTTACGCATGCTAGCATAGGTTTTAGCGGGTTTAGGCGGGGTGCGTAGCCTAGGTTGAGGTATCGGATACCGAGGGTATCCCGGTATCTCAAGGAGGCGAGTTTGTGAGTTTTCTAGCTTAATGACCTCGGTTTGACCTAGAATTTTAGGAGCACCCTAGTTTGACCCATACTTGACCGTAGTTGACTCGGTTGACCGCCAAAGTCAACTTTTGACCTAGTTTTGATCTAGAGTTGACTTTTTGGACCCAGAGTTGACTTTTTGACCCAGATTTCACCGGTTTGACCCGTTTGACCTAGAACGACCCTAGAAGCCTATTTTTAGTTATTTTATATCTGTTTAACTCTTTAGAACCTTGTTTAACCTTGTTTTTCGCATTAGGTCCTTGCGATACCAGTTCGGATTGCTAGTTGCTCAGGACGTCAGGCGAGTACATTCTCTGATAGTTTTCATTATTTGATGATTATTATGATTCAGCTTCTAGTATAGTATCATCTGATTATTCTGGCATAACACGGGACACTGATTGATATTTCTGGATTCATTTACTTGCGACACGTACATTTCATATTTCTGGCCTCTATTCTGGAATCACTACTGGCATCACCTACAGGCATCACTACAGGCATCATTCATGTTCAGGCTGGACTCACCTTGATTTGCGTGTCGGGTCTTGGATCCACTTGTATTAGTCGGGACGGGGAAATACTCGAGTAGACATGTAAACATTCCTATCTGGCATCATCAGGAATCACTCCCTCTGGTCTAATCTGGAATGATAGCAGCCGCGCACCCAGTGCGCGGTGAGCCGTACTTACCCCTAGCCGTTTACATGTCGAAACAAGTATTTCAAAGACACCGAGTTCATTCTTTATAGTCTGGACTCACTTGCATTTTTTGCTGGTCTCACTTACATGTTTCTGGACTTGACTCACTATATGTTTTTCATGCTGGACTCACTACACGTTCATGTGCACGGACTTGATCTTAGCTTAGATTTCCTGTATCTTGTAGTTATTACTATCTTGCTCTGATATCCATGCATCTTTACCTTTATGCACCAGTTATACATATTTCCTTGTTTCATACTTGCTTCACTCTTCTTGCTACTTGCTATAACTGTTTTATAGTTTTTATCATTTAAATGGAACTGCTGTTAGAGATGTACTTGCTCCAGTCCTGACTGGACATATTTTTCAGAGTATCCGGAGGAGTGGTGTCCGACGTTTTATGGACCTGAGCCTGTCGATGGTGCAGACAGGGACCCTCTAGTTTAGGGGTGATCTCCGGGTTGGTAGCCGGGATCACTGAGACTTTGTTGTTGTTTTTATTAGCTTTTAGCACCGGATTTGTCTCCGGTTTTAGATTGAGACCTTGTTTGTATATTATTTTGGATATTGTTGTATTATTATTTGATGTTG
Organism: Iris macrosiphon; assembly: GCA_036927795.1. Classification (NCBI taxonomy): domain Eukaryota; kingdom Viridiplantae; phylum Streptophyta; class Magnoliopsida; order Asparagales; family Iridaceae; genus Iris; species Iris macrosiphon. The sequence goes on along the minus strand of JAYESA010000018.1, from coordinate 152,823,687 downwards.
TGGTTGTTGTAGTAGTTGTTGTTGGCTAGACTTTATAGTTGTTAGATCTCTGTGTTATCTTATCGTGCTTAGATTCGTGATTGAGTACTTGATTATCATTGTGATATTTGCTCCTCCATTTGGAGTTGAATCTTGACAGGTTGATATATTGTTTGTGTGGTTGCCCTCTTTTTGGAGAGGTCATGCCCGATTTTTGTGTGAGATTATTATTTAGTTAGTTGACCTAGACAGCGTTCTACCGCCGATGCTGCGGCGTAGGCTGGACGTACCCATGACTCATGCCCGATTTTCCGGGTGCGGGTCGTGACAATAACCGAGATTTAATCTCTTAAATTATTTTATTTTAATTCGTTGTATGTTGTGATTTATTCGCTGTTGAATTTGACAGAAAACTTAATTTTCTAAACCCGAATTTTTTTGAAACGGGATGCGTCCCACTAAACAAGACTACTTTGTCGTGTGCAAATTACACCGAAAGGCGCGTATCGTCAATACGAACGTGTGGGATTTTGTGAAAGTTGACTTGGATGTGCGTGCACACCAAAATTAAAGAGTATACGTCGAAAAGCTCTGTATCGACATGTTCTGACACTCATCATAATTTTGTGTGTGCTTGTCTTTCGTAATAAAACTTGCGCCATCAGATTCGCAGTGTTATGCTGGTCCTGTGACCCAAGTATGGTTCAATTCTGAGAACGTTGACGAAATCCTATTTCGCGGGCCCCATATTTCCACTTGACGGTCGATTTCGCGATCGGCTCATCGGAATCCAGTTTTGGACGTTCTGTTGGGTTCGTATCATCATTCTGGGCTTGTAGACACTAAGTTTGACGAATTTGAAGAATTTTGTCTCTGGCACATTTTCGGTGCGAAGTGGGCTACTATGGACGCCGCTTTGACCAGAAACTGTCAATTCTGTCCCTATATTCAAATTGGACTTATGGGTATCAATCATAGCTATTTCAAGTATTCTGAGAGCAATGATAATGTTTGTTTCAGCATCCGAAGGTGTACCTGGAGATTCTACTTATATCGGAGCAACCGACGGAGCTTAGAACACAGGCAAGTGTACCTTGCCAAACTTGCAGTATATCCTGTTATATTATCTGTTTGTGTTTCTTTCCACACACACACACACACACACACACACACACACACACATATATATATATATAATTTTGTGATGTACTTGTTCAACCTAGGACCGTGAGACGTTGCTTAGTGTCCGAATAAGATTCGGGTGTCAACGTCGTACGCGGAGTTGTATAACGTCACTTAGAGAGTTAATTTCACGATCCTATTTTTGCGTGCTTGTTTTACCAAGTACGTCATATCATAGGACACTTGACACTATTCATGTGACAGAATCTTTCCTGAGTTATTCATGGTAATTCTGTATAGGTTTACAAGATTCGTGACATGAGACTTGCATATACATAGATATCATTATGACTCGTTGTACTAGCTAGAGGTCATGATCTTGTGTGTTATGGACATGAGACGTTGTGGACATGAGACGTGAGGTTATATTGGGTGGGGAGAGACACACAGGCTACAAGCTGATTATATACATATATACTTTACTATTGGAGGTGTTTTAGTCTCTGTACCAGATCTTGGCTCATTACGTGATATTCTTGTTGCTACGGGCTTCCCGACACAGAGCTTGTAGTGCTTTCAGCCTGAGTACTAGTGATGCTCTCATTTGCATTTCACTTAGCTGGTTATATAGCATGTCCTGGGGATCTATTTTTATATACTGTATTTCATTTGGCTTGAGTTATTCTTGTACCTTGCTATGTCCCCTGAGGACCTGGATCCAGATTATGTCTCCAGGAATAGCAGAGGAGGATTATCCCGAGATATACGGGACATGAGCTGACGCTGGAGCAGTATTGACACCAGATGATGAGGTTGTGCCAAAGGATTTCTCCTGAGTATTCTGTTACATACCCAGTTATTTATGCTTACAGTTATTTCATATCTTGACTCGTGGACTTATGTATTAACTAATTCTCTTTTATTTTATCGGGTTGTTCCCCGAGACACTACATATGTTGACTTAATGATGGACTATTTCTTTTATCTATTATCTTGGTTAGTCTATCATATTTAGTTATGTTTCTTTCTGTGGATGAGATTAGAATTATTCTATAATAGATGATGTAGACTGCATTTATATTTATTATAACCTAAGTGCACTCTAACAGGTCCATTAAATTGGATTTGTCCATTGGAGTTGTGCTGCTGGCTATTGCCACGTGGCCAGTCCCTCGTTATTTTGGGACTGAGACGTGACACCACCGTTGAGCTATGCTTTGCCACAATTCTAAGCCAGGGTTGTATGTTAGAACTTTAAAATATAAAAAATTATTTGTTTTTCATATATATATATATATATATATATATATATATATATATATATATATATATATATATATATATATATAAATCTTTAAAGTGTTAATTTTTTTTATGACTTTAAAGCATTATAATTGCATGAATTGACTATTTTATTCTCAAATATTATGTTACCATTTTTGACACAAATTTATTAGTACAAATAAAAAAAAAGTTCATCCTCAAGTTCACTTTCGAATAACAATAAAATCAAATATTATTTGAATAATTTTTAAAAAAATATTTAACTGTTATTTTTAAATCAAATTTCTATTTTGGGTTTTTTTTTCCTAGAACTAAAGAAAACAGAAAAAAGAAATTAAGATTTTTTGGACATGTTTTATAATAATTAAAATTTTAAAAGTTACAATAGTCTTTTTTTGCACTTACAAGTTAAGTGATAAATTATAACCTAAATATTTGAGCAAATAATTTATCACCAAATAAATGACATCAACGTACAGTGATGACCACTTTTAAGTACAAAAAGCAAACATCACAAGTTGGTCGGTCTCACATTTGTTTGAGCAGTTCAAAGTGTTCAAAGGATATTTATTCTTTTGTACTATACAGTGTGAGAACTTTTAAAGTTATCGAATAAGTACAAAATCTACCAACTTAAGATATTTGTTTATTTTTTTACTTCAAATCTCTGAGTTTACAAATTTAGTATTATCTTGTAAGTGCCAACAAAAAATGGTCTTCAATAAATTTAAATATTATAAATATGTTTTATTTTTTTAGTTATATGTCATTAGTAAATTAGCAATTCGAAAATATTTTGTTTTCTTCGTGCTTAAGGAATGGAAAAGTTTACATGTGTAGGCGAGCTTATGATACATCCATCATTGTGATAATAATGCACCAATCCGTGTGGATAGTGAGCCCTATGTGGATCTTGACAATGATGACTATTGTGCGGATCAGGCCCGACTCTGAATTTATGAGGACACAAGACGAACTTTTTAAATGAGCATGTAAATTTTTGTAAGAAATTAATCTAAAGTAAATATAATAAAAAAGTGCCGTTGCCATAAAAAATTAAACTAAGGACCTCTAGTGTGCAAGTATAACTTGATAACAATTATGTCATATCTATTTTATGTTAAGGGTGGCTCATGATATCTACTACTACTATTATTTTAGATAACCGAACTCGAGTGGCTCTTGTGGTTACCGAAGAGAGGTTTAAGATTATGGCTGGGTGGCAGAAAATTGATGAATCGAGCCACAGAGGTATATTTATTCCTTCAATTTATAAAATGGTGGAGAGTTGAAGCGCAGTGGATCCAAAGACATACAAGCCACGGAGGCGTATTATTCATTCTATTTATAAAATTGTGGGAGTTGAAAAACAGTGGACCCAAAGACATACAATGCAGTGTGCACAAAGTTTCGAAAACTTTTTTCTGAAGTAGTTGTCTAGTTTATTTGGAGGCGTCTAGATGGGTTTGGATCATTACAATTATTTTACTAAATTTTTCGCTTGTTCTTTTCGCACCCTCCATTTATACTAGTGAATTTATGTTTACAGCAATATAGTATTTGATGGTAAAATAGTCAATCAAACATTATAGTACATTTTAAAGTGATGAAAAAAAATAAACAAACGATACAACTTTAAAATGCACTATATAGATATGAAAAACTAAATAACATTTAAATTTTTAAGTACTAGCACTATATGGTACTTAGTACTTTAAAGTACTATTAATATATAATTACAAGAAAACAATATTAATAATTAACTATTAATATTATAAAAATGTTATCAACCATTCAAGATTAATTTGGATGATATCATCATCTATGACATGACAATGATGTGACAAAGATATTGGTGTTATATATAATAATAAAAAAATCAAATTTTTTTTTTATGATATTCTATCATAATTTTTTTTATTTTTGACTCTAATACTAAAACGTGATGTTGACATGACAATAATTTTATTGTCACAGATAATATATTTTTCAAAAAAAAAAAAATTGTGAATATTCTAATTTTATTTACGAATTTTCTATCATGAAATCTCTGATCATTTGTGATCAAGATATTCTAATATTAAAAATTTTGTCACGTTTGTACCACATCATCGTTATGTTATTGATGTTAGTATCAACAAAATAGCATTTTTGTTAATATTATTACTTCCGCTTGCTTTTGTCTCAAACATACAGAGATTCCATATCAGTTCCATTCCTGTGTTGCGTGATGCCATTTTGTCTGGCATTACGCATGCACAAATGAGATGTATACAGTATAGTTGAATATTCGTTTGTCAGATATTCTCGTTGCAACCGTAGGGCCAATTGTCTCGTTCCATTTTGTTATAAGTAAGACTGTTGGCGGAATCAATTAGAGATGGCCAGTCCCTAACATGGTGGCGTTCATGTAGGGGAAAACAAGGAAGCCGGAAAGAAAAGGCAAATTTTATAGCACTACCAAATTTATTTAGATAGTAAAAATAAAAAATAAAAATTTGAGTTATTTACAAGTTTATCATCGAAAAAATTGTTTCAGGCTGTTCAATTTTTTTTTCCAGAACTGTCACAATAATGACTATTGGAAGGACTGTCAACATAATTACAGTCCTAATAATTAGGAGGATAGAAGAAGAAGAAGAAGAAGAAGAAGAAGCAATAGCATCAGCAGTAGCAGTAGCAGCAGCGGACGACGGCGGGATGCGGACGGCAGCAGCAACAACAGCGGGGGGAGGCGGCGTGAGACGTAGGCGCACGCGCGCGCGAAGGCGGTGCACGGAGGAGACGCACGCGCGCGGGAGGCTGCGCGCAGCGGAAGCACCCACTCGCTGGGGATTGCGCGCCGGGGCTGCGCGCGACAGATGCAGCGGAGGTCCCCCCCCAGCCTCCGCCTCCGCCTCCTCCTCCTCTTTTTCCTCCTCCTCCTTTGGCAGTTGGGATTAGAGTTGGACTGTGGACTGTCATGAGTAAAATTTTGACTGTTCTGAGTAAAAATTTTAAAAATCTGATTTGTCCTGAAATAATGGATTATCATAAATAAAATGTGAAGTATCTTTAGAATTTGTCAAAAAAAAATACAAACCTCTCTCTCTCTCTCTCTCTCTCTCTCTCTCATTGGCTCTCTCTCTCTCTCTCTCATTGGCCTAACCTAAATTGACTTGGTCTCAGTGCCAACCAAGTTGGTTGTATCGAACGAACGGCCGACACAGAAGAAGCCGATTTTGTAACGTCCAAGTTGTAGATTAGAAAGATACTTGCTTATAAGCTCAGGTAGGTGCCGGCATAGCATGTTATGTTATCCACTCACAAATGCTATGGATGTACGTACGTACGTACACTAAGGTATAGCTTGTTTGTAGATGCATGCTTGTGGATTATGCTGCATCACAATTATAGTTCTCTTTCTTTGTGTAGCAACTGCAAGTCTGCTGTTTTTGTTGGTAATCTTGCATTATGTCTAAGACTAATTGCTACTTGCAACTGCAAGTCAACATTTAATCTTTAATCTTGTAATATGTCTGAGACTAATTTCTTAATGGTTATATAGTCCTCTCCACAGTCCACATCAGGTAATCTTTAACATCGCCTCCGACTTTGATTCTCATAAAGGTTTTTTTTTTTTTTTTTTTTAGCATAAAAATTAGTTCTAATATAAACTTTTACTAATTTGGCAGGATGAGCTAGCAATCAAAGTTGAGGATTTGCATGATCGTTGTAGTGGGAGAGTGGTTTGCTTAATTGAGCTGAGTTGAGATAAGTTTTGAGAAGGGCCAAAGTAATACTAGCCTTAACGAGCAGGGAGGATAGTTTTTGGTGATTTTTTTTTTTTTATTCATTAGACCATTTACAAATTGTTACTTTTGGAGTTGACTTAACATGTATTATTTTGTTCTCTCTCTAATAAGCACT